>OX402055.1:16279668-16792168 GCA_947859365.1 Archips crataeganus | reverse complement strand
ATTCAACAAGTTAGAAAACTTAAAAAACTTCTCACATTTGTATATTACCAAGTATAGTCGAAGTATATCTAACTAGAGATATTATCTGTTTTAAGTACTTTTCAAAGCAGAAATAAATTTGCTGTAGTTTAGTTGAAACAAATCAATATGTTGGTATTTTTTGTTATACATGTTACAAGCTCTCACAAGTATCCCATTTTTTACATATTTTTTGCGAATTATAGGAACTGAAAACAAGCACGTGGACCGCGTACGAAAGCAAGGACATCTAAACGTTATTTTTCGAACGAGATTTGGGCAGTCAATTAAATTATTTAATAATTTGTACAGGAATAATTGATCATTTTGTTCTCTTCTCAATTGAAGGGTAGGTATTTTATTCAAATTAAATGTATTAAATTTATATTTCATACGCCTAATAAATTGATTTTGAATTTTTTCTATTCTATCAATATGCACCGAGAAATGAGGACTCTCCAAACAGTAGAAGCATACTCCAAATTAGGTCTGACAAATGCATTATATAGAAGTAACAATGTGGTGGGATTCTTAAAATCTTTACTTTGTCTAAAAATAAAACCAAGCATTCTGTAGGCTTTAGCCGTAATCCTGTCAATATGTGAAGTTAACTGTAAATCACTGTCAAGTTGTACACCCAAATCTTTAACTTCAGTACCTCTTTCAAGTATCTGGTTCCCTATCGCATAATTATAACTTACGAGCTGCTGCCCGCGACTCCGTCTGCGAAGAATTCGTTTATCGCTATCCCGCGGGAACTATAACAATTTTCCGGGATAATAAGTATCCTATGTGTTAATCCGGATTATTAACTATCTGTGTGCCAAATTTCATCAGGATCCGTCAAACCGTTTTAGCGTGAAAGAGTAAGAAACATCCATCCATACATACATACATACTTACAAACTTTCGCGTTTATAATATTAGTAGGATAGGTTGACGCTTTCGTGTGAACGTAATGACAGAACATTTCTCAACATTTGAAAGCTTATGATATTTTTAAGCAATGGAGACTAGCAAATGGTGCAAACACTTTTTGGGATACTCTATTGTTATATAGGTACAATATTATGGAGTATTTACTCAATGTTCAAAACCACAACAAAGACAAAAAGACGACGTTTATATACCTTTGCTTTCTTGCTGCTGAGGTGAAAAGTTGTATGTGTCACACGAGACCAAAGTTTTTTTGCATCTCGTGTATTTGAATCACTCGCGCACTCAGAATTCTAACTTAGACTTATTCTAACTTATAGAACCCTTCGCTGACTCGTGATTCATAATCAACACATGCAGTAAAAACCAACTTTGCTCTCTTGTTGCACAAATAACTATTTCACGCTTGCTTGCGTCGCCTGACATGTAGGTGCACAACATTTAAATGTTGTTTTTGCCAATGAATTCTTAAATGACATTGTACAGCAAATAACAAATTATTATTTACTCAGCTGCAAATAAAAACCATGATAATGAGAATCATCGCTGCTAATGATAATGAAATGGCATACCTATTATTTACATCGCAAACAATAAAGTAATTTTATATGTACGAACTAGCTTTTGCCCGTGGCTTTGCTCGCGTGTAGGTACCATGAGTATTCCAAAGAACCAAGATATCAAGCAAGCAAGCATACAGGTAAGCAAGCAAGCATGCAAGCATGCAAGCAAGATGCAAGCAAACATGCATGCACGCTTGCAAGTAAGCGTGTAAGCAAGCGTGCAAGCAAGTTCGACTAAACTTCAGGTAGGTAGATACGGTCCTTTACAGTATTTCTTTATGTACAATGTTTTTCACTAATTTGGAAGCGGGCACTAAAATAACCAGGCTTGTTGGAGAACTCACACGTGAGCATGCCACATAAAACTGGCCGTGGGAGAAACAGTTGCCGCAAATCAACTCCAGCAAATTTCAGAGTTTGTCCTTGTGACTTATTAATAGTCCCGCGAAACGAACCTTGATTGGGAACTGCAATCTTTTAAATTCAAATGGAAGTTCATTTGGCATCAATGGTATACGCGGCACGAACTCTGTTTCTCCTCTGGCAGATCCAGTTAATATTTTGGCCTCAATAACATTGCGGCGGAGAGCTGTTATTTGGAGTCTAGTCCCATTGCACAATTTTGGAGGCCGTTACGTCCGTAACCGTTAATGAGTTACACCTTCCATCATCAGATCATCTGAATAACCAGAAAGAATACAACTAAAGGCTTATACGTGCATATGATATTTAAAGAAACATCCTATAACTCCTAACCGTTAAGGAGTTTTACCTTCCATCATCAGCTCACCTGGATAACCTGCAAGAATACAACTATCGGTCTATACGTACCTATAATATTTGAAAAAATATCTTCAACTTAACCTTTAAGGAGTTTTACCTTCCATCATCAGCTCATCAACATGAGATGATGTCTATCAGACGCAAACACTTAAATAGCTTGAGAAAATATATGAAAAACGTAATGCGTGCCTACAAAAAAACTAATTTCAAGATATGGATATTAGACAACGTATAAATATGTATACTGGTAATAGATACTGAAATACATATGCCTAGGTAAACATCCAAGACGCAAGCACAAACATTTTTAAATCTAATCTATAAATAATAATATAACGCAAAATCCTTAAAATTAGGATTAAGGACTCTTTTTGCATGTTTTATAAATGTTCTTTGCTTGAAATAAACAGCTTAAAATTTTTTTTTTTTTTAAATGAATCGCTGAATGAATGTGTTGCTAAGCTCATAACTTCCGACTTCTTGGTGCAGTCATGCAACAAATTGTATAATTCTTTTTTTGTTGCGTTTGTTATTGTCAGGAGAAAGTTTTTATGAAAGAAATTTAAAAAATACAATGGGGGCGAAGCCGCGGGCATCAGCTAGTATATAAATAAAAAACCCTCCAAGTGCGAGTCGGACTCGCGCACCGAGGGTTTCGTGCAAATTCGCAGTCGCCAGAACCGCTACCCATTGACGATGGAAAATTGCCACTTGGAAAACGTTGATTCAATAACCAGTCAATTGTAGGCTTGATAAAGCTGCGTATTTCAATAATACTTATTTATAGGCGAGCCTGAAACAAACAGTATAAAAAAATATTTCCAGTTCAGACGGACTTCTAATCATTGATAGAAGTCCGTCTGTACGTCTATTTTATGTTAGATCGATGGTCGATTTGACGCTCCAAAAAGAAGTGTTTGTTTCTGGCGACAGATTGGTGCAATGGTGTCATGGAGCACCAGGTTTTGTACCCTTGTGTACCCTTCAACGGCCAAGTCACACAACATTAACTATAATAATAAAGAAATCGCAGTAAGGAACCTTAGACTTGGCACGACTTTGTCTAGATTTCATTACTTTTTAGAGATAAACAAGCAGCTTCATCGAGACTTGGCTAGTTTTTTACAGAATGTTTTTGGTGGGATTTCACTTCTTTTTGTAGAAACGTGGTCATATTGATTTATTTTATTAGATTATCTTACTTGACACCTTTTTTTTCTTTTTAGGAGTAGTTTTTTTATTATTACAAATCTTATTTTTTAGTAAAAGCCAGTCTAGTCTTATCCAGAGTTTTCCTTTAATTTTATTTATATGCGTATTAAAAGCAGAAGGGGAGGCATTCGCCCAGCAGTGGCACGCTATAGGCTAGATTAAATTAGAAAATGTGTCCCACTACGCTGGATTTTTGCAATGACAGTCGATTTTTTTATGTACCAATAGTAGAAGGGGGCATTACCATATCTCTAATATAGCTGAGACCAGCTGAGGGTTCTTCATCAGATACTTCAGACCTTCGATTTTTGACATCAAATGAAGCGGCCCACCAAGTTGAATATTTTTTGTAAAGGCGGTATGTCTATCTCTAATAGTTTGGTTGGGCTCTTGTGTTTTCTAATCAGGGTCACCAGGTACTCCAGATCTTCGATTATCCTAGTTTTTATAGTTTTCCCTTTATGTGGCCATTAAACCCTAACTCTGTACCAAATTTCAGCTCTCTGAGTTTATGGGAAGTACTAGTTCTATTCTGATGATCATGAGTGAGTGAGTGAGTGAGTGAGTGTCATAAATGCGAAACTTTGCTTTCGCTTAACTTCGGAACTAAATGACCTACAGACTTGAAATTTTGGATTTTAAGTATGTGATTATAGCTTACTGGACGACGAAATTTTCAGCGTTCTGGTCTTATCCAGAGGTTCTCAAATAGGGGCCTGAAAATGCGGCGAAATGGTTCCAGTAAAGAATGGTACGACAGTGTTTGCTTCGCGCTCGACTTGGCGGGGGCACGGCAGTGCCCCCAGATTTGGTGTTACAATATTGTTTTATCTATGTGTGTTTGATGTTGTATATTAGGTTGTTTTTATATTACTATTTATTTTTATATATTTGCACCACCTGCTGTAATATATTCCTTGCTGTCATTCTTTTGTGAAAAGGTTGCCTGGAAGAGATCGCTCCGAAGCGATAAGGCCGCCTATTGCTTACCTTATATATTTTTTCCATGTACTTGTTTTTCTGTATTGATTTCTTTGTGGTGGACAATAATAAAGAGTCATTGTATTGTATTGTATTGTATTGAATATTAGTAGCAGCAGGTATGTTTACCCCTTATTTGATGTTTTTTAGAGCAAAAGTTATTGTTATTTTAAATTTTTCTTGATATTTTAAACTTGAAACCGATTTGTGATTTTTGTTTTTCTTAATATTGATTATGAGCTGCTTAACAGAATATTTTTCAGAATATATATTTTTTTATTTTTTTTGTTAAGTCTCTCGATAGAAGGCATAACATAGATGCGCACTTTATCACTGCATAAGTGACGTGTATAAGTGTGCGTGCACGCACACCACGATGATGTAACTGACCTCCAGTATTAAACTAGCTTTGCCTTGTGTATACGCGTTTCATTACGGTCCGCTATCTACCCTCAGACTTCTCACTGGCGACGAGTTTCTATCTACCTGCGCGTTCGGAAAAAAAAACAAAAGCGAAATGGCTTTTATTGGAAATTTAACCATTTTCGATCACAACAGCCAAGATTGGGCAATTTTCTACAGTCGACTTCAACAGTTTGTAGTACTGAATGAAATTGACGCAGATAAGAGGGGAGCGTTACTTTTAACGCATTTAGCGGATGACACGTATCGTTTGGCGGGGAACTTGACACATCCACGAAAAATAGAGGAGGTCCGGTTCGAAGAGCTAGTGTTGGTGTTGAACAAACATTTCACACCAAGTAGATGCACATTCGTCGATCGGGCGAAATTCTACGACGCGACGCGCGAAGTGGGTGAAAGCATCGAAGCATGGGCAGCCCGAGTGAGGGGACTCGCCGTTCACTGCGAGTTCGGGGCCGCGCTGGACATGCTGCTCATCGACAGGTTCGTGCTGGGGCTGCGCGCCGGCCCGGAGCGCGACCGCATGTTCGAGCAGGATGCCGCCAAGCTTACGTTCGCGAGGGCCGTGGAGCTGGCGCAGCAGGCTGAGTGTGCGCGGAATACGCGCGCGCTGACGGCGCCCGCTGCGCACCTGCACGTCAAGCAGGAGCCCATGTATCGGGTGAGCGCCGGCCGCGCCGCTGGCGCCGCCAGCGCCGACCGTCGCTGTGTAGTGTGCGGACTCAAAAATCACGACGAAAACCGCTGTCGGTATAAAAGTTACCGCTGCCAGGTGTGTGGGGAAAAGGGACACTTGAAGAAGGTGTGCCGTTCGAGAAAGAATGTGACTACCAACTGCCGGTTACACAACTTGGAGGCTGATCCTGTTGCTGTGGACCCAGGAGAAGGCGAGTGTGACAAATGCAAAGAGTGTGAACTTTTTAGCCTAAGGTGCCAGAAATTTGTGAAGGAGGAGTGACGTGTATAAGTGTGCGTGCACGCACACCACGATGATGTAACTGACCTCCAGTATTAAACTAGCTTTGCCTTGTGTATACGCGTTTCATTACGGTCCGCTATCTACCCTCAGACTTCTCAATAAGGTAATTATAACAGACTGAAATGTACGATGTATGGGAAAAATTCGTCGCTAACCTCTAGACCAGTGATGGTGTAGGGGTAAACACGCAGCACGGAATGCTGAGGACCTGGGTCTTAGACTTGGTCTTTTTTCTGGGGTTTTTTCTGTGCATCTATATATCAGTTTGTATATAGTTTGAAATAGAATATTTTTTTATCTTTAACTGTGCTTAGACCTTTTCACCAATCGTTTACACCACCTTCACGTAAGTTTTTTGTTGAATATACCTATATATTATTGGAAATGAATAATCACTCGACCTAATAATAAGCGTGTTGTTCGTGAGCTCGAGAACGGTACGATCAGTACGAAATACCGTTAAAAATATACTTGCGTTGAAAAAAAACATCACCCTCATTAAGCATGTATCAAATGATACGGTCTTCGGGACATTATTTCAGAATTTTTTACAGTAACTGGAACTAATTGGGTGAATATTTCAAGATATGCAAATTGGACGTCAGAAAAAAACTAAATATCGACTCAGTTAAAGAGGTTTTGATTTTAAGTACATATTAATATATTTAAAAAAAACAAAGGACCATTTACTACAGTAGCATATCACTATAAATTTTGAATCAAAAAAATTTCAACAAATGGTAATGAGAAAATATACACATAGTAATGAGAATTCAAAAAAATGGTAATAAGGATTCGGGAATGGTAAGGATATATTATAAATGGCAGTGAGAAACAGTAAATAAATCCTATGAATATTACCAAACGGTATTTGGAATCATTAAATTTATTGTGTATACAGTTAGGTACTTTTACTCATTGCCATTTGAAATTTCTTATTATTATACTACTACTTGGTTGGGTTACTACTATCTGTTGGGCTTCTACCACTCCTGCTAGCTCGTGCTGAGGCCCGACTTCAAACAGATTAGTAGAAAGATATTATAATGCTCATTATAGTCGGTTAAATTTTTATTTAATATTTTATTGGGTGTTTTTGAAGGCGGTTCTATTTTTTATTTAAAAATTTTTTGACATTACCTAAATCATAGTTAAAGTAGGTACTTAATAAATTGTAGTAGGTATAAATATTGTAATGTAATTTTGACATTGTTTTTCTGTTTATTTTTATTATTGTCTTTCTGTTATTTTTTTAATATTATTATTCTGTATTTTTCTTAATTCAAATACTTAAAATTACACAATGCTTGTAGTTTTTCATTTTTATCGATATCAACTAATAAAATTATTTTAATGTGTCCTCGCACTATTAAACGTCTGTACTGATTTGCATCCGTCAATCCGGTGTTTGCTCGTGACATACATGTAGCATTATATAAAGGATACATATGCAGCTATTTTATCCATTAAACTTACAGCACGCAGTGCCGAATAAGTGACAGCTGTAAGTATTTTTTTAATCTGTTTAGGGTTCCGTACCCAAACGCTGCTAACGAGACCCTATTACTGAGTCAATGCTGTCTGCCCTCCCACTCGTCCGTTTGTCTGTCCATCCGTCCACCTGTCACAGAGCTCTATCTCTTGAATCGTAATAGCTAGAAATGAAGAAACGTGGTTTTTGTTTCAGTGTTTTAATTAGATCTTATTATATTTTCACCTGACTCTCGAAGGAGGGTTATGTTTTTCGAGCGTATGTACATGTATGTATATATAATTCTTTGGCACGCCCTGCACCCTAAACGGCTCAATGGATTTTGAAGTGTGAGGTGTCATTAGATTCGTCTTAGTTCCGAGAGTGACATAGGGTATATATTTTCCTGGAATTCCCATGGGAACGAAAAATATACAGGCGGGTTTTTTTTTATCTAGTAATAAAATTAAATTTAATAAAATATCGTATGGCGGTACAGAATCCTTCATGTTCGAGTACGACTTGCACTTGACTGAGTTTTAAATACGGTGGTGTCCAATTTCACAAAGACTGAAATAGATTTTGTAATATTTTATATTAAAAATTAAAACATCATGTTTTATAAATAAGGCCCGTACCGAAAAGTTTTTAAATAATTTATTGAATCAGGCGTTACTTTGCGGAGGTCCATTTTTGATTTTAAACAATTACTTTGCTTTGCTTTGCTTTTGCACGGTCACGGGCGAGCAAAGTAATTGTTACAGTTTTTTAACGTTTTATATTTGAGATATCAATTAAATCTAAAATGTTTTTGAGATGTTTTAGTTCGGTTATGTGTTACACAGTACCTGTTTACATTAAATATTATAGAACTATGGTTAATATTGTTTAAATTTTGGCGGCCAAAGCAGCGAATTTTTTCTTGAAACCCGTCATAATCATAACACATTGCAGTGGTTTGGTTGATTTTTTAATCAATTTTATTAGAAGGATCCTTCGGTCGTCCATTCTGTAGGTACTCTTTTACGTACTTATAGATGAACTAAATTTCGAATCGTATAGTACGGCTTACTTACACTATTTTTTCGCAAAAGTTGAATCAGGATTTTCAAGGCAACTTCGCAAAATCGTTTCTCCTGATTAGTTTATCATTTTGAGTTTTGTTCAATTACTTAAGTACACGATTTTTCTAACAATATAAATATATATTCTCATATTGTCCGGAGTTTAAACATGGTAGCAGAAAGAGTATTGCTTAACGGCTGGAATTTTATTTTGATACACACTTGTAAAAAAACTTTTCAGAACGGGCCTTCGTACAAAGTTATGATTTTAAATGATTAGGATTTTTTTTCATTTAATTATTTTAAAATAACAATATTTTAAATTGCAATAGGTAGATAGATAAATTATGTACAGTTAAATAAACAATATAATATTAATTTAATTCAATTGTGACATATAATATTGTAATGAGTAATTTAATTTAAATGATGTATTGTAATATTTGTAATGTTATGGATTTTAATTTACTAACATAGTTGTACAACATTTAATATTACATGTGTTTGAAATAAATGAATTATTATTATTATTATAAAATTCATCGTTTTTAGGGTTCCGTACCCAAAGGGTAAAAACGGGACCCTACAACTGAGACTTCGCTGTCCGTCCGTCTGTCCGTCTGTCACCAGGCTGTCTGAACCGTGATAGCTAGACAGTTGTTGACAGTTCGAAAGCACTAGTCTATCTATTGCACTTTCGGCCGAGGCTTAACACAGTACTTTTCACGACTACTGCGAGGAAATAAAAATCAATTCAATAAATTTTCTTTCAGTTAAAAAATAAAACGACTACTCGTTGGCCAATTTAATTTTGTGGCGACACAGCGATAAGCGTGTGTCACGTCAGCATTCCTATTTCCCGCGACACCGGGAACGGCGCACATGAGGCCAGTCGCATAGCACCTTCCATACGATCCCGTCGCGTAAGCCTAGTGTGCGCCCCGCCTGGTTTAGCCAAAATATTAGACATACAGTAATTCACGTGTGTTTGTACTCTGCTCAGTGTACACAGTGTACGTTTTGTGTCGGCTCATTATACGAAGTGTATCCTAAACTTTATTTCATTTTTATCCTCTCGACTGTACCTTAAGAGTAGGAAGACCCTAGCTAAAATTTCATATGCAGCACAAGTCAAATACATACGCTCGAAAAACATAACCCTCCTTTGAAAGTCGGGTGAAAATAACCACTACTAGGTACCTACTACACTGAGCGGGCTAAAAGGCTGGCGGAGCCACCTTTTTAAAATGGCGAAATAAATACACTGACAAACCAATATAACGTGACACTTTTCGTACGAAATTGTGTGAAAAGTGACCTGTTGTAATTGCTTGTCAGTTTACGACGCGCTATGGAAAGGGCTATGCTCGGAGTTTCTCTAAAATATCGAATTCATAACGAAATGATCCGACAGAGAACCAAAGTTATCGACATAGCCCACCGCATTAGCACGCTGAAGTGGCAATAGGCCGGCCATATAACCCGAAGAACCGATAACCATTAGGGTAGACGAGTTCTTGAGTGGAGACCACGGATCGGCAAACATAGCGTGGGACGTCCTCAGGCTGGCAAGAGCTGGATGAGAGTGGCCTAGGATCGTGCTCAGTAGCGTGCCATGGGAGAAGCCTATGTCCATCAGTGGACGAACATAGGCTGATGATGATGATGATTACGACAAACAAGGAACGGGCCAACCCTTTTGCCCCTCAACAGCTGTAATTTCAGCTGTTTAGCTGAATTGTCTTTTTCAGTGTAGGTATGGCTTGATAAAGAAAATTTTTAATTAATAGAAAATAGTTTTTCCTAAATGTACCTAATTTAATTTTTCATTCTAAGTAACATGGAAAACCCTCGTGTATATGAGACAATCAACTATGTGTCACGAAGAGATGCAGAGGAAATTCTGGAAAAAAATTCCATGAAATGGAAGAAGCAAGATGCAAGAGTTTTGGACATAGGCTGCGGAGGCGGAGGTCTCACCACGAGTGTTTTAAAAAAGTTCGTGCCAGAGAATTACAAAAGTCTTGTCGGGTGCGACCGAAGTCAGAATTCTGTGGATTTTGCGCTACAGCACTACAAAAGAGATAAAATTAATTTCATCAAGTTCGATATACAGAACACGTTACCGGATGAGCTCAAAGAGAACTTTGATCATATATTCTCAGCTTACACATTTCATTGGGCGCAACGGCAAATGTAAGTCCATCTTGCAAATACTTTATTAATATCCTTAAAACATAATATTCGAACTAACCAGAACGTTATTAAAGAATTCGCGTCTTTACATTACTCGTCCATTGCCGGACTAACAAGCTATCGCGTTATAAACGACAAACCTATTTTTAGTGAAAATAAACGGATCATTCACGTCTTAAAACGAGTTTAACTCGACATGTTTCGGGCTACGTAGCCCTTCTTCTCGGAGTCGCACGTCACGGCGGCTGCAAAACGTGCACTGCGTGCTAACGCCCTGGCCCTATACTACGAAGCGCGAAATTCGAACTTCGTTTCATGCCGTTCCGCTCACGCTAATGGTATTTATTACGAGAGTGAGAGGGACCGCACGATCCGAACTTCGAACTTCGAATTTTGTAGTAACCCCCCTGGTCGCGCGGCTACTCGACGCAACTGACAGCGACACACAACTACCCCCGTTTTCATCATCACTTTTATTGTCATTGTCAAATGTAGGGTAGCACACAACACTAACCACATCACTTTGTAAAGGTTCGCTCACACTCACCGTTGACGCAGTACGAACATTCAACACTGTTTTCCAACTCGGGGGTACTGACCAACCACTATCCCGGTTAAAATTTGGATGACGACCAATCTCGATGGCTTCACGCACCTTCCGCGGAATGAAAAACTTTTCTCTCGCCAGTACGGAAGCCTTATCAAAACGGATGTAGTGCGTCGAGCCCGAGTCTATTGAGTGTTCGGCCACCGCAGACCCCTTGCTGTCTTGCTTTTTCAAACATGTCGAGTTAAACTCGTTTTAAGACGTGAGTGATCCGTTTATTTTCACTATGAGTGAGTCTCACGGTAGTTTCATGTTTAAACCTATTTTTTTATAATTTTGAGTTTTTATATTCATAATCATAATTTCATTTATATAAAAAAGTGTCTCTTTATTTAAAAAAATACCTTTGGCTTTCTACATGCATTTCAACGGTTGTCAATGATGTATACTATTCATATGCTTTGTTAAACAACTGGCACTTATTTTTGTATGCAAATTGGACGATATTAATTTTCTTCATCAAATTCAAAACAGCTTATACATATAAGATGCTGAGTAAGAAAAACCCAAAATGTGATACATTCAAATGGCATGATTTTTAAAGCACATCGGAAAGTTATTTGATAAAATGCCTACTATTGAATCAGGATTATAATCAGGATTTATATTCCGGAATATAATCGTCTTTGAAACATTTTCACCGAAAATGTCACCAGAGGCCGTATTGTCTAACGCTTCTGACGCTTGCCTTCGCTTTAACTATCTCTTTCTGTTATCATTTTTTATACCGTTTGACAGAAAGAAATAGTGATCGCGAAGGCAAGCGTCAGCTGGAAATCGTATAGTCAGATAATGAGAATCCGCATGACGTTTTTTTTAACCCCCGACACAAAAAGAGGGGTGTTATAAGTTTGACCGCTATGTGTGTGTTGTCTGTCTGTCTGTCTGTGGCATCATAGCTCTAAAACGGGTGAAACCATTTGAATGCGGTTTTTTTTATTAGGAAGAAGGTTTCTTGGCAACGGTTCTTAGATATGTTTCATCAAAATCGGTTTAGCAGTTCCAAAGTTATCAGCCCTTTTGTTAGCTGCGGAACGGATCTTAGACGCATAATGGGAATTTACTTTATGTTCAAACATACGTATGACATAATTGCGTTGGGGGTTTTTAAATTTTTTAATTCATAGTTATGCGAGAACGCTCTATGGAGGGACAAGAAGCAAATGGTTTGACTTTATTATTATTTGCACAACTTTTTTTATTTTATTCGACAGGTCTGCGTTCACGAATGTATACAACATGCTGGCTGAAGGTGGAAACTGTTTGATCCTCTTTCTTGGCCGCTCCAGATACTTTGAGTTGTTCGAAGAGCTATCCCACACGCCGAAGTGGAGCGCTGCCCTTAAGGGTGTCCGTGAATTTCTTACGCCGTATTATAACTCCCAGGTATCTAACAACCAAAAATTTTCAATGTAGTTGTCTTAACATATTATAATGAAAGATCAAGCTTAACATATTATAATCAAAGATCTCGTGTTTCATACAAATGTTACTTTAACCGACTTTCGAAAGAAAACTGGCAAAATTTGATTTTATTTTTGACTTTTATTCAACTCGAAAACATTGTACGTTAGAATGTATATATTTATATATGTATATCAGACATTATATGTGTGTAAACACTTTATTTTAAAAGCACTACTTAAAATTATAAAGTCCCTGATGGGTTATTTGATAAAATCTCTGTATGTGTCTAGTAAAATGATAATTGATAAAACGAGTTGCGAGAAACAATAGAAACAAACAAGAAACAATAGAAACGAAGAAACAATAGATATCAAAATAAACTTAAGTTACCCTTTTCAAAAATGAAACTAGTTAAATCCAGCCCACACCATATGATGATTAAAGTTTACAACCATTTACCAAACTCAATTAAGAACTTAGAAAAACTGACCATATTTACAAAACAACTATAGTCATTCCTCATCGGTAAGTGTTTTTATGACATTACAGAATATTTCAATGAAAATACAAATTAATATTTAATGTGTATTGACAACTGGTAAATTATTCCATTAAGGATAAGAATTTAATAAGACTAATTAAAAAAAAATGTAGTATATTAATTTATGAAATGAAATTGAATTTATTTGGATTAAGCATGGGATAAAATCGATGTTAGTAAAATTTATTATTGTACAACCACTTATTATTGTGTATGTTTTTGTTTGGTGTTGCTGCTATGTCATCATCATCATCATGATCTTGGTGTCACTGCTATGTGTACTGTTTTAATGTTGTTTTTATACTTCTCCAAATAGTTCGTAATGAATATACCTGTATGTAAAAGTAGGAATGTAGGTTTTTATTATTGTTAAATGCATGAAATATTTAATTAAGATAATTTTCAATAACATTGTAAGATAAGTTTAAATCCCTATGTTGCTGTGCCCTTGCAGGGTGTCACACATGACTAACTGAATGTAAGATCTACTATTGATAAGTGTGATTTGCAATAAAATAAATGAAATGAAATGAAATGAGTTAGTTTCGTCAACTCATGACGCGACGTGTTTCAGGGATTTTATCAAATCACTAAACAGATTTGGTGAAATGAACGATTCGCAAATAAATGATTGATTGATTGATTGATATGACTGATTTTTTCATTTCACTAAACAGAATTAGGAATTTGACCAAATGACTACTTTTTCTACCCAAATGATAAAATGGATTGGTCAAAATCTCTGTTTTGGTAATTTCCCTGTGACATAAATTTTTTAAATATGGTTTTTTTAAGGATCCAGCAAAGGAGGTCTGCACCATGATGAAACAAATCGGCTTCAAAAACGTCGATGTGAAAGCATCTCACAAAACATACCGTTTCGAAGGTGGCGTGGATGACTTCAAATGTAAGTTACTTCTAAAAGTTTGAAACAAAATGGAAACCCGTTTGCTCTTCTACTTAGGCACAGAATATATAATAGTATTAACGTACAGAATGGCCACGCTCCGCCCCGCACCGATTTGACTTACCCCACCCCTCAAGCGCAGATTGCCGGAAAACCGCCGAAACTAGTCGGGTGCGCAACGCGCGTGATGCATGTCGGCCGCACGGCACTAAGTTCGGGAGCAATAATTTTGCGAAATGGTAATATACTGTGCATTGTATGGGTGTTTGTCAACAGCCAAAGATAAGGAAAGGAGTTTACCTACCCTACCTACTTCCTTTTATAAATCATACTTTCTGAAATTATCGCGATTAATACATGAAATAACTACCTACCGAATAATTTGTTTAAGCTTGTAGTCGTATATCTATTGTAATTGAAAATAATAATGCTTAAATAAACAGACAGACACATTTTAAGTAGGTAGGTATTTAATGACATAACTAGCAATGGGTAGCACTTATAGTACTAGGTTTTTGCGATGGTCAGCCCTGTGTATCTTACGCACACATTGACGCGTGTACAGACGTCGTCGTGCTTATGTAGATTCAAGAAAGCGTATTTTGTACGTCGTGGCCGCCGTAAGCTTAGGCGCATTCATGCACTATTACTTATAGTACAATGACAACGAAATATTACTGTGTCTGCAAGAACTTTATTTGTTGATTCGCTTTAAAGACGAAGATTTTGAAGATTTTCAATTCATTATTTTTTACTTTTCGATCATATAATACGTAGATGCACGATCGCCGCTCGAAAAATGGAGCCATCAAGACAAGGCATAAATCATCAATTGCCTTCTTTCGCTCTCATACCAAAAACAAGATAGTGCGTAGAGTCCCTCCGCGCGGAAGAAGTGAAACTACATAATAATAAAAAAAATAATAATACAGGGATATTTGTAATTCACTAGCATCCTTTTAACCCTAAACTCCTACCACTTAAACAAATATTTTTTGTTTTACGGCTTTTGTCATAGCTTAATATTTTTGGTGTAATAACGTTTTGAAAATTTGAGATTACCTCTTATTTTTACGATACTCTGTGTATTTGTATGGGAAAAAAAGTGCTTCATTTTAAAAAGTCTTAAAACAAAAAACATTTGTTTGAGTGATAGGAATTGAGGGTTAAGAGGATGTCAGTGAATTACAAATACAACCTTAACCAATTTACATAACTCGTCGCTAGATGGCGTTGCTCCTCGTGCGCACGTTATTTTCAATAATTTTTCTTGATTTTTAGTAATTCTGAAAGATATTCAATACTTTTCATCAAAGAATTTCGAGCTCTGTTCGGAAGCTTTTATTCTGTTCCGTTTATTTATTCATGTGCCTTGCTCATGTATGTTTACATTTAGTTAAGTACCTAAACATTTCTTGTATGTTTCAATTTTTTCCACCGACTGTACTTGTCAATTGGATTTGACTGTCATCTATTATCTAATTAATTATTTAAATACTAAACTTGTAACTTTAATTTAAGTTATATATAAAGTCTAGTGGCAGAGGGCAAGGCACATCGCTCGTAGAACAGATGGTCGATGGGGCAAAAGGTTTTCGAATGGCGTCCACGGACCGGAAGACGCAATGTAGGTAGGCTTCTAATTAGATGGAGCGACGACCTAGTTAATGTTGCGGGAATACGGTGGATCCGGATGGCGCAGGACCGGTCTGTTTGGCGAACCTTGCGGGAGGCCTATGTTCAGCAATTGACGTATTTCGACTGAAATGATGATAATAATAAATCCTAGTACGGTCGCGAGCTTTATATGGGACCCATTTCGAAAAAATATCCTTTGAATTCCTATACAATATGACAGGGCTGTCAACCTTAAGTGGGTCCTAAATTAAAGCTCGTGACTGTACCTAATAAAGAATAACTATCATTTAGCCCAAAAAATCTGTGAAACTGAGTTTGGAGGTTATAATAAAGCTATATTTTTTATTTTAGCTCTTATGCGATGCCTGAACCCCTTTGAAGGTCTCAATGACAGATGGGACGAATTCATGGAGGACTACTTGACATTGGATCCTGATGCTGGAACATTTAAATATCTACTTATTATAGCTTATGGTTCCAAATAAACATGATCTGAATTGTATATCCAATATTGTTGTAAATTTTGAAATTAAACGACTTCATTCGTCACCACGTGAGTTAATCCTCTTCAAAGCAGAGGCTACTTATCGACCACATGGTTTGAGTTTATTGTTATAAAAAACTTTAAGTGCTTAGTATGGTTTTGGAAGATCTATCCAACGATAGTCCACACTATGGCAAACAAGAAATAAATCATCCCCACTTTTAGGTGTGGGCACAAAATAACTACTAGTACTAGCGTACGTACAGAAGGATCACTCTCGAACAAAAATCAACGTTAGGTATAAAAATTTGTCTACCTCTTACGACCGTTAACTGCTTGCACGCGAAATTGAAACTTATCGTGTGTAAGTAAGTAAGTTTATAAGATCGTTTAGAAGTCATTGTTTGTTGCAAAAATCACAGAAAAAAAGATGCTTAATTACGCGCGACGCGGCAAGCGAGCGTGCGAACCGTAAACCGAGCGACAACCTACTGTCATACGATACGCCTTCCCGGGAGGCGCGCCAGCCGAACATACCTAAACTGCGGAGTGAAACCCCCCTGGCGAGGTACACTAGAATTTAGTATTCAAAATTTTGGGTGCGCCTCGATAGATATAACAACATTTGATATAACTGTAACATTTGGTATAATGCTACATTTGATATAATGCGATTTACTCAAAAAGTAAACTTCGGAGGATTGATATTAACTCTATTTGATATGCATTAGGTTAGGTTAGGTTAGGTTAGTTTATTTTATAAAAGAATCATAGAATGTTTACTTCTCGAGTAAATCGAATTATGTCAAATGTAGCATTATACCAAATGTTACAGTTATATCAAATGTTGTTATCATTACACACCCCAAAATTTTATTTTACCACTAGAGGCCGGAATTCTCGTGGCATTTTTGAGGCTGTCATAGGGACTTCTCATTTATCGACTTCCGATACATATTAATCATATCGATAAATCAGTATTCTGTTATACAATATTTAAAGTAAGATTAAGAGTGGAATTAAACAACAGGCAGTCTTATCGCGAATGAGCGATCTCTTCGAGATAATTTAACCTTTGGCTATCAATTTTTGGAAATTTTAAACAGGAATTATAATAATATTTTTGTCCGTTAAAACCATTAAAACACTGAACTGAACTGATTAAATGTAAAATTGTTAACTATTAAATTTTATTTTTTTCATTTCTACTCAAAAGTCATCTAAAAGATATCGCTCTTTAGCGATAAAACCGCCTTTTGTTTACCTCTACCACAGACAAAAGACTACCCCTCTACTTTGAATCTTCTTTAATATGTGTGTTGTGGAATGTATCAATGTTTCATTATCTGGAAAGTCTTCTTAAGTCTAGTTTGATTTGGACATTTTTGACGTGAGAACGTCTAACAAATCGATGAACGCCGGCTGCATACACGAAAAAGGATGACTCAATGTAACGTTACATTGTAAGTACATGAGCGGCGAAGGCCAGTTGCAAGAGAGCGGCGAGAACGCCAGGATGTACAATGCGGGGTGGGGGGGGGTTACGAGGGTGGGGGTTGGTTGCGAGGGGGGCGGGGGGGGGGCGGCCCCATTTCTTACTGTTACTTACTTACTTACTTACTTACTTTTATGTTAGAGAGGCCAGACAAACGAACTAGTGGGTCACCTGATGTTAAATGAACACCATCACTGTACATTCCATAGACACTCGCAGCGCCTTACGCGATACGAGTGCGTTGTCGGCCCCACAGAAAATGGTACAGTCGTCTCTTAAAGAAACCCAGGTCGTAACTCGATGGGAAGACCCCAGCGGGAAGATCGTTCCAGATTTTGCAAGTTCGTGGCAAAAAAGACCGCTTAAAACGCACCGTCGAAGACTGCCATTCATCAACATGATGACGATGAAATGTACGCTTATGACGGGTGGATCTGTAATGGAACCCCGCAGATGGAATGAGGTCTTTCCTTGTAATCTAACTAACCTAACAACAGAGTAAGACAACATTGCTTAATTTTTAGCGAGCGAGCAAGACGGTTCGGAGCGGAAGCGACTCGGATAGATTATGTTCAAAGGCTAACTCGAGGACTATTTTGCTAATTTCAAAAGCGTGAGTTGTGAGACAATGCCAAGATTATTACATCGAAACCTTGGGTTTATTCAAAACCTTAATTAAGTATGTGTAATAATACTGCTATTGTTGTTCTGTAATTGTGATATAATTGGGAAATACCATTTTATTACAATGTTAAAAAAAACGGTTCTTGGAATAGGTTTTCTTAACGATATCCTGTTACCCGGTTGGTTGCTGATATTATGATGATGAATTTAGCCAGAAGGCCTCACAACGATAAAATTCGTTAATGCACCAAAAAATTACTTCATAAAAATATTACAAATGGCCAAATTATTTCTCGCCGGCTGTAAAATTTTGATGGAGCCTCCTTTCTCTTCACCAGTTTTAATTATGATATCTAAATATTAAAAGAATTTGGCCCGTAGGTTCCTTATAAGGTCATGGGGTACACTAAGAAAGGATTTTTCAAAATTCATCCCCTAAAGGGATGAAACGCGGGTGCAAAGTTTGTATGGGAAAACAAGATTAGTTGGACTATTTTATTCGAAACTTCACAGGAGTACCCTTAATAATAAATGAGTAAGCACATGTTTCAGGTTTTTGAGAATTCAACCCCTAAAAGGGGAAAACGGGGTGACAAAGTCTGAAAATCAACATGGGTATTGTTGCCATGGGTTATTTATTTGACAAACATGGGTTAACCTAGATGGTACAAGGTCGCCGTGGTGGTTGGTGGTTGTGCAAGGTGGTGGTATAGGGTCGCTGATTAAGAAAACAACGATGATTTTAAAATCCAACTTGGCGGACGTAAAATACCATATTCTCCCTTGTTGGGGTACGATGGGGTTGAAATGTCTAAATATTAACATGGGTGTCGTTTTTATGGTTTTGATTTTGGTATGGTTTACGAAAATGGCATCGATTTCGAAATTCAATATTGTGGGCATGAAAATTCTTGAAAGTATGTGTGCCAAATTACAATTCAATCGATCCAGTAAATTTGGAGAAAATCGGTTGTAAAGCGAACTGACATACAGCCACACGTGATCTTAGAAGGGTTCTATTTTTGTTTTTAAGGTATGGAACGAGACCCGCGTTATCCTAATAGATTTTTAAACATATATTTGTGCCATATCGATCATCGTCAATCGGTAGGAGCAGTCATCTGGAAACTTCTTGCATCCGTAATAAGTAAGTACGTACATAATTCAAGGTGCTGCACGAAGCAACGCACATCCCAGACTGCTGAAGCAATAAATACTTGAAATTTGGCACACATTATACCTTGAGTGAGTTTTGTTTGTTTGTTTGTTTGTTTGAACGCGCTAATCTCAGGAACTACTGTTCCGATTTGAAAAATTCTTTCAGTGTTAGTTAGCCCATTTATCGAGGAAGGCGATAGGCTATATATTATCACGCTAACACCAATAGGAGCGGAGCGGAGCGGAATAATGTTTCAAAATCGGGGGTTTTGAAGTAAAACTTCTATATCTCGGGAACTACTGCTCCGATTTGAAAAATTCTTTCTGTGTTAGATAGCCCAGTTAGATAGGGCGGGATGGGAGCGGGTAGGGGGGCGGATTGAGAGCGGGTTGGGGGCGGCTTGAGAGCGGGTTGGGGGCGGGTTGAGAGCGGGTGGGGGGGCGAGTTGGGAGCGGGTTGGGGGCGGGTTGGGAGTGGGTTGGGGTGGGTTAGCAGCGGGTTGGGGGCGGGTTGGGGGCGGGTTAGAGGCGGGATGATAGCGAGTTGGGGGGGGTGGGTGGGGAGCGGCTTGAGAGTGGGTTGGGGGTGGGTTGGGAGCGGGTGGGGGGCGAGTTGGGAGCGGGTTGGGGGCGGGTTGGGAGCGGATTGGGGGCGGGTTGAGAGCGGGATGAGAGTGGGTTGGGGGCGGGTTGGGGGCGAGTTGGGAGCGGGTTGGGGGCGGGTTGGGGGCGGGTTGAGAGTGAGTTAAGGGCGGGTTGGGGGCGGGTTAGGAGCGGGTTGGGGGCGGATTGGGAGCGGGTTGGTTTATTATGAAGTTTCACTTCTTCCGGAAGGATCTAAGGAGAGCAATAATTGATGAAAAAGCAAATTGGATAAAAAAATAAGCTGCCCAAATTACTAATTACACGCGGACGGAGTCGCGGGCAAAAGCTAGTTGATTATAAAATTCATGGTGATTATAAAAGTAAAAAACTAAGTTTAGGATTTTCGGACGGGATAAGGAAAAAACATTGCATTCTATGGGACCCTATCTCCATAGGTAACCATTTCTTTAAGATCATAGAGGTGCAGTCAAAGGGCTTTTTGTCATTTCCCGTGGAATAGAGATCGGGAGTAACCTATAAAAAAATTAGTTCGTGGACGAAGTCGCAGGAAAAAGCTAGTATATCATAATATCTTAAAGGTCCAAATCGCAGTAGAGGAAAAAGTGTTAAAAAACCTATTTATCAGCCATTTTGGGAATAGGGCACAATAGATAATCAGAAGCAGATGTTATGATCGAAGTCCGAAGGAAGAAAGTTGGAAATATTATTATTCTTCCAAATTGAGAAACTTCGATAATGTGGTTTCTCGATTGATGACTAGAATATGGCTCTGGAAGTTGCTGCGCCATTAATAAAATATCCTAAGTACGCGGTAATTTTCCACAAATTAATCGACCGTGTTATTTTTTTGCAAGCGTTATTTGAGCAGCCTGTGCTATTGTTTTATATTACACTAGCTTTTGCCCGCGGCTTCGCTCGCGTGTACTATGAGTATTCCAAAGAACCAAGATATCAAACAAGCAAGCATACCGGCAAACAAGCAAGCAGGTCCACAATTGACTGAGAAATCGGTGAACAGACCTACATAAAAAAAATCATAAAGTGGAATGCATAACCTCCTCCTTTTTTAGAAGTCGGTTAAAGTGCCCTTTGCAGCCTACAACCAGTAAAACGCAAAATCCTGTTTTTTCCCGTTCCCGTAAGAATTTCGAGAAATGTTTTCTCAATGCTCCCCTACACTCCCCAAGGAACCCACTTGCCAAATTTCAGCTTTCTATGACCAGTAAAACGAAAAAGCCCGTTTTTCCCGTTCCCGTGGGAATTTTGGAAAGTCCTCTCTCAATGCTCCTCGACACTCCCCAAACAACCTACATGCCGAATTTCAGCTTTCTACAACCAGTAAAACGAAAAATCCCGTTTTTTCCCGTTCCCGTTGGAATTTGGGAAAGTCCTCTCTCAATGCTCCTCTACACTCTCCAAGATGATGAGATGGCTGGGCTGGGCTTTCTACGACCAGTAAAACGAAAAATCCTGTTTTTTCCTGTTCCCGTGGGAATTTTGGAAAGTCCTCTCTCAATCCAGCTCTACACTCCCCAAGGAACCCACTTGACAAATTTCAGCTTTCTATGACCAGTAAAACGAAAAATCCCGTTTTTCCCGTTCCCGTGGGAATTTTGGAAAGTCCTCTCTCAATGCTCATCTACACTCCCCAAGCAATCTGCATGCCGAATTTCAACTTTCTACGACCTGTAAAACGAAAAATCCTGTTTTTACCGTTCCCGTAGGAATTTTGAAAAGTCCTCTCTCAATCCAGCTCAACACTCCCCAAACAACCTACATGCCGAATTTCAGCTTTCTATGACCAGTTAAACGAAAAATCCCGGTTTTTCCAAATCCCATGGGAATTTATAATTACCTACATCTATGCCAAATTTGAAGAGTCTAGTAATTATAGTTCATAGGATCCCGTTGAACTGAATATATAAATCCCGTTTTTTCCTTATCCCGTGGGAATTTTGAAAAATCCTGAAATTAATGTTTTAAATAATGTAATACCTACTTGTGTATCAAATTTGAAGAATCTAGTTACTATAGTTACTGAGATAGGGTCACTCGGAATCGAATATATAAATCCAGTTTTTTCCCGTTCCCGAGGGAATTCCCAAAAATCCTTCCTTAGTGGATGCCTACATTGTATAAGGTATCTATGTGCAAAATTTCAAGTCTCTAGGTCCAGTGGTTTGGGCAAAACCTTAAAAACGACACCCATATTGATATTTAGACATTTCAACCATCGCACCCCATCCAGGGAGATGGTATTTTACGTCTGCCACGTCGGATTTTAAAACCGTTGTTGTTTTCATAACCAGCGACCCGATAAACCATAGAAACAACACCCATGTTGATTTTCAGACTTTGTTACCCCTTACCCCCCTTTTAGGGGTTGAATTCTAAAAAAACCTGAAACACGTGTTTACTCATTTATTATTAGGAGTACTTCTGTGAAGTTTCGAAGAAAATAATCGAACTAATCTTGTTTCCCCATACAAACTTTGAACCCCCTTTTCACCCCCTTAGGGAGTGAATTTTGAAAAATCCTTTCTTAGTGCACCCCTAGACCTTAAAAGGAACCTACATGCCATATTTGGTATCTCTAGGCCCAGTGGTTTGGGCTGTGCGTTGATATGTCAGTCAGTCAGTCAGTCAGTTTCTTCTTTTATATATTAAGATATGAATCAATTAGACTACACAGGAAAATGATGTCATAATTCACGAAACAATCTAGTCTAAGATCCGTACTTGAGGCGACCATCACCCATCTGTGTAATGGATGAAAATAATTTTATATCGAATTTGCAAAACATATATCCAGTGGGTTGGCTAAAAAATACCTGGCCAGACAATGATTAATTAATATATAATTTACAAATAAAGTTACTAAAATACCTACTTTATCTAACTGTTTTCAGTGATTATATATATTGAACGTTTAAAATTTTAAGTTAGGTTGAAAGATCATTTATTCTCATTAAGAATATCACATTCACTTACATGAGAACTTAATTCTAAAATCTATTTTTATTACATGCAATGAGTATACTAAAATAACAAAAACAGGTAGATTTCACGGCACTCGCTATTTCTAACCCCGGCGCCACACATATTACAAATATTTGAACACAGTTATTTGATTACATGTCGAGGGGTGAAAGGCTAATGGCGTTAAGCGACACTATGGGCGATATTGAGTTATATACATATTCGGAATCAGCAAATTTTTCCGCGTCGTTTTAGCCGGGTTTCACGTCAATCAGAGCTATTTTTGTCGCTTGATGCAAATAGATTTGGACGCTGTTTTTCACTCCACTGCTGACTGAAGCGACACAAGAATTAGCTATTGTCTTAACACGTTTGACTTGAGCTATATATTAATACTATGGCAATGACTTAAACCGTTTATCCTTTCTCGTCATGGAAGCCAAATGGTTTTTAAAGCTTTTTTCCATATTCTATTTCAAAAGCTGATGGTTGGTTGAATTACTTAGCTTGCTCCGTAATGCACAAATAGATGTCGCTTAATGCAAGTAGCCTGTGACCGAAATGTATGAAATTAGTCGCTTAAAGCAAATGTCTTTCCACAAAAATATAAGAAACTTGTCGCTTGAATCAATTAGCCTGCAACAAAAATAAACAAAAATCGTCGTTTGAATTATTTGACCTTAAGTCTATTTTACCTTAACAAAGCTACTTAAAGCAATTAGCCTTTCTCCAATATTAGGTGAACTGGTTATTTAAATTATTATTTCTTGTATTATTTTAAAAGAAAGCTGTCACATAAATTAAGACATAAAGAATATTTTTGTACTTGAATCGGGTTTCTTTCACTACAATGAGTAAGTAATGTGCGTTCAGCAAATATGTTTTACTATAACAGCAGTTGATCAACGTCGTATAAGACCAACCTAAAATGTTTTTGTAATCTAAAACCTACTCGCGAATAGTAGATGTGCGCTCGCGCGGGGTGCTTCAGTCGGTCCCACATCGTCAGGGAGATTTTTTGATGATAGTGAATAGCCTCTAAATCTTACAAAATCAGTCTCAACCTAAAGTTTAATTCCCTTTAAGTCTCTTTCTTGTACAAGATTATTTTTTAGTACGTCAAAATTATTAGTTTCTTAAATACTAATAATTGTATTTTTGTTAAGTTTTCTTATAGTTGGCTGACTGAGGTAAAATTATAATAAAAAAAAAATAGTTTCTAAAATACTGATCATTGTATTTTTGTTAAGTTTTGTTACAGTTGGATGACTGAGGTAATCATTTTCGGTAATAAAAAATATTTTTTCACGTCATTTTCTGCATTTTATTCTCTATCTTATTTTTTTGTTTTCTACAGTGTTCATGTTGATAGTTTTTATATTGGTTTCAAACACCAATCTCAAATAAAATTCTAAATTACCGGGATTTAAATTAATACGACCAGAATAGTGATCGTTCCATAAGCTACTTTTCCTGCTTTTAAAAACTAATGGAATGGGACTTTGAGCATATTAGCCGTAATCTATTGCACTCGTAACAAGGCAGTTAACCCTTTTAGCTTTACACGAAAACTACAGTTACAATCCTCTTAAGTCATTTAGCCTTGCGCTAATTTTCCTAGTCGTTGTTTCTTAAATCATTTAGTTGTATTCCAAAAAAGACTTGAAAAGTCGTTTAAGTCGTTTTTCCTTGCTCTAAAAAATAAGAGGTAGAAGAATTTTTGACTCAAGCGACACTTATTTCGTTATCCTCTCGTTTTATTAAACGAATATATTAAACATCAGAAGTGGTATTAAATTTTAAGAAAAACTGTGTATTTATAATCAAAATCAGTTAAGAAATTCAAAAACTACGAATTTTTTTCTATTTTTTAAAACTTTAAAACGCTCTCCTGTAAAGTTACAAAAATGTCGCTTAACGCCATTAGCCTTTCACCCCTCGATGTGTAGCACCGGTATTTGCTTATTTGTTCAATAGAACATCCATACAATCAACCATAGATCAAATATGTGTTCAAATATGTGTTGAAACATTTGTAATATGTGTGGCGCCGGGGTACAACATTTCGCCGATACAACAATATCGTTGAAAAGTGGGTAGGATTTCTGCGCCGAGCAAAACAAGAAACGGACACATGAATTAGTATAAAAATGGAAGTGGCTTCACAAAGATGAAAGTTGAACCAAGGTAAGTGTACTTGTATTTTTATTTTGTTTTATGTTTACTACAGGTACGTTTAGGTAGGTATGAAATTTATTTGTATTATGTGTTAGTGAAACATTATACAATAAATATAAAAAAAATTGTTAATAAAATTAAAAAGTAACAACAATAATAATAATATAACATTTGTGCGTATAGTTGTTAGCTCATCATTGTATAATGAATTACCAACATTAATTATACATTCCATAAATATCTATTTTAGTTATTATTATTGTTTAAATTAAATGATGTAAGCAAAATACAAACACGTTATTTATTTTAGTAACTTATTTTTAGGGATAGTTTTTAGGTTATTATATTTATTATTTTTATCAATTTGTACATCATGCTTAAGGTTCGGTATCAGTCATATGACATTTGAGTATTTTTTTGAAAATATGCATAGTTTTGGCTTTTTTTATATGTGTAGGAAGTTTATTTATAAAGCTGGGTACCTTCACATCACGCATCTTTTCCCGTATTTTGTTCGGGACGGACGCAATATAATATAATTTGCATTTCTTAGAAGTATTTTTTGTTTAGTAATTTTTTTCTTGAAATTAATTTCTGTATGTATATTTTTGCTTATTACTTTCCGAATGAAGACGCAAGTATACGAAGTATACGAAGTATATATACGACTGGGAAATATTTAATATCTTAGTTTCTTTATAAATTTTATCTGTTGATGTTAGAAAGTCATATTGAAATAACACCTTAATTAGTTTATTTTGGGACACTTGTATTGCCTTTATGTTACTTTTTGCTTTTTGTTAAATTAATGATTGCTTAACATTGAAATATTTTACAACGATCATATTGGCCAGTTTAGACATTTTTATTTATTTATTCTTATATTTTCTTACTTTCCTTGTAATCAAAATGAAAAGCAGAGTGTTTAACTCGGGAAAAACACCAATATCACCCTCGAAATATTGGCGCCCTCGCTGTGTGCTCGGATGCCAAGTAACCTCATGTGATATTGGTTATTTTCCTCCCTTGTTGAACAATCTACAATATTCGTGACATAATCTTAAATTAACAGTAGAAAAACGGTAACAGATACAACATTATCACGAAATGGTCCCAACTCAGCATGATGTCGGCCGTGCAGCTGACGCTGGTCTTCCGTTGGAACCATTTTTATTGTAAAGAAACATTAATGATGGAGAAATTAAGTAGTAGAATCTATGACATATTGAGGGAGATAGTTCGGCTAGTGAAAACTGAGACTGAGAATAATTTAAAACTTTTTAAATGACAACAATAACATAAATATCAATTGTGTCAGACGACCGTCACTACTGGTTGTGTCAATTGAAAAAAAAATACTTCGGAGTTTTCGTGCAAATAATTAAAAAAAAACCTACTTTTCATTATGATCAGTTTAAATCAGCTAAGATCACGATTTTACCAGAATTTTATCGAAATCGGTTTTAAGTCTTAGTCGTGAAAATGTTGCAGACAATATAAATACTAGCTTACTATACTATATTTTTGCACTATACGCGGTGTTGCAACATGCCATTTTTTTAGTTGAGCGCAATTTTGTAGTCTCAGCTTTCACTAGCCAGACTCTATTTTACTTCTAACTTAATATTATAAACGTGAAAGTTTGTATGGATGGATGTGTGGATGTTTGTTACTATTTCACGCAAAAACGGTTTGACGGATTGTAATGAAATTTGGCACACAACACACACACACATATAGAAATAGATCATATATACAATACAATACAATACAATACAATGACTCTTTATTGTCCTCCACAAATAAATCAATACAGAAAAACAAGTACATGAAAAAAAAATATAAGGTAAGCAATAGGCGACCTTATCGCTTCGGAGCGATCTCTTCCAGGCAACCTTTTCACAAAAGAATAACAGCAACGAATATATTACAGCAGGTGCAACCTAATATACAACATTAAACACACATAGATAAAACAATATACTTTTAAATATATAAGCAAGCTATTGTTTTATGGACAAGACAGTAAATAGTGCTCCTTAAGTAAGGATCTGAAGATAGGTAAGGATTTGGCACGCCTTAGTTTTGTTGATAGGGAGTTCCACAGCCGAATAGCCTGGTCAGTAAAAGAGTATACATAGAATTTAGAGTTGGAAAAGGGGACAGTAAGGAGAAAGTTTTGAGAGCATCGAACAGAGGTGACATAGGTAAATCGCTCTTTGAGGTAGCAAGGAGTTGCAAGATTAAAAATAATGCCGTAGAGGAGGTGAAGTATATGAGAATTTCAGCGAAGGCGGATAATACTTTTTATCCCGGAAAATTGCATACTTCCTACTGGATAGCGATAAATAAATTCTTCGCAGGCAGAGTCCCGGGCAACAGCTACATAAACAAAAATGCTAACGTTAATCATAAACAATAAAAAAATTAAACAACATTAAAAAAACGTTGCAAGTAGGCCGTATTCTTCTATGGTATTGGTAATAACCCGCTGGTATTAGGCGATGATGATGATGAAAATGATGAATGAATTAGACTACCAAGAAAATCCTTTACCAACCTAAGGTTCAATGGCAGTTGTAGGGGATATAACGTCATAGGCTATTTTAATTTAAAAATCAACGTGACACTCAGCCTTATTGTTTTAATGCTAAAAAAAGCCAAAATTTAAAAATTCTTAATTCAATTGGACGATTGAACGTCGAAAAATTTACCACCGGTTCGGAAAAACCCTATTGAAAACAATCCGGCAAGAAACTCAACAAGGTATATTTTTTCAAACAGATCTACGATATTATTAATAAATTACATACATCTAAAGTATTTAATACAATTAAATTTTTTAACACAGTAGATACGCTATTTGAGACTGGGGATCGCCAATGCGGATGGGAATTATTTCCAAACATCCTTGTCCATGCTATAGTCATTAATTTTATTCTGATGTAGGAACTGTCATTTAAATTGGTAAAGCACTTACTTTGTCGACTATACCTAGAACACGCTGTACAAATAAACATAATATAAATTAATCAACGTCATGCGCATAAAGCGGACATAAAAATATACTGTTTGCACGTGTAAAGACGTGTACACGAACGGAACACCGATACCATAAAATCCTTCTAATATCAGGACGTCAGATAGAATATTTTTTAGTTTGTCACTATTCAAGGTAAGAGAATAAAAATCTGTCAGATTTTTTGCATTTGCTGTCTATTTAATTAAACTAAGTATAGGTAACGCCAGGAGAGTTGAGGTCACGCACACTACAATACGTCATGTAATGACAGCGGGTTTTTGACATTTCGATACCTCCAACGCAAATGGTCGTAACACTTTTTTTTACAAAATTCGATTTTTTGCTTATTATAATTATATTAATCCAAACGATATCTTCCAAAAACAAAAATGCAAATATTTTTGATATTTACGGAGTTTTGTAATCGCTAAAAGTAGCATCATTTGAACTGTCCCACGCATATCGTCGCGCCTCTACATTCGATGATTTGTGCTGTTCTATTGTATTGCGCTCCGGCTAATCACAGCACAGTAGCGACGTCGTATGCTCAGCAACGGAATCGGTTTCGAACGTCGTAATTAATTAAATGAAAACAAATAGTTGTGTTCCAAATTCATGTAATTCCTGGTTCTAATAGTTATTATAAACAAAATGAGAGGCAGACGGTCTAAAAGATTGCTAGAATTAGCTTTAAATAAATCGCCGGCTGGAGAGGGACTTATAACTGGTGTAGAAAAGTCTTTAAATGGTAAGTTTTATCACAATGTAACGGAACCTCCCCCCCCCCCCTTGTTTAAAAATCCCCCGCTACCTAAAGCTATATATCCTACATCTATTGACGGCTGAAAACTGAATTAAACTGAATTGAATTGCTGAAATATTTAACTAAATTACCTATCTATCTTATTAAAACTATGTATCTAACTCTGAACCAAATAAATAAAGAATTTAAATACTGAAATCTATACGGCGTAGAAACCTAAGATATTGGTCGTGATACGTGATATGGCCATGTGATCGTCTGGTACCTAAGAGAACCCTTCGTTGTGTCCGTGCCTAAGTAACCCTGGAACTTTTAGTGAAGAATAAAGATTGGACTACCTATAAATATTTATTATATAGCGGCTAGTAACTTTATGCTAATTTTATTTAGAGGAAATGGTTGGTATTGAATTGCATAAGAGAAGACAGTTATAGAGTTTTATCTATGTATTAGAGTGGGTAAGTAAGTCTTAAGATAGATTATAGCCTAGAAGAGTAAATCAGAAGTGTTTGGAGTAGATATTAGACAGAAATATGGTATTCTAACTTAATAATATTCTATCTATAATGGTAATGAAGATATATGGTTGCCCATATTTTGATTCAGGTTATAGGTAACTTAAGTAGTATTGAAGAAGAGGTAAAGATAGTTAAATGGAAGAGGTAATTTCAGATTTATAAAGTCATTGGTCAATAGTCTGTGTCATGTACTTGTAGGCAAGGAATTTTATATTGCGGCTATGTTTGAGAGCCCACTCCCCGCTCTCAAAGGTGGTCTTCGACTCCAAACTGGGACTCAAACCTCCCCCGCATGTACTCTGATGGAGCATACTACTTTTTCCTTGCAGGTAATTAGAATATAACATTATAACATTGTATAATAGAAGAGGGCAATCAAAGGGAATGTCAGTTATAGCCAGAGGCTGTCCCTGGGTCAATCCTGTGATCATAATACTCCTGCATTAGCAAACAAACTTCAGTGGTAATTGTAAACTTCTCTGGTTTATCATAATGACTAATGAGTAGCTACCGGGTCCTTTGGTACCGGTAAACCACTAACTTGCTTCAGCCTTAGTTTTAGTCAGAGTGACTTCCATTGTCAGTTTATAAAATAATCATTTGGTATAACTTTTACCATTGACTTTAGTTGGTATAACTAGCCACTACAGGACCAAACAATCCAAGGTTGCTTTACCAGAGACGACCACCGACTTCAAAGGAGATTTTACTTTTCAACAATTAAATGTTCATAGTGAGTTTGTTGAGTTTTATTTTGACTCACTAAATCGCAGCTACTAGGGTTTACTAGATAGGACATATGGATGAAAGGGAAACCCTGAAATCTTTCATCCGTCGGAAAGTCTAGAGCGTCATAGTCAAAGTCAGTCAATGCCTCAGGCATTAGTAGTTATGTCATCAAATGTAGCCCTTTCCCACAACACAAAATAGCACAATGAAGAACTGCCATGTTTAGGTAGTAATATTAAATAAGTCAGGCGGCATAGCAATGCCCCCCAACATCAATTAGCATGATGAAGAACAGCAGATAATAATTGGTTAATGGTAATAATATTAAGTAAGTCAGATGGCATATCTCAGCCCTCCAACCCATTATAATATAATGCAGAACAGAAGATAGTTAATGGTAATATTATTAAGAGAGTCAGATGGCATATCACAGCCCTCCAACATATTATGGTTTAATGAAGAACAGAAGGTAGTTAATGGTAATAATACCTATCCCTGATAAACCTATCCTAGCAGCTAAACTATCCATCTATTCTACACGAAATTGGCAAGCTAGGAATCCGGATTCCACATTTACAACTATCGCGGGGCCCCTCTCCAACTGATAAGAGAGGGCCTATCCTAAACTAATGCCTACGTTGAGCGGGTTGACTCGAGTCCTACTTTCTATACCCGTGTGCTTCTGGCATCCATCTGAGGGGATTGGGATAGATGAATACCAGAGTGTAATATATATATAAATAGATAAGCGGACTAGGTAGATGATGAGGTTGAAACACCGGTTATGGCGCTCCAAACCCTTCAACACCCAGGGAGAACTTGGGTCCGACTCTTGAGTTATAATACAGACCCCCACCCTTCTCCAAGGAGTGGTACCCTAGCCTTAAACGCCTCCGAGATGGGCTAAACTGTCAGTTAGCACCGTCAGGTGACCCATTTATCCCTTCTCAGAGGTCAGCTCTTACTTAGCTGAAGTCTAGATCAGTTCTCCAATATACTAATATAACACTCCCACACATCAATCCCACCAGACCCCGCTAAACTCCAACTTAGCTACCAAATATCTATGTAATCTCCCAACAGTGAGTATACTATAACCATGTTTGGCGATAGATACCCAGAGCCAGGCAATCACACAGAAAAACCCCCCATTTAATTAACACAAGAAATAAATCAACACATAATAAAGGTAAAACACAGCAAAGCCACAATAAAAAATGAGAACGTAATAACCCAAGGAGAACCTTACCAGACCCGTAGTCAAAATGCGAAAAAGTCCCTTCTACTCTGCGCAGTCCCTTTTATACCCTTGCCTCGACGATACCCACCGAAACACACTTTATCACAGTATAATAATAATCAGTAGGGTGTCTCGGCAGCGACCTTAATTCTACCCACCTACGCGACCTCGGCACACAACCTCGCGATAGAGCGCCACTCTTCAGTTATGTTTTGATAATGTCACATAATTATCATCATCATAATTTTTAACACTTAATTAAGATTAGAAGTTGAGATTTGTAATAACGATATGATATATATATATATATATATATATATATAAATGTTCCACTGAATCTATTGCACGCGCATAACTTTCGATCGACTGCACCAAGTTCGATTATCTCCACAAACCGTATTGTACTTTTGAACGGTTTTATTCAGTTTCATAGCTACGTATATTTGCCACCTACGAATTAGCTACGGAGAAGTATTTGCACCTCTTCGGCTGGGATGCGCGAGGTTTCATTGTTAAAAATTCACATTCTGCTAAATAACTTCATTAGATATGTTTTTACATGTCTCGATTCAAATTAAGGCCGACATTGAAACGAGCCACAATACCAATAAAAAGGTTACACTACCAATCTGTAGCATATCAATTACCTCCGTACGTAATAAATGTGCGGTCCCGTGCTGATCGAACGTACTATGCTAGCCGAGCTATGCTAAGATTTCGTGGCTCATAGGTACTTTTCGCGTTCCGGCCGTTTGTATGAAAATACTCTACTGATCATTCACTACACTGTGCCCTAGGTCCATCGGCATGAAAACAACTCGAGAACCCCGTATCTCACGCGCAGTCTACCCGCTAGTCAGTATTGTTGGCACAGAATTCATTTCTAAATCCCCAGGGTCTTTATGTCGTTCGCATAAAGTGCAGAATTGCTTAACCCGACTCGCAGGTAATTTGGTCAGCCCGTGCATCGTGTTCTTATTTGAACATTTTAGCAATTAAAATATTTTAACATCATCATCATCATCTCAGCCGAGATCCACCCAATACTGAACATAGGCAAAAACTGAGTTCGTTTACATGAAACTGGCTGTACCAGCATGTAAAAAAGGACTGTTGAATTCAGATCCGATTAATACATATAGGTGAATTTAAATAACCCAACGAATCCTAAGGTAATAGCTTGGGTCCTTACCAAGGTACATAAGAATACCAATTAAATATCCCAACGAATTATAAGGTAATAGCTTCGGTCCTTACCAAGGTACATATGAATACATTAATACATATAATTAATGTTTTTCCCTCTTAGACCATTTTACGGGCCTGAAAATATTATAAACATATATTTGTGAATGAGACGGTTTTCAGAATCTGAACCGTCACAACAATAATTTTAACTGTTATAAATTTCCTATTACATCTTTGTTATACATTAAAAGTGCATGTTGATTAACACCTCTTATTGCCTCTTATTTGCTTTATTATGAAAGTATAAAAATTCATCATGCCCCACGCAAATCGTCTTAACTATGAAGTTACGTCTTTATGCGCAGGTATGAGTCTTAGTTACGACTTTATGCTGTAATTTTTTTTATTACTATTGGTCTTAACTCGTACATACGACAGTATGCGTGGCTTTAATTAAAAATAATACTTGATCAAATAGTCGTATTTACGACATACGACTTTATGCAATGTCCAAAATTTAAGATACGAGTTCAGTAGTCCACACTGAAGTCCGCCAGTTCATTATATTTTTTTACTTATTGCTATTTTTTGTATTTCAATTAAAAATATTGAAGTTATGGAAAAAATCTAAACTTGTAGTAAATATGTTAAAAATGCAGAAATTCTTACTTTTTCATAACTTGCCAACTCTCAATCTCAGCAGGACTATTTCAATATTTTTAAATTTAGGTACAGTCAACGTCATAAATAAGTGATCACTTTTGTACCTTGTCGCGTTCGGTCGTTACATAATTTCGTATGACTTTTCAAATATGACGTTAAAGTGACAAGGTACAAAAGTGATCATTCATTAACTTGCCTATAAAGTAATAATAATGGTCAAAAGAATTAAAAATAATAAACTACTTCCATTTTATCAAGAAATCAGGTTTTAAAGTAAGTTCTTAAGTCTTAAAGTAAGGCATTAAATAAGCGATCATACCAGCCTATACGTCCCACTGTAGTGCACAGTCTTCCTCTCAGAATAAAAGGGATTGGGCCGTAGTTCCCACACGAGACCAATGTGGATCAGGAAGTTCACACACACCATTGAATTTCTTCTCAGGTGTGTGCAGGTTTGCTTACGATGTCTTCCTTCACCGTAAAGCTCATGGTAAATCTTAATATATAAAAGAAGAAACTGACTGACTGACATATCAACGCACAGCCCAAACCACTGGGCCTAGAGATTCCAAATTTGGCATGTACGTTCCTTATAAGGTCTAGGGGTGCACTAAGAAAGGATTTTTCAAAATTCACTCCCTAAGGGGGTAAAAAGTGGGTTCAAAGTTTGTATGGGGAATCAAGATTAGTTCGACTATTTTATTCGAAACTTCACAGAAATACTCCTAATGATAAATGAGTAAACACGTGTTTCAGGTTTTTTGAGAATTCAACCCCTAAAAGGGGGGAAAGGGGTAACAAAGTCTGAAAATCAACATGGGTGTTGTTTCTATGGTTTATCGGGTCGCTGGTTATGAAAACAACAACGGTTTTAAAATCCGACGTGGCAGACGTAAAATACCATCTCCCTGGATGGGGTGCGATGGGGTTGAAATACTAGGGGCGTTCAATAAAAAGTGAGAATGAGTATGTTATAAACAACTTTTACTAAATGTCATTTTATTTTTCGACATAGTCACCTTTTAGCATAATACACTTAGTATATCTTTTTTCTAAACTTAAAATTCCATTTTTAAAAAAGGTCTCATCTTGAGTACTTAAAAAATCTTGTACTGCAGCGACTACCGCGTCGTCGTCTTCAAATTTCTGGCCTCTCAGGTATTGTTTCAATCTCGCAAATAGGTAGAAATCACTGGGAGCGAGATCTGGTGAATACGGAGGATGCTTAAGGATATCGAACCCAGCATCACGAATTGCAGCCATTGCAACGGCGGACTTGTGTGCCGGGGCATTGTCCTGGTGGAACAGCACAACTTTCGAGAGTTTACCTCGCCGTTTTTCGCGGATCTCATTGCGCAATGTTGCTATTTGTTTGGCGTATAATGTGCCCGTAATAGTGGCTCCATGTTCGAGATACTCAATCATTAATACCCCTTTACCATCCCAAAAAACAGAGCCCATGACCTTACCGGCAGATGGGCTCACCTTGAATTTCTTCGGAGTTGGAGATGATGGCCTTTTCCATGTCATAGACTGCAGTTTCGTTTCTGGGTCGTAATGATGGAGCCATGTTTCGTCCATTGTTATAAATCGCGCCAAAAAAAGTTCCCGGTCTTGCTGCATCAAGTTCAAAGCTTCTTGACAAAACTAGTTTGTTTTTGCGTGTCAGTAAGCATTCTTGGTACCCAACGCGCAGATACCTTTTTCATACCCAAGCGTTCATGTGAAATATTATGCACGCTCCCCGTTGAAATCTTTACATTTTCAGCAATAAAACGAACCATGACACGACGATCCGCCAAAACTGAGTTTTCGACTTTTTTCACAATTTCTTCAGTTACTGCTGTAGTAGGGCGTCCAGAGCGGGGGTCGTCCATTGTCGATGTTCTTCCACGTCTAAATTCGGCGCACCAACGTGCGACTGTCGAATACGGAGGAGCATTAGACCCTAAAGTGTCCCGCAAATCCAAATTGACTTGGTCCGTAGAAAAATTTTTCAGATACAAGTATTTGATAACGGCGCGCAGTTCAATTTTCTCCATTTTCGCTAACGTACTCAATAGCATTGCAAAGAAATTACCGTATATTTTTTTAAACAAAAGACAGTTAGTTTTTTTTTTCATAGCAATCAGCTAGATAGATTAGCTTTACCGGCCAGTATTTAATTTCGTAATATTAAAAGAGTTTGCATCTCATTCTCACTTTATATTGAACGCCCCTCGTATCTAAATAAACTAAATGACTGTTGATATATCAACGCACAGCCCAAACTACTGGACCTAGAGACTTGAAATTTTGCACATAGATACCTTATACAATGTAGGCATCCACTAAGGAAGGATTTTTGGGAATTCCCACGGGAAAGGGAAAAAACGGGATTTATACACCGTGAAATTTTTGTGGTTGTTTTCCCGAAACGAGGTGATTTAGTATCGATTGTACAATCGATTTATAATTACTATTTTGACTGGAGTCAAAAATCCAATTGTGACAAATGAAAGTCGAAAATGACCGCAAACCAATAGTAACGCTTCGTTGGTACCTAACCTATCGTACGATCGTACGCTACTTGTACCAACGAAGCGTTACTATTGGTTTGCGGTCATTTTCGACTTTCGTTTTTCGACTTCAGAGGTGCGAGCCCGGATTCGAACCCACGACCCTCTGTTTGAGAGGCAATAGGTCAAACCACTAGGCCACCACGGCTTCTAAATAAGCTATAAGAGCGCCTATTTTCTGCCAGAATTTTTATTTTTGTGAGGTAATTTTTTAATACTGTTTTAGGTGAATAATTCCTTATGTTTGTGTTGTATTGTTGCGAAATGCTAGTGTCGACTCTGTTACGTACGTAGTCTGTGACTCAAGTGTGGAAGTATTACAAAAGCGCAATTAAACGTTTTAATCTGTATCTTATCTATTTAGATCATGCTAATTGCTTGACTCAGCGTGTTTACTAATTAACTCGCGCTGTGAACGGCTTCTAGACATGGCCAGTCTAGTTATAAGTCCTCACTGATGGTGTTATCATTTGCGCTCTCAAGACAAGTTACATACCAAAACAAAAGGCGAGAATTTACCTCTAAATAAGAGATTATAAATCAATCCTTTAACTATTACTTCTTTGGTTTAGCAACATCATGAACGACCCTAAATCATATCGGAAAGTCAACAACATGCCCCGTAAAGACGTAAAAGAAATTTTACAAGAAAATCCAATCAAATGGAAGGAAAGAAATGCGAGAATCCTAGATGTTGGTTGCGGGGACGGGAGCGTCACTATGGATATCTGGAAAGAGTACATGCCGAAAAATTATTTGGAATTGGTTGGGTGTGATATTAACAAGAACAGCGTAAATTTTGCGCAACAGCATTATGGATCTGAAAACATTAGATTTATTACGCTGGATATTCAAGAGAAGGTTCCAGATGAGCTAAAAGATAGATTCGACCACATCATATCATCGTACGCCTTTCATTGGGTTATGCAGCAAGAGTAAGTGATAATTATACAATTTAAAATTTTAATACAAGCTTTTTTTGCTAACTGTACTTGCATTATAATTATTTTTTTTATTATGAGAGGGAGGCGAACGAGCAAGCGGGTCATCTGATGGAAAATGTTCACCACAGCAGAGCCATGTTTTTTTTCCGGGTGGTTACTTCTGCCAGTCAATATTTATATTGAGAAGCTCGGGCATTGGCTACAGGCGTAACCAGTATCAAATCAGCATGATTACGGCGAACCTTAATTAAAAGGCCATGATGCGGTAAGAAGTGTCGAAGATTAATTTTATTTTAACTATTCAGTGTGTTCATGTCTTGCCAAATATCGTAAGGAAATGATATAGCTAGTGTAGTGAATATTATAATTGATCAAAGACCACCGCCCATAAATATCAACAACTCAACTCAATATCATCACATCCGTACCAAATTTCAAATTAATTCGATCACTAAAAGTGGAAGAAATTTGACCAACTAAATTGTGACTGTGCAATCTTTTCACAAAAAAACCCAAAGTGATATCAGATTGCTTGGCAAGGAAATTCATTATGTTGCTTACTGAGAAAACGTTCTACGATGAGTTATACTAGGTTATGAGTCGTACTAGAAATGTTAGGGTACTTAACTAAATGTAAACAAACATGAACAACCAACAGTTAGGCGTCGGGTTAACCAGCCTAATGCAAAAATTGTATTTGACTTTCAAGCGTCGCATTCAAATTCAAAGTCAAAATTCTTTATTCAATTTAGGCATCAATTGATGCTCCTATGAACGACGACTACGACGATTATCGACGTACTCTTTAGTCGCATGATAAATTATTATGCGACTAAACTAAAGAGTATAATGCGACGCGTGAAAGTCCGTTACAAATATTGCATTTGGCTGGCTAACCCGACGCCATAACTGCTGGATGTTCTTTTTTTACATTTTGTTAAATACCTAAACATTTCTTGTAAGTATAGAAATCAAATGGTTCGACTGTGTACATAATAATGCACTCACATAAGACGGGGAATGTTGCAAATTAAATAAAAGGAAACGAGGAGGCGGGTCATCTGATGGAAAATGATCACCAACGCCCGTAAATACCAACAACTCAAAGAGAGTCACTAAACTGTTGCCAGCCTTTAAAGGAAGTATAAACCCTTTGCCTAAATCTTTTGAATTTATTTTACAGAGTCGCGTTTACAAATGTGTACGATATGTTAGCAGAAGGCGGCAACTGTCTCATCATCTTCCTTGGTCACAATTCTATCTACGAGATTTACGATGAGCTTTCTCGTCAGCCGAAATGGAAGGAAGACCTTACACACGTCCGGACTAAATTTATCACACCATATTTTAATTCCCAGGTAACAGAAAACTATAAAAGTTCAAGTTTTTTTTATAGGAGAGGGGGAAAACAAGCATGAGGTCACCTGATGGGAAGCAATCACCGTTGCCCATGGACACCCGAAACGGTAAGGGTATCACCAGGTGAGCGAACTTGTTTTTTAGAGATCCCTATGTTGATCTCCGGGAATGCTGTCCCTGAAAGCTGGTTGACATAACTTCACCGTAGGTGGCATAAAGTTCCACTAAATGCACCATTCTTTTTAATGGCATTAACCAGATACTTGAAATTTTCACCGATTATGTAGGTATTATTATGGCCACTACAAAAACAAATAATAAACATAGTTAAATTACATAATTAAGGGGGGCCCCAACTAACCAGTATAAAATGATTCTACATTGCGTACATTTTACTTAAAAGCAGGGCTCTGCTAAGACGGGATTACGTCAAATACATTAACCTAATAATTTGTACGAAACTCCCACTTTGCCGGTTTTTTTAATTTGATTACCTACGTTTCAAATATTTAAAGGATCCAGAAGGTGAAATCCGAAGTACAATGGAACGCATCGGATTCAAGGACATCGATGTGAGAGCTCCCCTGAAAACTTTCATTTATGACGGCGGCGTTAAAGAGTTGAGGGGTAAGTAGTAGGTATATTGTTAAGCTTTTAGAGTTAGGTAGGGTTCGGAAGTGTTTTATCCGCCGTATCCCGTGTGTTCTTTTTAGGGTTCCGTACCCAAAGGGTAAAAACGGGACCCTATTACTGAGACTTCGCTGTCCGTCCGTCCGTCTGTCCAGGTTGTATCTTATGAACAGTGATAGCTAGACAGTTGAAATTTTCACAGATGACGTATTTCGGTTGCCGCTATAACAACAAATACTAAAAAGTAGAATAAAATAAATATTTAGGGGGGTCCCATACCACAAATGTCATGATTCTTCATTAAACATTTGGGTAAATAAAGTAATAATACTGGCAACACTAAGAAACTATAGAGATGGAGTGGGGATAACAGAGGATGAGGGCTTTACTTACTCTGGTGAACGGGGCATTCTGAAGAGAGTACGAGAAGAGGCAACACTACACAAACGTGATTTTTTGCTCGTTTTTGCTCGATATTGATAACGGCAACAGGTAGACGATTTAAATATTCACAGAATATTTAGTTATATATTCAATTTAAAAATAAATAATTAAATTAAAATAAAATAAATATTTAAGGGGGGCTGCCATACAAAAAATGTTCTTTTGCCGTTTTTAAGGATAATAAAAAAAAACGGAAATAATAACGGTCACATTTTACCAAGTACTTTCCAAAAATCCAAATGCAATACTGGTACAAAAAGTTTTGCAAAATAAATAAAAATTACTCCTTTGGCGGTATGGCGCCCATTTGGAACCGTCAGAAAAGTATGGTATGGTGATTTTCGTGAATGGCTACTCGACGATTATTAGCTGTGCAAAAATTAGCTTGGTACAAATGGTTCAATTGTATCTATGTATGTATGTAAACTCTTTATTGTACAAAATAAGGAAAAAAAAATCAATTGTTCAATTGTTGTTTTTAAATTAACGTGTTCGCGTCGGTATGGCGGGCTGTAAGCCACACCGGAGAAGTATGGCATTACGCTACCGCCTTCTGTTTTTTTATCGACTATTGAAAAATACAAGAATTTCTGTGGATACGTTTGACGGCGTCTATTTAAAGTAGTACATTACTGATTGTACCGTCCCGTCGTCGTCTCGTCGAGGTCCCGCTCCGCCCGCTGTGTGTCGATGGCTTAAAGGCTTCGACAGACAGCGAGCGGGACGGGACGGCGACGGGACGCCGGCGGGACGGTAGCAGCTGTAATGTAACTAGTTAGTTAGGAGGTACAACATCAAACAGCGCCGTCGCGCTCGGCGTGTCAGCTGTTGGTTTTGTTAATGTATTGGCTTCTTTTATTGAATTAAACAGATTATTTTTTTTTATGTCTCGCTGCCGCCGCGCTCGACGTGAATACAACGGGTAGTGCTGTCGGGCGGGGCGTGAGCGGGACGGGAGTGCTGCCAGGCGTGGCGTGAGCGTCACCCGCCATGTTGTATTCTATGAATTTTTGAGTAGTCAAACAGACAGCGGGACAGGAGCACGTCGCGTCGCGCTCGACAGGACTTCAGCGTTGTATTTTTGTATTTTTTGGTGTGGCGTCCACGCTGCGCTACCGTCCCGCCGGCGTCCCGTCGACGCCCCGCCCCACTCGCTGTCTGTCGAAGCCTTAACCACGGGACTATCCGGTCGTCTATAGTATTGTAGCTATGGTAGTGTAATTAATTTTTATTTTTCAGATTTAATGAAGTGCTTAAATCCTTTCGACAGTCTTATTGAGAAATGGGAGGATTTCATGGATGACTACGTGAAATTGGATCCTGATGCAGGGAGGACGGCTCGATATCGTTTAATTACTGCTTATGGGTCAAAATAAACATATTTTGATTTTAAACCGTGTTTTTGTAATACAACTAACTAGCTGTTGTCCGCAAGTATGCAATTTCCGGGATAAAAAATATCCTATATCCTTTCCTGGGAGTCAAACTATTTCCATACCTACCAAATAAATTTCATCCAAATCGGTTCAGCGGTTTAAGCGGGAAGAGGTAACGGACAGACAGACACACTTTCGCATTTATAATAGGGATGGTGACGCCATTAAAAAATAATTCAAAGACACGACTCCAGTAAAAAAACCGCTTTATATTAGCCCTGAAAACCAGATTGATTTTCGATTAACTGCAAAATTAGATTTTTTGTTGCTTTAAAACTAATAAATAGTTAGTTGATAGAGTCGGCGAACAAGTGACGTCATAAGTTGCTATTGTCATTCAAACTCTTATGGGCGAATTTTATTGTGTTTTGACAGCTCATAAAAAGTACGTCAGTTGATTGGTGGTGTCAACATCCCAATATTATGTAGTATATGGATACGATATTGGTTTAATAAATCCTGAGAAGTATACGGGTTCAGAAAAATAACTTTTCGACATTTTGACCCATTCGATATTTTACTACATTCGGTCTTTTGTTCTTCGGTATTATAATACATACCCACTTCTGTGAACCAAAATAATAATGGTTTTCGGCAAAGTAACGCACGATTCAATTTGCAGCAAAGTCCCATCCCAATTACGTATGTTGTATTTCTTACTGTTTCGGCAGCGTTTGACGTCGATTGTGTTATTTCGATCTAGCATACCAGAAGCACTGATTGAGGCCGCTATGTGTATGTTTACGTTTTATTATTCAAGAACAACAGTGTTTTACGCCCCACTGCAGGGCACAGGCCTCCTCTCATAATTTTATTACACCCTTACGTACACACACACGCATATACGCACGCGCACGCACGTACGCACGCACACACGCATCCTGCATACTCTCTAGCTCTCTCTTCCATCCCATCTCCTGTCTCGCTATCTTGGTTACAAAAAGATCATACTGAGGGGCTGCTGCGAGCACAGAGTTGAGGAGCGCAACGGCGCGAGGGAGCGGCGAGTGCCGACGCAGGCGCGTGCGGGCTCGCACTCCGGCCAAGAGACTTAAGCTACGTACGGACTGCGCGCACTCGGGTACGCCTACCCGGGCTTGCGTGTCCTGCAACGGCATGTCCGTACGCCATGTACGCGTGCGCTGTACACGTACACGTACACTGTACGCGTACATGGCATACGGACATGGTGTTCCAGGACACGCAAGCCCGGGTACGCGTACACGAGTGCGCGCAGTCCGTACGCGGCTTTACATTATGACGCGTGCCGACGCGTGCGCCGGGCACTTTTAATTAAACGTATACGTATACTCATTGATTAAAATATTTTTTTGTAAACCATACCAAATGAAGTGCCCGCGAAATGCCCGCTGGAATGCGACGCATGGGCTTATCAATGAAGATTTTGAATTGATTATTCTGGGCGCTGTCAATGTTACAAGTTAAGTATGAAGTATCTTTTTCTATTTATTTTTTTTGTTTCTTCAACTTCATTTTTTATTACTTTTACGGTCATCCCGTGAAACCATATATTTCAAACTAAATACAAACTGAAATATAGATGCACAGAAAAAACCCCAGAAAAAAGACCAATGCTGGGAATCGAACCCAGGTCCTCAGCGTTCCGTGCTGCGTGCTTACCCCTACACCATTAATCAATGTCAATGTTTTCGAATAGATAGCGCCAATCAGCTATCAAGTAGTTATCAGTTATCAATAGTGATCGTTATCAACATGCACTTTTCGTAGCAAATTATGGTTGACAAAAAAACAAATACACAAGTTGTTCGGTTTTCAACCTTGATAGGAAAATACACCTCTCTGTGTATTCCTTCAGAAATACTCTTCTGACCTGTCAAGGTGACAGTTCTAAAGCTCTCGAGATTCGGTCGGCACGCGGCAAAATTTATATAGGTATTTCCCAAATTATGAGATTTATAATACATATTTATAATAATTTATCCAAATTGGGATCCTTTCGACTGCCATAATTTTATAAGTCATAATGTAATGTTTGTCATAATTTTGTTGGTCATAATTTTTTTTCCTTTTTCATAATTTTTTAAATGGTCATCCTGTACAACTCTATAGGTTAGGTTTGTTTTATAACAATTCTGAAAAATTAATGGTTTCAGAGAAAAGAAGAGTTATGTCAAACAGTACATTATGACTAACAATTTTCGACAAGTCGATATAGACCCATCAATTATACTGAATAAACGACTAAAATTTGTTCAGTAGATTTGGCTGTCAGTCGTTCACGTCGATTAGAAAAAAATCCATTTTATATAACTAAATGACCTCTCTACGTTAACAGAAGACACAGGAAGGTAATTCAAGTAGTTAATATATTGTAGCAACTCTAGATACGATGTGCATTGGATTATTACCTATTTATTTAGATTAAAATAAACACTACGCGTAGATTTTTAACTGAAGTTGTATTTTTATGAAATTTCATTTGACGTATATTGTTTTAAAAATGCGAAAAAGGCGAAAAAGGTTTTGTACCGTAAGGAATAATATCTAGAGGTGTAGAGAGGTGTAAACCTAGGAAGGTAGGTTCATAGTTGAGAACAAAAGTGAATATTCAAAAGTATTAAGTAAGTATTAAGTAGTTTTAAACGACCAGATGGCCTAGTGGTTAGAGAACCTGACTATGAAGCTTGAGGTCCCGGGTTCGATTTCCGTGTCGGGGCAGATATTTGTATGAAAAATACGAATGTATGTTCTCGGGTCTTGGGTGTTTAATATGTACTTAAGTATGTATCTATCTATATAAGTATGTTTATCCGTTGCCTAGTACCCATAACACAAGCTTTGCCTAGCTTACTTTGGGACTAGGTCAATTGGTGTGAATTGTCCCGTGATATTTATTTATTTTATTTTTATTTTTATTTGTTTTTTCTGCCAACCATACCCTTTGCTACAAAAAGTGCACGTTGATAACGATGACTAGTTATCAATCAAGATTGTGAATAAAAGGTCAGTTCTTAAGATGTAAATTGAGTATTCTGGGCGCCGTCAGTGTTTTCGAATAGGCAGCGCGGGAGCTGCTCGTCTATTCAAAAAGTCAGTAATCCAGATCACCCAACTAGTTGACCTCTATTTAAAAAGAAAATTAATCAGTTATCAATGAAGATTGTGAATAAAAGCTAAGGTCAGTTCTTGAGTTGTAAATTGCGTATACTGGGGCGCTGGCTAAGGTTTCGAATAGGCAGCGCGAGAGCTGCCCGTCTATTCGAAAAGTCAGTGATCCAGAATACCCAATTTACAACTACTAGCAAGCTAAGTAATTCAACCAATTGCCCTTGAAATAGAAAATGGAAAAAAGCATTAAAAACCATTTGGTTTCCATGACGAGAAAGGAAAAACGGTTTAAGTCATTGCCATAGTATTTTTATATAGCTTAAGTTAAACGTGTTAAGATAATAGCTAATTTTTGTGTCGCTTCAGTCAGCAGTGGAGTGAAAAACACCGTCCAAATCTATTTGCATAAAGCGACAAAAAATAGCTCTGATTGGCGTGAATCCCGGCTCAAAAGACGGGGAAAAATTTGCTGATTCCGAATTATGTATATAACTCAATATCGCCCATAGTGTCGCTTAACGCCACCCCTCGATATGGTACTACTGGGATATTTCCTTTAAAACGAACATCCCATTAGTTCCATATGGAATTCCTGAGATATACCCCATTTGCTCGTAAAACTGATGGTCGGTGGGGCCAAAAGGTTCTCGACTGGCGTCCATGGACCGGAAGAAGCGGTGTAGGTTAAAAAGATGGAGTGATAGATATGCTTATTGCCTAACGCGTGCACTATTTCTTTCTGTCAAATGGTATAAGATGATGAAAGAAAGAGATCGTGAAAGCGAAGACATACTAAAACATATTTTAAATTCGAAAGTAGCTCCGTCTTTCATCTGTCTACTACTTATATACTACTATGATTATGTTAATTATATAATATATAAAAAAAACTACTATTTAACTCATTAAAAAGACCAGAAAGGTAAATATTTTTTCGTCTAGTCGAATAAGAGTCCGTGTTTTTCAAATGTGAAGTATTTTTCGTTTAAAAATTTAATTTAACAAGTAAAGTAAGTATGTATCTATCTATATAAGTATGTTTATCCGTTGCCTAGTACCTATAACACAAGCTTTGCCTAGCTTACTTTGGGACTAGGACAATTGGTGTGAATTGTCCCGTGATATTTATTTATTTATTTATTTAAGTAACACTCCCAAGATATTGTTTTAATGTTGAATGTAATACTGCTCACTGTTGTGGATAGACATAGGAAATATTGATAAAATCAATGTTCATCCAGGCGCTCATGTAGACAACATGGGTGGCAGCGGTGTTTTAAATTATATTTTTGCGCAATATTGTTATTGTTAGTGGAACAAAGCGGTGTAATTAATTAATTAGCGAAATAACCAAACAAAAGTGATTTTTTACAATGGAGTACGCGCAACCTCCCTCAAAACTGAATCCGGATGGCAGCTCCCTCAGCCAGGCTGACGCATGGCGTAAATGGAAGACACAATTTGAGTTATTCCTTAAGACATCCGGTTTACACAACAGCCACCTCACACCTTGATTAACCACTTATAAAATTATTAAAAACGCGATCATTCCAGCCTATACGTCCCACTGTAGGGCACAAGCCTCCTCTCAGAATAAAAGGGATTGGGCCGTAGTTCACACACACCATTGAATTTCTTCTCAGGTGTGTGCAGGTTTCCTCACGATGTTTTCCTTCACCGTAAAGTTCATGGTAAATTTCAAATATAATTTGGCAGAAAACAGAATACAGAAAAAATCAGAGGTGCCACCACGGCTTCTAAGCACAAGGCCACCACGGCTTCTAACCACTAGGCCACCACGGCTTCTACAAACCACTAGGTCACCACGGCTTCTAACCACTAGCCCACCACGGCTTCTAACCACCAGCACACCACGGCTTCTAACCACTAGCCCACCACGGCTTCTAAGCACAAAGCCACCACGTCTTCTAAGCACAAGGCCACCACGGCTTCTAACCGCTAGGCCACCGCGGCTTCTTCAAACCACTTAGGCCACCACGGCTTCTAACCGCTAGGCCACCGCGGCTTCTTCAAACCACTAGGCCACCACAGCTTCTAATCACTAGCCCACCACGGCTTCTAACTACTAGCCCACCGCGGCTTCTAACCACTAGGCCACCACGGCTTCTGACCACTAGGCCACCACGGCTTCTAAATAAGCGATAAGAGCGCCTATTTTCTGTCTGAATTTTTATTTTTGATAGGTAATTTTTTTGTACTGTTTTAGGTATTTAATCTATACTAATATTATAAAGAGGAAAGATTTGATTGTTTGTTTGTATGTTTGTTAATTGTTTGCATTGAATAGGCTCCAAAACTACCGGACCGAGTTCAAAAATTCTTTTACAATGCATATGCTCGGAAAGTGCCTCTTGACGCGAGTCAACATAATATCTATAGAAAGTTAGTCATCCCAGCACACTTTCGCAAGTGTGAAAAAAAATTGTATGGATTTTACTTTCCACACGCGTGCGGAAAAGTAACTTTTTAAATTTCCAATTCTCAAAAAGTTGTGTCCAAACTAGTGGTTAAAAAATAAGACTAGAGAGTCGTGTCTTCATAATTCAGCTTTGCACAAATAAGAAAATGTTTGATGCAACCAAATGAATATTTACTGATAAAATAATAAAACAGATTGTTTTAATATTAAAACACACAAATTTTAATTTCGTCAAAAGTTTTGAAATAAGAAATTTAGTACTTAAATGATTCCTTGAGTCCATTTCGGACCGTACGACATCATGCGCGCGCAATCGAAATTCAACCAAATGACCTTTCAGTGCGCGCGCATGGCGTAACACGAACCAATCATGGTTACCCGTTCGCGCCTGTCAACCAAATGAGCTTTCAGTGCGCGCGCATGGCGTAACACGAACCAATCATGGTTACCCGTTCGTGCCTGTCATGAAAACCCGCCACAGTAATGTTCATGAATTCAGTAAGCACAAAATTAAATGTGACAGCCTTCTGCTGACTAAACCGATGCTGAAATATGTAAACATCTACGAGACTTTCCCTCAATGAAAGGTAAATAAGAACGCAACATCTTTTTCCGACAATGTTTTTTCTCAAACATGCTATGAAATATTGACGTTATTATGTTCCTTATAATACGCCAAGAAGTGTCACGTTGCAGGTGCGGCTAGACGAGAGGTCAATAATGGAATTTCATACAACATTGCTGGCCAAGGCCAGCAAAGTGATCGTCTATTGTTTCATGTCATACAGCACCATAGCATTTAGCCATTTAAAATAAAACTATAAGCAATATTTGCGTTTTGGTTCATTATGACATTCTGCCACTAGGTACGCTTATTTTAAGGTAAGATAAGATGATTATGATGATGGTGATAGTGATGATGATGGTGATGATGGTGATGATGATGGTGGTGATGATGATGGTGATGGTGATGGTGATGATTATGATGGTGGTGGTGATGACGATGATTTTATGATGATGATGATGATGATAATGACGATGATAGTGATGATGGTGATGGTGGGTGATGATGATGGTGATGATGATGTGATGATGATGACGACGACGATGATGATGATGATGTTGATGATGATGATGGTGTTGGTGATGGTGATGATAATGGCGATGGTGGGGATGGTGATGGTGATGGTGATGATGATGATGTTGTTGGTGGTAGTGATGGTGACGATGATGAGATGATGATGATGATGGTGGTGATGGTGATGATGATGGTGATGGTGATGATGATGATGATGATGATGATGATGATGATGATGATGATGCGGTGGTGGTGGTGATGGAGATGATGACGACGACGACGACGACGAGGACGATGAAGATGATGATGGTGATGATGATGATGATGATGATGTTGATGATGATGATGATGAAGATGATGCTGATGATGCATGTTTGAGAAAAACTCTATACAAGCCTTGGCCACAAACAGGGATTGCCGGCCTCGTATCTCTAGATGGCCTCGTTAACACTCGGCCATCTATAACTACTCGGCCGGCAATTCCCTAATTCGCGGCCGCTGCAGTAATGTACTAATGAGCGCGCGCAGACAGAGAGCGGTCTGGAGTTCCGAGTTCCGAGTTCAGAGTTCTGCGTTCTTTTGAATGTACTGAGTCTCTTACGATAACGCACACAGCAGGCGACTGGAACTCTCGAGCGGTTGACACAGAACTCTGAACGCGGTACTCGGAACTCCAGACCGCTCTCTGTCTGTGCGTGCTCTTAGCACCAATTTTTTTCCTCGCTTAATGCATTGTAAAATGTTGTATGATATACGTGTCGAAAGTAGGAAATTCCCAACTCATGTCGGCTAAACCACACTCGCTCGCTTCGCTTCGTTCGTGTGTTTAGATCTCCGCCATTCGTTGGGAATAGCCTACTTTCCGCACTTGTATCATAAATAACTATTGCCGTTGGAAAGCTACATTACCACAGAGTGACATAGGCTACTTTTTACCGCGGGAAAATACTAATTACTAAATAATTTACTCGCGCTGTGAACGGCTTCTAGACATGTCCAGTCTACGAGTAGTCATAAGTCCCCACTGATGGTGTTTTCATTTGCGCTCTCAAGATAAGTTACATACCAAGACAAAAGGCGAGAATGTACCTTTAAATAAGAGATTATTTAATCGATCCTTTAACTATTTCTTCTTTGTTTTAGCAACATGAACGACCCTAAATCATATCAGAAAGTCAACAACATGCCCCGTAAAGATGTAAAAGAAATTTTACAAGAAAATCCAATCAAATGGAAGGAAAGAAATGCGAGAATCCTAGATGTTGGTTGCGGGGACGGGAGCGTCACTATGGATATCTGGAAAGAGTACATGCCGAAAAATTATTTGGAATTGGTTGGGTGTGATATTAACAAGAACAGCGTAAATTTTGCGCAACAGCATTATGGATCTGAAAATATCAGGTTTATTACGCTGGATATTCAAGGGAAGGTTCCAGACGAGCTAAAAGATAGATTCGACCACATTATATCATCGTACGCTTTTCATTGGGTTATGCAGCAAGAGTAAGTGATAATTATACAATTTATAGGTAGATTTTTTATTTATTTAAATTTTTAATACAAGTTTTTTACTAAAGTCGGGGAAACTGAACGCATACCAGGGTTGAACCTCTTCACATGCAATTTTCCGGTGATCTCTTTGGCAGATGGAGGGAATGTCAGCATGCCATTTGCAAAAAAATGGTTCCATCTTGGTACGCAATTCAGTTTCCCCGACAGTACTTGTATCTATCATATCTGTACCAAATTTCAAATTAATTTGATCATTAAAAGTGGAAGAAATTTGTCCAACTGAATACCTAATTGTGACTGTCCAACTTTTCACAGAAAAACTCAAAGTGATATCGGATTGCTTGACAAGGAATAGTAGATTGTTCAACAAGGGAGGAAAATTTATTTATTTATTTATTTATTTGGAGAAAAAACAGAAATAAGTGTACAGAAGATAATACAGATAAATAACTACTTATTAACATGCACTTCCTCCCTTAGCAGGTCTCACTAAGACACATGTGTGATAATTTTAACCACATTACGTGACACTAAAAAATAAACTAAACCGGTCATAGTTCCCGGTAAGCAACCCAGACGAAGCGAAACAGAGTAGCAAATAAGGTATCCGCCCACTCACAACAACAACTCACCTATTAAGCACATTAGTACCTCTGTTATACCTAAACAATAATATCTATTCATATATCCAATAATATCGATTCAACAAGCAGCTATTCCTAAATAAGTAGGTAGACAGACACATTTCTTCCACATACAAATTACAACATAACCGTTCCAAATCCACTTATATAAGTAACTACATAAGTCATATCAACTCACCCAGTGTTCCAAAACTAGTCGACAAAGCACTTTAACGTTTTACATTTAAATTGGGACCTTGACTCATTAAAAATATCAACCGAAACACACCAATATCACACGAGATTACTTGGCACCCGAGCACAGCGAGGGTGCCAATATTCCGAGGGTGATATTGGTGTTTTTCCCGAGTTAAACACTGCTTTTCATTTCGACTACAAGGAAAGTAAGAAAATATAAGTATAAATAAATAAAAATGTCTAAGCTGGTCAATATGATCGTTGTAATTGATAGATATTGTATAAATTTAGGTAAAACAAGCTTTAAACTGAAGAAAAGAAAATGTATTCAAAAATAACGTGCTACGCGACAAGCAAAAGAATAATGAGTGACTTTGTCACAACTAGAAGAAACATAACTTTATAACTAGGTTTACTAAACACCAAAAAGTTCCAACAGTGGCCCTTAAACTAGTTATAAAACTATATTATAAAACAACAAATCAACTTGCATAAATAACTAAACATTTTACAAACCACTATCAAACGAACAGAACATAATTAACTAAGCAATAAACAATTGTGATACAAACTTGTCATGTTTATCTTTAGTCAGTGGTTTAGTTAAAAAGTCAGCCACCATCTGATCCGTCGACAGATAGCTTATGGTTACTGTACCCTTATTTACGATTTCTCGTATAAAGTGATGTCGCACATCGATGTGTTTAGTTCTGCTGTGGAACATTGCATTTGAACACAACTTCTGTGCAGATTGACTATCGTTATAAATAGTAATTTTGAACTTCTTACCAATTACTTCAAACAAGAATTGCCGTAGAAACAGGGCCTCCTTACACGTGTCAGACAGCGCCATATATTCCGCCTCAGTGCTCGAAAGAGCAACAGTCTTCTGTTTTCTGCTGTCCCAAGAGACTACAGAGCTTCCAATTTTAAAAACAAAACCCGTGTAAGAACGACGATCGGTCTCGTTCGCCGCCCAATCAGCATCCGCATACGCGTTGATAGTCAACCCAGTTTTTTGAAAAGTTAAGCAAAAGTCAGTCGTACCTTTAAGGTAACGAAGTATCCTTTTTGCAGCCTTCCAGTGTGACTCGTCGTAAGCCTCGTTGAACTGACTCAGCGAGCTTACAGCGTGAGCGATATCAGGCCGCGTACATACCGCAATGTACATCAAACAGCCTATTAAGCCACGATAGTCATTAGTACATTCTCCTTGCGTAGACCTCACAAGTTTCACACCAGTTTCCATCGGTGTTCGAGCAGGTTTGCAATCTGACATATTAAACCTGTCAAGTACCTTCTTGATGTAATTGGATTGGTCTAACTTGATTTTCCCATCTTGTCTTCGGAGTCTCATGCCAAGGATATGACTAGCTGGCCCTAAATCTTTTATTTCAAACTCTCTATTAAGTTTTTCTTTAATTTCTGACTTTTGGCATCCAGCTGATGAGAACAAAATGATATCGTCCACATACAGGGCGATGATCATCAATGATTTGTTACTCGATTTTACATACACACAAGATTCGGAATGTAAATGCTTGAACTTCAGAACATTAATTAACACGCCATTGATCTTCTCATACCAAGACTCTGAAGCCTGTTTGAGACCGTATATAGCTTTGTTCAGCTTATAGACTTTATCTTCTTTTCCTTTTATTTTAAAGCCTTCTGGCTGTTCCATGTAAACGGTTTCTCGTAGATCTCCATTTAAAAAAGCTGTTTTAACGTCTAAATGTTCGATGTCCATATCGAATTCCGCTGCTAGCGCCAATAATGTACGGATCGTAGAGTACCTGACTACAGGGGAAAACGTTTCTTGGTAATCTACACCATATTTCTGCGTGTATCCCTTTGCGACTAAACGAGCTTTGTATCTCAGAATTTCACCATCAAGACCGAGTTTTTTCTTGAAAATCCACTTACATTTTACCGGTCTTTGCTCGTTTCTTCGGTCAGTCAAGGTCCAGCACTTATTGTTTATGAAAGATTTATACTCATCTTCCATTGCAGCTTTCCAGTTCTCAGCTTCAGCCCCAGTCAATGTCTCCTGTACAGTTTCAGGATCCTTTGCTTCACTACGCAAATTGTGAACTAAACAGGACTCCTCTGCAGCTTCCTCATACTCGTCAGTCGAGATTCCAGAGTAGTTTTCTAACGTGGAATCACCTGGGGAGTAAGTTAAATCGGCAGGATTATCTGGAGTATCGCTACTCTCGCTTACAGAATCATCTACTGTGATTGTACCAATTCTCTGAGCGTTTGTATGGATTTCAATAACTTCAGACGTATCAGAGCTCACATTAGATGTTTCCAATTGGACAGAATTATTAAAATTCTCAGCACGACGTTCAACATTGTTACACGTCAATTCATGTGTACAATTTAAATCAGGAACATTATTTTCGCCGTTCCAAAAAACATTTTCTAAAAACGTTACGTTTCTTGCTTTGAAACATTTGGTTGGACATGCAGGATCCATCAACCTGTAACCTTTTGTTTGATCACAGTATCCCACAAATATGTATTTCTTAGCTTTCGGATCTAATTTATCCCGTTTTTGCTGAAGAGCATAAGCTTGACAACCAAAATTACGTAAATGAGAAAGATTTGCCCGTGTACCTGACCAGCGTTATAAAACGTGCGTAGGCCCCATAACCTGATAGATCTACACTAATATTATAAAGAGGAAAGATTTGTACCTATGTTTGTATGTTTGTAATGAATAGGCTCAAAAAGTACTGGACCGATTTAAAAAATTCTTTCACCAATAGAATGCTACATTCTTCCAATTTGACATAGGCTACATTTCATTTTGAAAAAAATTAGGGATCCTTGGTAAAATTTGAACAATGTAACCGAAGGTGTAGAAAAATGAGTCTTCAAATGTCTTTCGTCGAATGCGCTGCCGAAACTATTAGCGATAGAACAAAATAATGTACAACAATATTGAAGAACATCATAATGTCTACAAAAAACTCCGCGGTAGCATATGTCCAACTATTGTAGTTATGTCACTACAACAACTTTTTTCATTTTAAACATTAATGAAAATGCTAACCAATGCCTTTATTTTTTTTTAATTCATTTCTACCCTTGGGAAGAAAATAATAGTTATCCTCCCGTATCTATCTATAATAATATATAAAGCTGAAGAGTTTGTTTGTTTGTTTGTTTGTTTGTTTGTTTGTTTGAACGCGCTAATCTCAGGAACTACTGCTCCGATTTGAAAAATTCTTTCAGTGTTAGATAGACCATTTATCGAGGAAGGCTATAGGCTATATATTATCACGCTAACACCAATAGGAGCGGAGCGCAGCGGAAGAATGTTTCAAAATCGGGGGTTTTTGAAGTAAGACTTCTATAGGCGCTAATCTCAGGAACTACTGCTCCGATTTGAAAAATTCTTTCGGTGTTAGATAGCCCATTTATCGAGGAAGGCTATAGGCTATATATCATCACGCTAACACTAATAGGAGCGGAGCGGAGCGGAAGAATGTTTCCAAATCGGGGGTTTTTGAAGTAAAACTTCTATATCTCGGGATCTACTGCTCCGATTTGAAAAATTCTTTCAGTGTTAGATAGCCCAGTTAGATAGGGCGGGTTGGTAGCGGGTGGGGGGGCGAGTTAAGAGCGGGTGGGGGGGGCGAGTTGGGAGCGGGTTGGGGGCGGGTTGAGAGCGGGTTGGGGGCGGTTTGAGACCGGGTTGGGGGCGGGGGTAGAGCGGGTTGGGAGCGGGTTGGGGGCAGGCTGAGAGCGAGTTTGGGGCGGGTTGAGGGTGGGTTGGGAGTGGGTTGGGGTGGGTTAGGAGAGGGATGGGGGCGGGGTGAGAGCGAGTTGGGAGCGGGTTGGGGGCGGGTTGGGGGCGGGTTGGGAGTGGGTTGGGGACGGGTTGAGAGCGGGTTGGGGGCGGGTTGAGAGCGAGTTGGGGGCGGGTTAGGAGCGGTCTGGGGGCGGGTTGAGAGCGAGTTGGGGGCGGGTTGAGGGCGGGTTGGGAGTGGGTTGGGGGTGGGTTAGGAGCGGGTTGGGGGCGGGGTGAGAGCGAGTTGGGAGCGGGTTGGGAGCGGGTTGGGGCGGGTTGGGCGAGGGTTGGGAGCGGGTTAGGAGCGGGTTTGGGGCGGATTGGGAGCAGGTTGGTTTATTATGAAGTTTCACTTCTTCGGGAAGGATCTAAGGAGAGCCATAATTGATGAAAAAGCAAATTGGATAAAAAAATAAGCTGCCCAAATTACTAATTCCTCGCGAACGGAGTCGCGGGCAAAAGCTAGTGTCGGATATGATTTGCCTCACTTTCCGAGTATGAGAGATGAAAAATCATTATCATGCTTACTGGGAAGACGTTCTACAATGAGTTATACTAGAAATGTTAGGGTACTTAACTAAATGTAAACAAACATGAACAACCAACAGTTAGGCGTCGGGTTAACCAGCCTAATGCAAAAATTGTATTTGACTTTCAAGCGTCGCATTCAAATTCAAAGTCAAAATTCTTTATTCAATTTAGGCATCAATTGATACTCCTATGAACGACGACTACGACGATTATCGACGTACTCTTTAGTCGCATGATAAATTATTATGCGACTAAACTAAAGAGTATAATGCGACGCGTGAAAGTCCGTTACAAATATTGCATTTGGCTGGCTAACCCGACGCCATAACTGCTGGATGTTCTTTTTTTACATTTTGTTAAATACCTAAACATTTCTTGTAAGTATAGAAATCAAATGGTTCGACTGTGTACATAATAATGCACTCACATAAGACGGGGAATGTTGCAAATTAAATAAAAGGAAACGAGGAGGCGGGTCATCTGATGGAAAATGATCACCAACGCCCGTAAATACCAACAACTCAAAGAGAGTCACTAAACTGTTGCCAGCCTTTAAAGGAAGTATAAACCCTTTGCCTAAATCTTTTGAATTTATTTTACAGAGTCGCGTTTACAAATGTGTACGATATGTTAGCAGAAGGCGGCAACTGTCTCATCATCTTCCTTGGTCACAATTCTATCTACGAGATTTACGATGAGCTTTCTCGTCAGCCGAAATGGAAGGAAGACCTTACACACGTCCGGACTAAATTTATCACACCATATTTTAATTCCCAGGTAACAGAAAACTATAAAAGTTCAAGTTTTTTTATAGGAGAGGGGGAAAACAAGCATGAGGTCACCTGATGGGAAGCAATCACCGTTGCCCATGGACACCCGAAACGGTAAGGGTATCACCAGGTGAGAGAACTTGTTTTTTAGAGATCCCTATGTTGATCTCCGGGAATGCTGTCCCTGAAAGCTGGTTGACATAACTTCACCGTAGGTGGCATAAAGTTCCACTAAATGCACCATTCTTTATAATGGCATTAACCAGATACTTGAAATTTTCATCGATTATGTAGGTATTATTATGACCACTACAAAAACAAATAATAAACATAGTTAAATTACATAATTAAGGGGGGCCCCGACTAACCAATATAAAATGATTCTACATTGCGTACATTTTACTTAAAAGCAGGGCTCTGCTAAGACGGGATTACGTCAAATACATTAACCTAATAATTTGTACGAAACTCCCACTTTGCCGGTTTTTTTAATTTGATTACCTACGTTTCAAATATTTAAAGGATCCAGAAGGTGAAATCCGAAGTACAATGGAACGCATCGGATTCAAGGACATCGATGTGAGAGCTCCCCTGAAATCTTTCATTTATGACGGCGGCGTTAAAGAGTTGAGGGGTAAGTAGTAGGTATATTGTTAAGCTTTTAGAGTTAGGTAGGGTTCGGAAGTGTTTTATCCGCCGTATCCCGTGTTCTTTTTAGAGTTCCGTACCCAAAGGGTAAAAACTGGACCCTATTACTGAGACTTCGCTGTCCGTCCGTCCGTCTGTCCAGGTTGTATCTTATGAACAGTGATAGCTAGACAGTTGAAATTTTCACAGATGACGTATTGCCGCTATAACAACAAATACTAAAAAGTAGAATGAAATAAATATTTAGGGGGGTCCCATACCACAAACGTGATTTTTTGCTCGTTTTTGCTCGATATTGATAACGGCAACAGGTAGACGATTTAAATATTCACAGAATATTTAGTTATATATTCAATTTAAAAATAAATAATTAAATTAAAATAAAATAAATATTTAAGGGGGGCTGCCATACAAAAAATGTTCTTTTACCGTTTTTAAGGATAATAAAAAAAAACGGAAATAATAACGGTCACATTTTACCAAGTACTTTCAAAAAATCCAAATGCAATACTTTATCCGCCGTATCCCGTGTTCTTTTTAGAGTTCCGTACCCAAAGGGTAAAAACTGGACCCTATTACTGAGACTTCGCTGTCCGTCCGTCCGTCTGTCCAGGTTGTATCTTATGAACAGTGATAGCTAGACAGTTGAAATTTTCACAGATGACGTATTGCCGCTATAACAACAAATACTAAAAAGTAGAATGAAATAAATATTTAGGGGGGTCCCATACCACAAACGTGATTTTTTGCTCGTTTTTGCTCGATATTGATAACGGCAACAGGTAGACGATTTAAATATTCACAGAATATTTAGTTATATATTCAATTTAAAAATAAATAATTAAATTAAAATAAAATAAATATTTAAGGGGGGCTGCCATACAAAAAATGTTCTTTTACCGTTTTTAAGGATAATAAAAAAAAACGGAAATAATAACGGTCACATTTTACCAAGTACTTTCAAAAAATCCAAATGCAATACTGGTACAAAAAGTTTTGCAAAATAAATAAAAAATAATGTCGGGCGGGGCGTGAGCGGGACGGGAGTGCTGCCAGGCGCGGCGTGAGCGCTGCCCACCATGTTGTATTCTATGAATTTTCGAGTAGTCAAACAGACAGTGGGACAGGAGCACGTCGCGTCGCGCTCGAAGGGACTTCAGCGTTGTATTTTTGTATTTATTTGGTGTGGCGTCCACGCCGCGCTACCGTCCCGCCGGCGTCCCGTCGACGCCCCGCCCCGCTCGCTGTCTGTCGAAGCCTTAACCACGGGACTATCCGGTCGTCTATGTTATTGTAGCTATGGTAGTGTAATTAATTTTTATTTTTCAGATTTAATGAAGTGCTTAAATCCTTTCGACAGTCTTATTGAGAAATGGGAGGATTTTATGGATGACTTCGTGAAATTGGATCCTGGTGCAGGGAGGACGGCTCAATATCGTTTAATTACTGCTTACGGGTCAAAATAATTCAATTCAATTCAATTCAAAAATATTTATTTCGGATAAATGACACATTTAGGCACATCATCCATAGGTTTTAGTAAAATATAGTCATTATTTAGACTAGTGTTAATAAAATAAAATAACATTAAGTACATTAAATTAAACACAACAATGGGCGTGTATGAGACCTCATCCAGTGCCGCAACATTGGGGAATCCCACCTGCCAACTAACACGTCCAGGATGGTGTTAGGCTGCCGCGCAAGCGCGCCAGCAAGGAAGCGCAGCGCTTCCTCATGATGGCGTAGAAGCCGCTCGCGGCGATCATGGCCGAGGCGCTGCAGTGCCGCGGCAGCCCGAACAACACCCTGTACGCGTCATTGTACTGGACGCGCAGGGCGCTCAGTGTGCGCTGCGTGTAGCTGACCCACAGGCTGCACGTGTAGAACGGCTGGCAGTAGGCTTTGAACAGTGTCATCTTAAAGTCGTCGCTACATCGCGCGAACCTACGGGCCAACATGTTGAAATAAACATATTTTGATTTTAAACCGTGTTTTTGTTATACAACTAGCTGTTACCCACGATTCCGTCTGTGAAGAATTCGATTCTCGCTATCCCGTGTCGTGAAGCGGGTTGGTATAATTGGATTAGGTACTTACTTACTCCTCACTTCACTGGCAGATGGTTACATTTCTTTTGGTTACAAACTAGAAGTTGCTCAGATAGGTTCAGCGGCTTCTTAAAAGACCTTTATTTACTTCAAGGGCCGTAGCCGGTTGTGTTTATGTTGGGGGGATTAGGGCAGACAGCGAAATGATACAAAGGCCAATTTAGATTAACAGTATATTGTTTTACTAACATGCAACAATAAAACAATTCCATAGATTGCAACAATCTTGTGACATAGACCGTATGACGAAGGACGGTATGGTCAAGTTGGGAATGACCCCTTATTAGAATACGTTTGATAACGCGCACTGATTTTAAAGCGTGGGCAAATTCACGCTCGCACTGGCCAGTGGATAGATAAAAGTTAGTGCACTTACGGGATCTTCGGGACTACCTCGACGATGACGGGTGAATCACGCAAGGCTACGGAGGCCGTAGCCTGCGGAGTATGTTCGGGGACCCTCAGGCCGTCGAACCCAACTAGCCAGTAGCTAGGTGAGGCCTGGGGGGGAAACTGGAGGCTGCGCCCGATGACCACGGTGATGGTAGTTAGTGCGGGGTGCAGTGCGCGGGCAGGCATGAAGCCCTTGGCATCGCACTATGTGCTGCAGGATCTGCCCGCCAGAATCCTGAGCCTACAGGAACCGAGGCGCGCGCGGTCAGCCGCAGCGCGCGACGGGGGTGAAGTAAGGCGTTGACGCACCCTTGGCTTCGCGTAAACGCATCAGGCCGCCTCTAAGCCTGAGCCTTCGGGCAATCAAAAGCGAGCGCGGTCACGCGCGGCTCGCGTTGCAAATAGGGCGCGGCATTCAGGCTCGGCGCGTAGCTGGGGTGATGAAGGGCGTTGAAATCTTCTTGGCGTCGCACGAATGCACCTGGCCGCCCTCTCAGCCGGGGCCTACGAAGAATGAGTGCGGCGGCGCTCTCACACCGCGAACGTCACTACGCGGCACAACTCGCGTTTAACACTGTATTTGTGGCGATACTACACTCCACGGCACATTACAAAGCGACCGCAACGGCCTGCCAAGACGTTCGGACCGACGCGGTATGCGCGGGCGTGATGTTTTTGTCCGATTGTTTACATGCGGGTTTGGAATGTCAAACGCGCGCGATAAAAATGCGTTACGTGAGCTCGCGAGGAGAGCCGTGCCAACACTGACCTTTCACTCGGGAAACTCCTGCGCCAGTTCCTTATTACGCTGCGCGGCGAGACGCAGTCCCAAATTTGTATGACGCGCGGCTGTCAACGCGCGCCGTTAGGGAACGCATATTTCGCTAAACGGAATGGTTTTTGACAGGTGTCTAACTTTTCTAATAAAAAGATACCGTATCATTTGAAAAATAAATTTATGACAGTTCCGCGCCTGAAATTTACTGAAATACGCTTTGTGAAATACACATAAAACAGTGATAATAAGTGTGTAGCTTACGTTCCAGCGATGAAATTGGTGTATCGCATGTGATTGGGAGTAAGATAGTTTAGTGAGAAAGTGCTTGTGAAAGTTTGCGATAACACATGGAGTTTCTGTGGTGAATTCAACTCCTATAGCTACTGAAGGCCTGGAATATGCCTGTTACTCGTTAGATTAAGAGTTTAGCTACACGTGAGTACATATGTCTTATTCCAAAACATGTTATTCATGTAAATATTGACATGTCAAAATCGGTATTGAGTTTAAGGTTATGTTGTAGTAATTTGTACTACACCCGCGGGAAATATGCAATTTCCGGGATAAAAAATAAATAAGATAAATAAATAAATAAATATCACGGGACAATTCACACCAATTGACCTAGTCCCAAAGTAAGCTAAGCATAGCTTGTGTTATGGGTACAAGGCAACGGATAAACATACTTATATAGATAGATACATACTTAAATACATATTAAACACCCAAGACCCGAGAACAAACATTCGTATTATTCATACAAATATCTGCCCCGACGCGGGAATCGAACCCGGGACCTCAAGCTTCGTAGTCAGGTTCTCTACCTACTAGGCCATCTGGTCGTCTATCCTATATCCTTTCCTGGGAGTCAAACTATTTCCATACCAAATAAATTTCATCCAAATCGGTTCAGCGCTTTAAGCGGGAAGAGGTAACGGACAGACAGACACCCTTCCGCATTTATAGTATGGATGGTGAAGCTATTAAAAAATAATTCAAATCATGAATCCAGTAAAAAAACCGCTTTATGTTAGCCCTGAAAACCAGATTGATTTTCGATTAAGAGGGTACGATGCGCACCATTTCTCCATACAAACGTAATCCCCTGTTTCCTCCCTGGATAATGGATTTAGAGCCAAATTTTTTTTACTGTGTAATCTGTATCTACCATAGCTATGCCCCTATGTTTCGTTTTTTTCCATATTTCAATTAACATAAGAAATATGAGCTTTCCAAAACTGAAAAAATTGCCCAATTTCAACGTCATTTTCAGACACTCATCAGAAAATAATCCCTCACATAAACAAAAAATTAATAGTTTAAAAAAACTAAAAAACACGCTTTAAAAAATAAAAAATAAATTTTAATAAATTTCAATTCACTATTCTTATAGTGCAGTAAAAAATCTTAATAAGCAATTATTATATTGTTATATCCAGATCAAAATTTGTAAACAATTCTAAATATTGATAAAATAAATAATAATAGTTTAAAATATTTTATTGTAAAAAAAGCGTGGGGTGCATGGTGTCAATTGTCAAGGATTATCATTTTGATAACATCTTAAAAAGCACCCCACGCTTTTTTTACAATAAAATATTTTAAACTATTATTATTTATTTTATCAATATTTAGAATTGTTTACAAATTTTCATCTGGATATAACAATATAATAATTGCTTATTAAGATTTTTTACTGCACTATAAGAATAGTGAATTGAAATTTATTAAAATTTATTTTTTATTTTTTAAAGCGTGTTTTTTAGTTTTTTTAAACTATTATTTATTTTCTATTTTTTAGTTGCATTTTTTTTCTTTCTTACTTTACCCCCTCACCTACAACCCCCAAACCCCCTAAACCCAACCCCCCAACATCCCCCACCCCATTTCCCCAAACCCCCCCAAACCCCACATCCTTACACCCAATCCCCTAAACCCCCCTTACCCCCTCCTCATTTTACAAACCCCCGAACCACCTAAACCCAACCCCCCTAACACCGAACCCCCATACCCCCGGAACCCCCCCCCACCCCCACTCCCCCCCGTCACCTGCCCCCCCCCACCCCCCCCCACCCCTCCCACACCCCCCACCCCGCCACCTACCGCCCCCCCTTCCAGTTCCATCATCAAACCCTTGTTACCATCTAGGCCTCTTACCCCCTCCCCATTTCCCACAACCCCCCAAAATCACTTACCCCCGAACCACCCAACACCCCCACCCTATTTCCCGTAAACCCCCCCCCCCCATCCCCTAACCCCAACCGCCACACCCTAACCCCCAACCCTCTAAACCCCCGACCCCCTTACCCCATACCCCATTCCCCCCCCAACCCGCCACCTACCCCCCTTCCAGCTTCATCATCAGACTCTTGTTACCATCTAGGACCAAAGTACTCGTCAAAACGAATCAAACGAGCCCAAACTCGATGGGGTTGTTTCGTTTTATTGTGGAGTGCCTTTGGCCATCTTCCAGCTCCATCATCAGACCCTGGTTACCATATGGGATCAAAGTGCTCGTCAAGACGAATCAAACGAGCCCAAACTCGATGGGGTTGTGTCGTTTTATTGTGGAGTGCCTTTGGCCATCTTCCAGCTCCATCATCAGACCCTGGTTACCATCTGGGATCAAAGTGCTCGTCAAGACGAATCAAACGAGCCCAAACTCGACGGGATTGTGTTGTTTTATTACATAGTTCCTATGGCCACCATCCAGCTCCATCATCAGATCAGCTCCATGTTACAATAATATTGCATTGTCATCCAATTTACACATATGTGCAAAATTTCAGCTCAATCGGAAACCGGGAAGTGGGTCAAAATCGCGCCCTAAGGAGTCGGTTACAAACAAACATACAAACATACATACAAACATACATACATACAAACATACAGGTGAAGCTAATATAAAGCGTGTAAAAAGGAAAACATAGGGGCATAGCTAAATCTGTCCTCTCATTATTTTTGAAAAAAAAAATTTTATTGGTCCAGTTTTCGAGAAGAAAACAGGGGATTACGAAATGCTGTTTTGTTCAATTTTACGCGCATATTAACGGTCTGAGCTGCAGTTGTCCCGCTCTCGCTGTACTGACACGCAGGGGTTCGGGCGAGACAGCGACATTTCATTAAAATACCTATTTCTCAAAAGTTTCTCAGCCATCGTACCCTCTTAACTGCAAAATTAGATTTTTTGTTGCTTTAAAACTAAAAAATAGTTAGTTGATAGAGTTAGCGAACAAGTGACGTCATAAGTTGCTATTGTCATTCAAACTCTTATGGGAGAATTTTATTGTGTTTTGACAGCTCATAAAAAGTACGTCAGTTGATTGGTGATATCAACATCCCGATAGTAAGTAGTATATGGATACGGTGTTGGTTTAATAAATCCTGAGAAGTATACGGGTTCAGAAAAATTACTTTTCGGCATTTTGACCCATTCGATATTTTACTACATTCGGTCTTTCGTTCTTCGGTATTATAATACATACCCACTTTTGTGAACCAAAATAATAATGGTTTTAGTAACGCACGATTCAACTTGCAGCAAAGTCCCATCCCAATTACGTATGTTGTATTTCTTACTGTTTCGGCAGCGTTTGACGTCGATTGTGTTATTTCGATCTAGCATACCAGAAGCACTGATTGAGGCCGCTATGTGTATGTTTACGTTTTATTATTCAAGAACAACAGTGTTTTACGCTCATGTTGCCTGGGTCGGGAAACTGTTGTTCTATTTTGTAAACAAACGATGCAATGTCTGACAATTTTGTTGACCATACCATTGCAGGGTGTAAAAATATAGCATCCTGAACTGGTGACATACGTGTGGACGAGACTTAATGGATAGGTTGACACGAAAGATGAGCAATGTGGTTCAAACAATAATTTAGTTAATGATTTAAAAAAAAAAACGAAAAATATTAGCCGCTGGCCGCGTCTCCATCTGCAAAGAATTCGTTTATCGGAACTATGCAATTTTCAGGTATAAAAAGTATTATATATGATAAACCGGGTTATAAATTATACGTGTGCCAAATTTTATCAGAATCCTTCAAACCGTTTAAGTGTGAAAAAGTAACTACAATCATCCATACATCCATACAAACTTTCGCGTTTATAATATTAGCAAGATTTGCGAGAATGGCGAAAGTTACAACAAGTTATAACATTATAAGTAAGGCTTGTCCACGAAAAAAAATAGGCATCGAAAACTAAGTCTCCACTGTCATCCAGTACGTCTAGGTAGTTCAAACCGCAATAAAATTGCTAAATGAGTATTCTTTTTTACCTGACTTTATTATGTGTAAGAATCTAAAATCCACACATTTTCCTTATAGTTAGGGAGGCGAGGTAGCTAAATGGCGTAACTCAACGGCGCCGTCGAAACCTATCAAAATCGAAAGATAAAATAATTTCGAAAAGAAAAGCTCGTATGGCAAAAACCATTTTAGCGGTGGGTTTGGCGTGTACGGTTTTTCAAAAATGTTAAAAAAAACAGTTACTTGGGCATTCTCGAGCGCGTCAGATATTCATACTACGTATGCCCCGAGTGCCTCTGATAACAACGGTATACTAATCTGCCGGTTTGCGTGGTGGGGGTAGGCATATAAAGTAGTCAAAAATGCAAAAAAAAAATTTACTCGAGCGCGTCAGATTTTCGGAAGGGATGTTAAAAAGGCCCCAAGGAAGCTCCCTTTAAAAAAACTGTCGATTTCGGCGTGACGATAAGTTACGATGAATTTTTGAAAATGCAAAAAAAAAAAGTTTTTTTGAAATACTCGAGCGCGTCAAATTTTCATAGCGGAGGTTTATCTCGGTATCCTGAAAGCATATTTTTTTAATCTGACAAAAATGTTGGTGGGTTCTCTTAATCTGACCGAAAAAGGTTTTTTGGTTTCTTTTTTTCCCTTCTTTCTCCTTGATAAAATGGGGAATTTAAGAATGACAATAAAGCGATAGATACAACCAACGTAAATGTAGATGAAATGTAGTACGAAGTGTATTATTTATTGTATAAAAAAATGAAATGATATAAAAATTGGATTATAATTGTATTGTTATGTATGATCTTTACATTTTTGCTCAATACAATTCATCTTCTTCTTCTTCTTCACTGGAACTTTCATATTGTGGCTCCTCATCCACAATTATTTCCTGCTGAGTGCCTGCAACATCCGTAACAATTATTTCTATTCAGTAATTTTGTTGAAAGAATATTATAGAAGTACAAAAATTTACCTGAATCAAGCGTCTCAACATTGCCGTCCTCAGTGTCATTCTCGTTGCCCAGAATATCCGGCGATACAACAACATTTTCATACGCATCGGGCAATTGATTCCCGATAAACCACGTGAACTCGAATTTATTATTATTTTCATTCCACCCATGATCGGTTGGTGCAAGGTCAGTGATGTCGGATTTGTAAGCATTTCTCCACAAATTGGCGATGTACCGAGTTCTGAGGCAATGTTGGTATAGCTCTGACTGGCATGGGGGTAAATTGCAAGCGTCGTAGTTGCGTACATCCAACGAGAACGGCTTCGATGTGTCGTGCACCTTGTATGTTTTATTAAAAATGTCGAATCGAGCTTCGTTGACATCAGCGAGTTTCTTCTGTCCGTACATGTGACATATAAAAGATTGAAGCGTGGGGAAAATTGTTTGGATATCACAATGATCGGACCCTACATCAGCGAGCACTTTTTGAAAGATCTCAGATTTTCTCAAAATATCAAAAGGTCTCTTTTTGCCTCGTTTATACAATGCTGGATTAAAATCGCATCCTGTTAAAGCGTGGAAAGCAGGCAGTGCGCGTGAAAGCATTGAGCCTAACTGAACTGACAGGTCCGAAACATCTATACAGCGACGTGCATTACAGTCTCCGAGATCCATCCACACTCTAACCGATTCGTTCAAATGCTCCACATTGGCCAATATAATGACCAGAATATCTGTGTCTGATGTTCGAATGATTGTTGTCGAATCTTGTGGCAATTGACAGGCAAGGAAATCTTTCCCCACCATCAATGTTGCGAAATAAAGGAAAAATACTGGTAGGACGGCATATTTCCGCGAAGCGCTCAGTCTGTATTACATGTTTATGGCAAATTCCTCTTTTTTGCTTCAATTCTTCACTTCGTTTTGCTTACGGTACGTCCAAAAAACAATTTGAGGATCAACAGGCTATTGAATAATATAAATATATGAAACTGTACATGTTAATAATACTTTTGTATACAGATACGCGTAACTTTTTCCGAGTCCACAAAAATTGTCAAGAAGCTTTAGAAAAAAAAAAATTTTTGATATATAATAAAAGTCACATAATTTAATCATCGTTATTTTATATCAATTTTTTTTAACACCCTCAGTTTTCGAGATATACTCAAAAAACCGGGAGTTTGAGTTTTTATGATGCTTCAAGTCAAAAAGTTTTAACTTTGGACAAAAATGTAAAGAGACCTTTTTTGTGTAAAATAAAATTACCTTTTTTGTTTATTTAAACTTTTTTTTTGTAAAATGTATCGTTCGCGACTTATATGCCGTAACGCGTTCTTAGGAAGACGAAATGGCTCCTCCACACTTCCGGTCATGCGGAAACCGGCAGATTTTGTATTTTTAGTAAGTTTTAGATTATATTCTTCAAAATAAAAAATAAAAAAATCGCGCTCGAGAATGCCGGACTAACGTTTTTTTTTACAAGTTCGCGACCCTATAACTCGGCGGCGTCAAGGACTTATCGTCAGATTAGTTAAATTTAGTCTTTAAACACTAAAATCAACCCCCAATATCTTAATCTGACGCGCTCGAGTATTTCAGACTATCCATTTTTTTTTACTAATCTGATCGTCTATCCTAGGCGCGCGTCACTACATATAGAGCTAAATACTTTACAAGGTTGTTCTATTAGGTCTAAGGTATCTCTCATATCTTAAACTGCCACGCTCGAGTATTGCCGAAAATTCCCCTATTCGCCTCCCTAACTATTACAAGTTGTGAAATCCTACATAATGCCAGTTAAGGCTTAGAGCTAAAATGATTGCATACGAATTTTAATGTGTGTACTTCTGGCATGATTAAAAACAATTTATGACCTGCATACGGTAATTAAGAGTCTAGAAAGATATTCGCGGAACATTATAGCGTCGATAATCAATTTGAGTAAAGAAAAAAAAGAATCTCTGTGACCCAAACGTGAAAAATACAAAATCTAAGACTAAAATCCAGAGATTTCGAAAGTAAACCCAAAAATGGAAAGCATCTGATATAAATATCCATGATAGCACTCAAAAAGAAAGGTGAAGAGTTATTATTTCTAATTAAATTCTGTAAAAATTTAATTTCATATTGAAGACCTGAATATAGTATTCAACAGTGGCTACTTTTTTTCGTGGACAAGCCTTAGTATATTATAGTAGTATAGTTCTGTCGTAAGTAGTAGTCTGTATTCGCTTCCAACCGTAATGATTGGCTATCAATGAGGGAGGCCTATGTCCAGCTGGACGTTATACGACTGATATGATGATTAGGAAGTAATATACAGGGTAATTTTTTAATCAGTGCACAAATTTTGATACGAGATTCAGTATCGTTGATAGATCACGATTATCTGTTCAAGATTTTTTTTTACATTTTGAAATTTGGGTTGTTCATAGTGATTCATCCAATAAATTGGTCGAGTTACTATGAAAAATAAACAAATAAGTGATAAAAATTATAACGAAAAATACTGAAATTTGTTATTTTAATGACACTGTATCACATATTAAAATTTATGCACTTATTAAAAAATTACCCTGTATATAGAATTCCGATGCCTATTAGTACTACAGATACTTAACTGTACTAGTACGGTCAAGGATTTTTAATTCCTGAGCCACCATGGAACCATTTCACAGTAAACGTCATAGTGACATCGCATTAATTAACAAGGAAAATCGTAATGATAATGACTTTTCTCTTGAAAAGGTTCCAAGGTGGCTCATGAATTAAAGTCCTTGACTGTACCAATATAGACGAGCGAGTCAATCAAGTCAAGGTCGACGTTCACCCGCATTCGCCGCTAACAGCTTTCAAGAACTTCGTCGTGACGTGTTCAGAGCCTGGCTACGTAAGAATACTGGATGTTTTAATGAGCAAAGCAAAAAAGCGAGTAAATACTACAGTCCACAAAATTCCCATGGAAATCCCCAAAATATATGGTCTTCACTAACTTTGCATAAAACACTCTTGCAAACTTTCAAGTCTCCAAACTTGAAACTTACCAATTTTGCCCAGAAATCGTGGGATATTGGAATAAAAATAATGTATGTATTATTGCCAAAATCGTTTAAGGGTGAAAAAGTAACCACCACATACACTCAGAAACTTTCGCACTATTAGTATTATTCGCAGTAGGATATTTTCAAGCTACGTCTATGACGGTCCTAATAAAAAAACAAACTGCTTACAAATTAAGATTGTTGTAAATCTTAACCAGCAGCGCTGGTGCGTTACAGCATTTATAATACTACTTGCAGTTGGCCGAGACTCCGTCTGCGAAGAATTCGGCTTTACAGCATTTATAATACTACTTGCAGTTGGCCGAGACTCCGTCTGCGAAGAATTCGTTTATCGCTATCCCGAGGGAACTATGCAATTTTCCGGAATAAAAACTATCCTATGTTATTTCTAAGGTCTCAAACTATCTTCATAGGTACCAAATTTTATGTAAATCCGTTTACCCGTTATTGCGTGAATGAGTATTAAAATCCAAACATTTTCACAAACTTTCAGTTATAATATTAGTAGGATACCTATTTCTAAAACTACAGACGACTAGCTGTTTTACGTACACTAATAACTTATAACTCTAATAAGCTTAGTTTTTCAACTTCACGGTAATACAAAAACGGGGTGGAAATGTCTACAGCCATTTCCAGCGGTTCGGTATCTTAGCTCTAACCGAATTATGGACCGACCCGCTAGTTTACGAGTTGTCAGCGGTTCGAGTACACAACAACTTTTACATCGCGGAGGCACGACAACTTCCCACTTTGGAAGATATACCCCAAATTAATGTGCATTATGACGTAGTGGGCAACTTAGGGGGGTTAGAGGTAGGAAATAATCCCTTGGACGGCTTTAAGTCGAGCGTTGGTTTCGTCTAAGCGCTCTTATGCGAGAAGAAAAAAAGAAACTGCATTTAAGCCTCATTTGTTTCATTAAATACTTTTTGTACAGATCGTACAGATGAATTTGTGTCTTATACGTCAAGAGCAGGTTGCATATTCTTCAGAACGACTTATGATGCATGATTTTCCCTCTTAAGCCTCAACGTTTTAAAATAGGTATTGTGCTGCAAACTGAGACGGTGAGTCCCAGTTTTGTGGCTTGAGATATTAATTCATCAAATTTAAAGTTATACCTATAATAATATTACCTTTGACAAATTGTGTTGCACTGTATACAATACCCTAAGACTTACGAGGTTAATATCTATCTGTAGACCCCGTTTTCGGAGGTGCAATTCGGAAACTGGGCGTTCTTAGGGTATGGGTAAAAATATTTTTATATGATCTCGATATCGATACTTTTACTTTTTCTTTATTTAAAATAAGTTTTGTGTCCAATTTTGTCAGACTAAAATTAAAATGTTTGTTTTGTGACTCATGATAATTATTGTCATCAGAAATAGAATTCAAAATTAGTAAAAAACACCGGCCAAGAGCGTGTCGGACACGCCCAAGGTAGGGTTCCGTAGCCATTACGAAAAAATCAAGTAATATTTTTCTAAGGATTTCGTATGTGTACGGAATCATGCAAGTTTAGGTAGGTATGTTTTATACCTTAGGCTACTATTTACTCTTAAACTACAAATAATTTCCAAGCAATCTTAGCCGCTATAATTTTCCTAGTAAATTTGATATACTATTTACTACCATTCTGAATTTTTTCAAATTTTTCCACCCAACAGTTTAGATTTTAGAGGGACGGTCGATTTTAATGAAAATTTTATCTTTAAAGTTGAATATTTCGCAAACAGATCACTGAATAGAACAATCATTTTAGCAACCCCACAATGGTTTTAAAAGACCTATCCAACGATACCCCACACTATAGGGTTAGTCGACAAAAAAAAAATCAACCCCACTTTACGTCTATGGGAGGTACCATAAAAAAAATTTTTAGTTTTTTTTTATTTAATCACTTTGTTGTCGGCGTAACTGATATATATATTCATGCCAAATTACAGCTTTCTAGTACTAACAGTCTCTGAGCTTAGCCGCGGACGGACAGACAGACAGACGGACAGACATGGCGAAACTATAAGGGTTCCTAGTTTACTACGGAACCCTAAAAAACACTATGGTTGCTATTTTTTTAATGTTTTGAGTTCCAAGGCAGTTTCATGAACGCTCTTGGGATTAAAATTTTCCATAGAGTATAATACTGGCCACTTATAGGTACTGTATTAAATTATTTCCGTCAATACCTAGTAAATTTAATGTCATCTTACAAAAATATTTCCGATAATTTACCTGTGTTTACGAGCATATTTTATTCGTGTAAAATATTCAGAGACTATTTTTAGTCTAAGACTCTCATTATCCATAGGTACTTATCCATACTAATAATATTGTAAAAGCAAAAGTGTGTCTGTCTGTCTGTCTGTCTGTCTGTCTGTCTGTCTGTCTGTCTGTCACCTCTTCACGCTTAAACCGCTAAACCGATTTAGATGAAATTTTGTATGGAGATAGTTTGAGACCCTGGGAAGGACATAGGACAGTTTTTATCCCGGTAAATTGCATAGTTCCCGCGGGATAGCGATAAACGAATTATTTGCAGACGGAGTCGCGGGCAACAGCTATTGGTAGTTTTTTACCCATCCCTAAGAACGTCAAGCTACCAAATTGCACTAACGATAACAGGGTGTATCTATCTGTGTGCAATCTGGAGCTTACTGGTCCTAGAAATGTAATTACTTAGTGCCTTACTTGATCACATTCATCTACAAATATTTACATGGATCATTAACAAATTACCATATTAAAAAAATACTACTTGTACGCACGGGCTCATATACGTCGTTTAGGCTCATTATCATCTCTTGTCGGATCGGGAACTTTACATACATCACTGAATTGCTTCGCAGATGTATGCAGGTTTTCCAACACAATAACGCTCATGGTAAATTTCAATTGTCATTTCGCACATGAATTCTGTAAAACTGTGCGATACAAGCTTTAAGATTGAACTCATGCACGACTCTTGCTTGAGAGTCCATAGAACAAATCAAGAATCACTAATTCATCACCAACTACATTGTAATATTATGAATATTCAGGGACAAAACTAACTAACTTAATCTAAACTAAACCATGCGACTATTTGCTTACGAAATTTAACGAAAATGAAACATACCTTGGACCTGCTCAATTTCCTTGCTTTCAACATAGGCATTAGCTTTTAGAGAGTCTTTAAAGTGTGATATCATTATGAAGTACATAACATCATTATAATTCCCTCGAGATCTATGTGGGCCGGTGTAATTGTCCATTAGTTAGCGAAGCAGCCAATTACCCCTCCATTAGCTTCGAATTTCCTTAATAGCAATTTCGTCGCTAAGGAGGCACGCGCTACTAACTTCAGAGGAATTCATATAATGAAGCAGGTGCCCTACATACAGCGATTACGGAAGTTTGCTGTGAATATAGCTGTTAGGTAGCGTTTTCAAAGGACGCTAATAGTTTTAGTCCAGAAAAAGGTGGACAAGTTTTTTGTTACGGTATCCCCATGCCTTCTTAAGACGAATCCGACCCTTACAAAACTTAAACAGATTATGTAATTCTGTTTCTTTGAGTTGAAAGCATAAAGTTCCAATTAAGTACAAGAGTAGGTACCTATTAAGTTTTTAAAAGTTTAACGCGTTGTTGAAAGTTGGACATCTTAATAGTTAGGCGGTAGTTAGTCCGGTGTGCTGTGGTAATGCAATTACGTAATTGTACAGCACTTTCCCAGTCGTCTTGTATGGTTAAATACTAGTCGATCTGGGGCCATATTGACTAAAACTTGGGCGCTCGCGATGGCATTCGGCATCTCTTTCTACCCTCATTCTATATCGCGTGACAGAAAGAGGTGATGAAAACGGTCATGATTCCATGTGTCCTTGGTACAACTTTTTGAACTCCACCTATAAAGCACTTATCAAAGTTATAGTGACTAAGTACCCAGTATTAATTAAATTATCAAAAATATTTTTAGTAAAAAAGCTTGGTAGAAAAAAGCCGTGGTTGCCTAGGGGTTTATCCTATGGCCTCTCAAGCAGAGGGTCGCGGATTGAAATCCCGGCTCGTACCTCTTAGTTTTTCGGAATTTATGTGCGAAGTTACATTTGAAATTCAAAAATGAAAATATCGTGAGGAAACCTGCAAAGAAATTCAATGTTGTCTGTGAAGTTTCCAATCCGTACTGGGCCTTCGTGGGAACTACGGCCCAAGCCCTGTCGTTCTGAGAGGAGGCCTGTACACTGCAGTGGGACGTATATAGGCCGGGATGATGATTCTTAGTACCTACATCGACCTTGACCAGCTTCATAAAATAATCGCGGACAATAGGAAATCACTCGCAAATCAAGTCTTCAACCGCCCTCGAGTTCGGGCAAATATGACGCATGATCGGCGCACAGGATTAGCAAATATTGTCCGCGCCAGGTCGGCCGTGTGGACAGAGCACTCAACTTCTTCTATCTGATATCCACCGAACCTCATGGACACTCTAGTGTTAGATATTGCCTTCCGGAGGGAATTACCTTTGAGGAATATTTTACAAGAGCGAAAAAGTTATAGAAATGTTCACAGAGCTAAGGAGGTTGTTAGAAGTCTGATTATTCTATTCTTTATTTGTAAACAATCAGATTAATATTAAAATCTATAAAGCTTTAAGGGAGGAAAGGATAAAATATGTACATAATACATTGCAATCTGTCGTTTGTTATTATGCGATTTTCTCACAAATTGACAATTTTATAGGATAGTTACAAAACCTAACCTAACCTATCCTACCAAAGCGTGTAGACAGATTTGTGATATTTGTATTCTTATTTGGTAAAGAACCTGTGTGAAGAGGCCGTATTGTCTAACGCGCGGGCGGTAGTCTTCACTTTCATCGTCTATTTCTGTCACCGTTTGACAGAAAGAAATAGTGAATGCGAAAACAAGCGTCAGCGCGTTAGACAATAAGCGTAGGTACAATACGTTTACTTTTAGTTTACCACTGACAGATTGCTTGCCTTCATTTCATTTCCAACTTTAACACCATACAAATAAAGTAGTTACTACAAAATCTGCAAATGTGGGTAACAGTATTCTAAAATTGGCTTTATTTGTAGGTCGTTATAGTTGAATATGAAATGAAGGCAAACCATCTGTCACTGGTAAACTTTATGTAATTTTACTGTACAGGTTTGGCGGTCTGTGGCAGAGGTTCCGGTGGTGTACTTTGGAAGACATGGCCTGCACATCTTGGTTCGAATTTTTGCACATTTAGAGCCACAGACTTTCTATCGGCCGATAAAATCAGTATGAATACCGATTAAGAGCCCAACTAAACTATCGACCGATAGAAAGTCTGCGGTCTGCAGGGGCTCTTACATTTGCGTGGTGGTTAGATTTTGATAGTTAAGGCCTGTTGGTGTTGACATGTTTATTTTTTTGAACAAAGTTCCATTATATTATAAAAATATTAAAAAAAAACCTAACCTGAACTAATCTGCAGATTATACGATCAAAAAAGTTCGTCTTGTTAATAGTGTCGTTCATGTTTATCATGTGTTTCGTCCATACGAACACTTAGTTTTATTAACATGTGTCGGAAAAAAAACATTCAAATCATTTTGTCATTCTGATTTACTTTTTGATTTTGTGATTCTGAGTTTCTTCAATTTCTTTAGAACAATGCGTGACATGGTGATAGAAAAAACACAGTGCGCAAACAACATAATTTTGAGATAATGTTTAGTAAGAACATAATCAAAATGAGTCGTTCCGGAGGCAAACCTGAGATAGCTGGCATCTGCCGGCATAATCACTGTAACAGAACAGGTAATAACATTACTCCTGCCTCTTTACTGTATAGTGTATAAAAATACAGTAATACCGTTTCATGCTCAAAAAACCAGTCCAGTGTTTCAAAAATAGTTCAGTTACAAAATTATAAAGATCGTGTTAAAAACGCTGTCAAAGCTGAGCTATGAGCAGTGAGTATCTCGTTCCGAAAAAAATAATTCTATTCTATTCTATTCTATAAAACTAAGTCTATTATAACTGATAACGATGATAATGATGGATGGTTGGACGTTGCCATTGCCGGATTTTTGTTTTATTCTAAAAAAGACATAAAGAAACTTTACCACAAATTGGCATTCTACGCAAACGAATTTGCAGGTAAAAGTTATCGGTTTATTAAACAGAGTTCTAAGTGAACGAACTTGGTTACTTTGTGAACCTCCTTTTTGTAGTCGGCTAAAAAAACTCAAATTCCGGAACAATCTCACTGAATTCGGTGTAGACTGTGGTTACCGGGATATTCCCCACACGTGCTGCATTTGTGCGTGCTTATTACACAACTGAGGCAGTTAAGCGGAGTTTCTGATAATGGCATTTGCTTCCTTTCCTCTTATTAACTTGGAAAAAATTTGAAAACGCGATTTGTAGATCTAAAAGACTCTTCAATTTTTACTTTTTTTTTGGCAACCGGTCGCTTTAGATTAGCATAAATGCGCAAAACGCAAAATGTACCTACACGCAAAATGCAACCAATGGCAAACTGTACAATACCTACGTAAAACATGTATGTTTACAACGCATATTACATGCAGAATTAATTTGTTCATTTATCTATTTTCCGATTCGTACATTTTGCGAATGTACATTTAGCTTTTTGTACGTTCTGCGTACTTAAATGTGCAATAATTTTAATGAATTCAACAGAAAACTGAAGCATTATTTCTTATCTAGACCTTTTTATTCCATTAATGAATATTTTGCTAATGCACTAGATTGACTTTAATTTAAATAATATGTAACAATAAACTAAACTGTATTGAAATTTATGACATGTCTGTAATGTTTTTGTAATTAGTAAATATCAATTAACAATATATTTGCATGTATTTGACTTTGACTTTGACTTTGCGTGTTTTACAATATGCGTTGTGGACATTTTGCGTATTGTAAATTTTGCCATTTGTTACATTTTGCGTGTAGCATTTTGCGTTTTGTGCATTTTACACCCGAAGCGAATACTTTAACGCATTTGCTGCCGGCTGTCAGACTCGACACTTCTTCAGATGCCACAAACGCACATGTGTGTTCAAAATGACTACTGAACTATGACAGCGGCACTAAGCAAAAGTCACGAAATCGCATATATGCGTTCCCGGCAGTAAGTGCGTTATGTGTACCGTTCTGACGTACCTAATTTAAAATTTCCACTAAAATGAACCAAATAGTAGATTGTACACCAAGGGGATAAAGCACTGCATTATGTCACGTGCGCGATATTGAATCCTGAGCGTATCGAGGTACTCCAGATATAACTCCCGAGCGTAGCGAGGGGGTTTTTAGTTGATTCTCGAGCGAAGCGAGGTAATTAAGATGGAGTCCTGAGAGCAGTGAAGGATTTAAGTGCGCCCAAGGCAAAATCAGTTTTATCCCCGAGGAGTATACTCTACTTTTCTCACCTTTTGCGAGACAATAAAAACCAAGGCTACTAGAAAAATACTCGAAATAGACCCAGAAGCACTGATTCTGACACTGACTTTGCGCCTTTCGCAGTTTTCCATTTGTCGAAATCTTTGTAAGCTTTTGGGTATTTTTCCTTCGACTTCTCTGGGAGTACATTATTAACAATTTCTAAGGCCGGCTTGCGCAGACCTGGGTTAGCTACTTAACTCCGAGTGAGTTAACTGCTAACCCAGGGTTAACAAGTGTCAAAATGTATGGAACTGTCATTCTTAACCCAGGGTTACCGATTTAATTTTTTTACCCTGAACTGTGCAAGTGGTCCTAAGGCGTCTAATTTAATGGAATCAGGAGTCAAATCACTTTCGGTTTCGATATTTTCTTAATGTTTTATCTTCTTTTGCAGTTTTGATACTTAAAATTGCAGCGTATTGAAACACTCGCGGCTTTTGTTTAAATATTTGACTTTGTTTTCGTTCGGCCGCGGAACTGCAAATAAATGAGGTGCGGCGCGGCCCCCGCGGGGCTGAGCACGTTGAGCACCAGCACCAGCAGCAGCACGGGCTGCGCCGCCGCGACCAGCACGTGCACGAGCTGCGCGCCGGCCTGCACGCCGGGCGATTTTGAAATTAGACTTTAAGTGCATACCAATAAGAACTACGAGAAGTGAGAATCACATTACTGCCCGGCGGGTTATAATGAAATTCAGTACAACATTACGCCCCGGCGAAAGCCAAGGGCTATAATGATTTAGTTTGAGAAAGGTTTGCATGATATATAATAAGGCATTGTCGAGCAGGTGGTGTGAAAAATTAAATAAAGCAATGACTCATGTCCGCGCAATTTAAAAACAAAAAAAATAATTTTACTAATTCTTAATTCATTTGTTTGCACTGCTATAAAAATTTCAAAGTTTAAAAATGAGTTGTAAGAAACTTCAACAAGGCAGCAACTTGAAACTTTCACCAGTTAATGTTTTTACAACTAATTTTAAATAGTCGAGTTGAAGTATTTTGCTAAGAATAAGTCGTGAGTTTAATAGTGAGTAAGAATTTCTTTGCTTTCGAGTTGGTTTGCCGGTTAAAATTTTGAAGTAATTATAGCACAAAAGTGTTCATAACTAAAAAACCGACCTCTTGCGAGCCGGACTCGTATATGAAGACTCCTATACTTATGTTTAAAGATTTAAAAATAGTTCAGTAAAACACTTCAAAAGATCTAGTTAAAAACGCTATAATTTTTAACTATATTTTATTTTTAGTAAGTAGGTATTTGTTACTTAGGTATAGCGGCAATAGTCAATTAGTGTCTATTAGTTACGGTTCAAAATATCGAGCTTTGTGACAGACGGACGGACGGACAGACGAACGGACAGACAGCGGCGCCTCAGTAATAGGGTCTCGTTTTTACCCTTAGAGTACGGAACCCTAAAAACCGTCAAAATGCAATAGGTAATAAAATTGCACCTGTAATAAAAATTAAGCTATAATGTTCTGTAAATTATTAACAGACGTACGTCTTATTTGTTTAGTCTCAAGTAAACATCATGATGTTGAACAAATATTTGAAAATTCGACATACCTACCTATTGTCTCACCGTGATAAAGAGTAATTACGTTTTACACATGAAACTACCGTGAGACTCACTCATAGTGAAAATATACGGATTACTCATGTCTTAAAACGAGTTTAACTCAACATATTTCGGACTAAACCGTAGCCCTTCTTCCCGGAGCCACACGTCACGGCCACACGTCCATGTAAACTTGTCGAGTTAAACTCGTTTTAAGGCGTGAGTAATCCGTATAGTTTTACTATGAGTAATTACATTATTACAATAATTTAAATACCTAATCAAAACGTGTGAAAATTACAGTTCATAGAAAACTGTCATACTTATCTAAGCCGTCCTTGTTATTTACGGTAAGGTCATAAAAAAACATATAAAACCAGAAGACCTTAGAAGGAATTGTTTTTGTGTTAATGACTAACTATTGTCGTGTAAAATAATATAAATAAAGCTAACTATCAATTTATCGCATCTAACACTTGCAACAACTAAACATGCAAGTAAAATTTAAAATCAATGCAATGTTTTAGGCAAACAAACTAATAATACTGTGGAGTTGATTACAATTCTACTATTATAAATGAGAAAGATTGTGAAGACGTTTGGACGTTTAGGTGTTTGGATACTTGTTTGTCAATTACGCAATTACAGCTGAACGGATATAGATAAAACTTAGATTAAAGATAAACAAAAATCTGTATTAAGACATAGGATACTAAATATTCCGATAGTGGGTTCCCGTGGGATAACATTTTAACTTTAAACAAAAATAGACCAGTCCAAAAACGTTGAAGTAGGATCGCGTGCTTTAATTTGGGACCCATTTCGAAAAAAATATCCTTTGATTTCCTATACAATATGACAGAACTGTCAACCTTAAGTGGGTCCCAAATTAAAGCTCGTGATTGTACCTCTACTTCCAAGATGACGCGTTAACTTTATCTTTAATACAAACATGTAAAAAACTTGATGTTCATATTAAAAAGATAATTTAGTAAAATATGCAGGTATTCTGGCAACCATTTGCAAGTTTGTCGTATCATAAGTCAACATGCCACGAAGTTTCCAACTGTAATATTAGTTTTCCTCAGCCGTATCGTATACTATTTTGATTACAACTTCTGAAGACACTAAAGTGTAGAAATATAAGCTTAACGTCGTCAGTAAAGTTTAGTAGTTATTTGTATTCTTGTATGCTTTAACACAGAATAGTTCTAATAAAACGTAAAAATGCAACATCACGAACACAAGTCAACGTCAACTATATCAATAAATAATGTATTTACCTATATGTACAACCTACTATCCTAAATCAAAAGCGGGTATTTATTTATTTAAAATATGGCTTCGGTCCTATTTGAGGACAATTTCGCCAGTGTCAAAGTAAGCTCTCTTAGGGAGCGACGTTGTACGGTGATTGTAGTTTTTGCAACTTGATAGTAAAATTCCAGAAACCACGCGGAGACAACTTGCGCATTAAAAAAAGTCAGACACGAGAGCAATATAGAATTTTTTGATCACTGCTAATTATGGATAATCGCCGCATAAAAATTATAAAAAAATTATTAAAATTATACTTCAACTAGCCAAAGAAACAGAAATAACAAAATTACATAGGTACTGTCTACGTCCGCCATGTTCGAATGCTACAAATCGAATCCAAAAGCGGGTACATTAAGAAACAGAATAAAAATTAATGAAAGTGTTCTGGTCATGTGACCGATTACATGTCATACAGTCTAGGAAACTGACGCGCACCAGTGTGGAATCTTTTCACTGCCAATTTTACAATGATTTCGTTGGCATTTGTATGGAGTGTCAAAACGACATTTGCAAAGAGTAGATGGCACGTGATTCAGTTTCTTCGACTGTACAATTATGTTATGACTTACGGTAAAAGGCCTTCTACACGGTCGGAACCAACCGCCAACCATCGTGTCCTTGGTCGGGTTGATTTAAAAATGGACAGTGTAGAAATCGGTTGACCCGACCGATATTTGGTTGATGTCAACGGCCTTGGTCGCGAGCGCATTGTCCGTGGTCGGCCCGAACCGTATGGAACGCTGTCGGCCGACGTGAGCGACACGACAGTCGGCGGTTGGTACCGACCGTGTAGAAGGGGTTTTAGTCTCCACACGATAAAAGTTAAACCTCAAGCACCATATCGAGCAGGATAAAACATTAGGAACCGAATAAAACCGTAAAAGGCCTTCTACACGGTCGGGACCAACCACCAACCATCGTGTCCTTGGTCGGGTTGATTTAAAAATGGACAGTGTAGAAATCGGTTGACCCGACCGATATTTGGTTGATGTCAACGGCCTTGGTCGCGAGCGCATTGTCCGTGGTCGGCCCCAACCGTATGGAACGCTGTCGGCCAACGCGAGCGACACGACAGTCTGCGGTTGGTCCCGACCGTGTAGAAGGGGTTTTCGTCTCCACACGATAAACGTTAAACCTCAAGCACCATATCGAGCAGGACAAAACATTAGGAACCGAATAAAACCGTAAACAAAAGCGCCGCCAAGCACCTACTCTCCAACGCAATAACATACAATGTCGCTAGCTTTTCTTCTAAAAGCAAAAATACTTTATGCGTCCCACCGGGTCGATACGGGATACTTAGAAAGTGAATTATCCGCTCGGGAGCGAAGTAGGTAAATAAAATCCACCTACAAATAAATGGGGCTAACAACGTTCACGTAGGCAATCATTTCGTTAAGAAAGTACGAGTCGAGTTTTATTTCTCTGGGGTGTGGGCTGACCGGGATGCTCTACAAATCACTATTATGTCATCTTATATAGTTGTGTTGAGCCCCAGCGACGGTGCAGTGGCTATTACGTTGCATAAACGGCTTCAAGAAAAGCTGAATGACGAATAAGAGATTCAGTTTTCAATTGAAATAAATAATTTTGAATTTCATCATCATCATCATCATCATCATCATCAGCCTATGTACGTCCACTGCTGGACATAGGCCTCACCCATGGCACGCCACTGAGCACGATCCTCAGCCACTCTCATCCAGCTCTTGCCAGCCGCCTTGCGAAGATCATCGCTCCACCGAGTCTGAGGACGTTCCACTATACCCCAATATTGAATTTAACTTTTAAAAACTTTGCACAAGAAGAAACAACGAAAACAAGATCTATTTTTTAAAAACACAGTTGTGTATAATAGTTGAAGTTAATACTCGTATATACGCAGTTATTTTGTATTTTTACTGTCGCTGCAACAGCAAAGAGTACTACTAAAATTAAATTAAAAATTAAGAAGGCTCCCAATTATAAAGATAAATTTACTACTGAATAATAACAAATAGGTAATAAAAACTTTCTAAACTTAGGGGAAAATTAAACTTTGTAATTTGTCTATCAGCGGCTGGTAGGTAACAGTCAACCGATTTGATTCCTAGGCCACCGCGGAACCTTGTCATAATGAAATTTAGGTACGTCACTCAATAGGCATTGTTATAGATAAGTAAAATTTGTTAATACGATAAAGTTCTATGGTGGACTAGAAATCAAATTGGTCAACTGCACAGTCGAGGTCAAAGATATCTTTACATTTTAGTGCCTTGTCACTGTATGCATTCTGAAAATTTCATATAAAAGTTCAAACACGAAGACTGCGACAAGGTAGTAAAGTGTAAAGATATCTTTGACCTCGACTTTACCTACATACTTTATGAACTTTAATAGGTACAGGCTTGATTTTTGTGATTTTGTGGTTTTTAGGGTTCCGTACCCAAAGTATAAAACGGGACCCTATTAACTAAGACTCCGCTGCTTTGAAGGTACGGAAACCTCGGTGCGCGAGCGCGACTCACACTTAGCTGGTTGTTTATTAGAGTCAAACACGACGACCACTGGTGTAACGACCGCTTTAGCCTAGTTGGTAGTGACCCTGCATACGAAGCAAGAGGTCCTGGGTTCAAATCCCGGTAAGGGCATTTATTTGTGTGATGAGCACGAATATTTGTTCTGAGTTATGGACGTTTTCTATGTATTTAAGTATTTATTTATCTATATAAGTATGTTTATCGTCGTCTAGTACCCATAGTACAAGCTTTGCTTAGTTTGGGACTAAGTCGATTTGTGTAAGATTGTCCCGTAATATTTATTTATGTATTTATTTATTTATTTATTTAGTCAGTGTCTTGGAATTATCGGTTAGTGATAATACCTTATTATGATGTTATTTAATAGCAATAGATTATAGAAAATAGAAACGATTGATCAAACGTAGCGTTCGTGGTTTGGTTTACAGCCAACCGCAACAAATTACATTGTGACGTCACAGTGAAGCTATATCCTAGCTTTGGACACAACGTAATAATAAATGGATAAGGCGTATCAGCTGTAATAGTTTTATGGAAATTATTTCATCGTAAGTTATTATCCGAATGATGATAATCTTGAATGATGGGGCCGAAAGGTTCTCGAGTGGCGTCCGCGGACCGGAAGACGTAGTGTAGGTAGGCCTCCAACAAGATGGAGCGACGACCTGGTGGAGGTGGCGGGAACGCATTGGATGCGGATGGCTCAGGGCCAATCTGTTTGGCGAGCCTTTGTGGAGGCCTATGTTTAGCAGTGGACGTCTTTTGGCCGAAATTATGATGATGATGAAGTTATTATCACTAGGCATCGGAATAACCTCAACTATCGATCCTTTTCCCATATGCTAGTATCGCCCCCATCGCACTTTTCGCATCGCGATTTTGTATCTAAGTGTGTAATTTTGGTCGTATATTTATCAATACACGCAATAAAGACAAAATTATGATGACTTGGAGTGATCACTAGTATGTGTAAAAAGTATCGACAGTTTGAATTTATTGATTACTAGCTGCCGCCCGCGACTCCGTCTGCAAAGAATCCGTTTATCGCCATCCCGCGGGAACTATGCAATTTTCCGGGACAAAAAGTATCCTATATGTTACTCCAGGTTATAAACTATATATGTGCCAAATTTCATCACAATCCGTTGAACCGTTTTAGCTTGAAGCAGTAACAAACATACACACTCACAAACTTTCGCCTTTATAATATTAGTGTGAAGTGTGATACAAACTCCCTACCTATTATTAAATTTTATACCCTTAAATTCTGACGTCGATGATCACTAAGTTGGAGTGTTACTAAAAGAGCAAAACCCTGGTTAGCAGAGACAGGTGGTGCAGCAAATGTTTTCTCTATTTATTAAACGGTGACTACTGGTAATTACTTGCTGAGTATTTTTAGTAGGCGTAAGTTCAAACGGCTTTGAGTAGCTACAATCGATTAACACACCAGCGAATCAAGTCGTCCGCCTATCTATCTGTCCGTACGCAGCTTATCTTAGAAATTGTCAATACTAGGAATTCAAACCAACCAACTTGGTCCGAGGCTAGAAAGTACTTTTTGCATAGGTGAAAAAGTAAAATTATGGTATTTACCCTAAACGTAAAGAATGATTTTCTTCGTCTAAACCGATAATGAGGGGGTATCATTAAATATTTAGGTCTTTTAAAAACACTGTTAAGACCATTTTTCGATTTTACCATTCAGTTTTAGGTCCTTTTATTTTATAATTTATTATGACTATCTGCGATAGGTACCGTCGTCTTTGTTTACTCGAACAAAAAAAAACAGAGACAACATTTTAGTTGACATATTATGTTTCAAAGGCTGTACCTGCGAACTAACAAGATAGCCCGATGATATGGTAAAAGTTGCAGGAACCATTAGCACGCCGTACCGATCGTTGTAGAAGTCTTTCGGTGAGGCTTTTGTCCAGCAATGGACGTCTTTTGGCTGATAATGATGATGATGATGATGATGATAAGTGATCTGCATGCTAGTTATGTATTGATATACTCAATTCTTCTATATTTTATTTTAAAATTTTAATCTAAACGTGATTAGTCCTCGCTCCTTTAGTCATGGCAACATGTCGCATCCACCGCGGCTTACTGCACGTGATCGTCCTAGCCTAAGTGACACAAATAGAGTGCCATCTCTGGCTGCATGCAGGCAATATAAAACGTGCTCCCGACTTATTACAGCCACCGATATTGCTTCAAGTGCACGTGCAGATTGTGGTGGCATTTTTGAAGACGATTTGAAAAGGTGATTATAAACATTTGGGAGGAATATGAAGAAATATTAGTATTAGTACGTAAGTGGGCATGGAAGTTTAGAAACCATATAATTTAATCTTAGACAAATGTCTACACCACGTCATTACAGTATGTAATTAAACTAAGAGCAAAGTGATTGTTGATGGCTCATCTAATTTGGTCCATCTAAAGTTACTTAATATTAAATCTAATCTTATATTGACCAAACGGAAAAAAAGTCATCAACCCAGGCATATTATATCCCACTGCAGGGCACAGGCCTCCTCTCAGAATAAGAAGGCTTGGGCCGTAGTTTCCACGCGGGCCCAGTGCGGGTTCGGAACTTCACACTCACAATTGGGGATGTCTATTTTTTTGCAATGTATACTAAATCGAAAACCATTTCGAGATAAATGCTTTTTAACTCGTTTTCTGTAGTTATTTAATTTTAATATTATGTAATGAATTTATTATATAACTTTTAAATTGCGTGACCGGTTCAAGTCATACTTTATTCTGTGTGGTTAGAATTCTTCACAATTTACGCGTGGATTATATCATACTACGGAGTTTGATTTGGACCCGCTGTCTGACATCTAGCACTTTGTCAGTGCCAGTAAAGTGACACAGTGTATAGTGTACCACTACGCAAAAAATAATTAAAGGGGTTGCCTTATCGTACGCATTTAGATAGATTTAGAAATTTGGCATTGTGGGAGCCCTCAATTATAATATGACGTCATCAACTAAAATAGTTTCAATAATTAATTTTGAAAAAAGTAGAGAACTAAATGACAAAATATTGAAATTAGTTTCTTATAATTGACTTTTCTATACAAAAAAAATATAAAAACCATGGGTATTTTTTTTTAGACATCCCCAATTGAATTTGTTCTCAGGTGTGTGCAGGTTTCCTCACGATGTTTACCTTACCATCAAGCTCATGGTAAATTTCAAATATAATTTCGCAGAGATGCAAGCCCGAATACGAGCCCACGACACTCTGCTTGAGAGCCAATAGTTCAAACTACTAGCCCACCACGGCTATGGCGGAAATAAGTACTAAAAGTTAGTAAAAACTTAAAAGTATGCCATTCATTCCATGACACTCCGCTTTGCCGTCAACCAAGTATCAGCTTTGCTCTTCGTTTGTACAATACATTTGCCTAAAAATTAATCCAGAATTTTACATTAGGTAAAAACAAACATTAGACTGAACACTCCTGTAAATGTTTTTCATGATTTCTTAATTATGGTTGAAAAATGTTTCCATTCATTAGTCGATTGAACACAAACCACTTTTTTTCCAGAAAAGTCCAAATGACAGATGCAGGCAAAGTTGTGAACAAAAGCAAGCTAAATTTCACTTCATATTATCACATTTTATGACATTAAATGAGCAAGCAACGGCGTTTCGCTTTACCGGGGCCGAACTGGCACCAACTACCAAAGTTAGGAGGACTATTCCTGTGTCTTGGAAGGAGTTAGAAACCACAAATTGCTCACAAACTTACCTGCATGGTGACTGACAGGAACTTTGTGTCAAGCGGCTTAGGATATTGCAAGTAAACTGGAGGCACATACGATACTGCATAGGTTACATTGCTTGTCAGTTTTGATCTTGGAGTAACACACAAAGTTTCTTATTTCGTATGAAATGGTGAATATCTTGTTACAATTGGTTCCATTTGACATTACGTAGCTATTCGGCCTAAAGTAAAATGGATCGAAATTAAAGTCCTATACTGCAATTTAGGTATGATTATTATCCTCTCCATTTTGTGATTTACGACATCGGAATGTCCATAACTATCCTCAAATAATCGCGTTAAAATCAAGTCTGTGAAGCAACGCAACTATTAATATGGTTTGTATGGGAGTCGAACCACCTTAAGCTTTAATATTCTCTGTAACGTAAAACGATGTTATTCTGTTTAAATTAATCAGTTTAAATTTAAATATCTCTGACGTTCTTTCGTTGTTGGTACAACTATTTAAAACGACGACACAGACAAGATAACTACAAATTAGAGAGAGCTCTTGTTCACAGTATTACTACATGCTATGAAAATTCAACCAAGCGTGCAGTTGACCTTGCATGACCCTGGCGGTAACGAACCCTATACTTACTTTAAACCAATCTACTGTAAAACAGTAGAAGTGAATGAACTTACGACGGGCAAAATCTCTGTCAATCTTTAAATCAATGCTTAAGGTGTACTATCTGTCTTCTTGTAATAATTAGCTTTGTTATAGTTTATTTATTTATATGTGGCTGTTTATCCCAATGCTTATATTTGTTTAAGACGTGTACTTATTATACGTACGATATATGTATGAGTAGATGTACTATTTTTTGTTGCGTTTTAATTTTCTGATCCACTGTTGATGCACCACCTGCTGTAAACTAGTCTTTCCTTCTTTCTGGTAAAGCGTTGCCTGGAAGAGATCGCTCTTAAGCGATAAGGCCGCCTATTGCTTACCTTGTAACTTACTTTCTGTGTACCTGTTTTCTGTATTGCTTACTATTCCTGGTGTACAATAAAGAGTCATTGTATTGTATTGTATTGTATTGTATTGTATTGTATTGTACCTACTTAATCGAACATGGTGACCAGCAAGCAGATGTTCCTGCGCTCCGACTTCTGGCCGGAAGGTGCGGTGTTCCGTCGTTTTAGGGAAGCGACGAAGACGTCTTTCAAAAATCCCTAAATAGTTGTATTATTTAAGTTTTCTTGTCTTTTTATTTGTATTTTTGAATTTTACAGTGCAATGCTGTTATACTTTAATGCTGTAATCTTTATTGGTGAATAAATAAATAATTAAATAAATGGTGACATTTGGTATGGACATACGAGTAGTATGAGACCGCGGTAAATGAATTTTTCGCAGAGGAAATCGCAGGCAGGCTAGGTACTAATATTAGATATAAGGGCATTTTCAGAAAAAAGTGTACCTACCCTGTACTTCTTTAAAAACCCAAAAAATTTTGGGTTATTTCTACTCAGAATCACAAGCACTATCGATTTAAACAATAAAAAAAGTGTCCCCTTTTATTTAATTGTCAGTTTTGTGACGCAGTTAATTTTGTATGGAACGTCACAAAACTGACTAGGTAATAAATTTGATATGGAAAATTAAGGATAATTAAGGAAAAAGGGGTACATTTTTTTCTGAAAACCCCCAAAAGTACCAATGCAAAATTATATTTTCAGATTTATCTCATAATTAAGTAAATAGTTTACTGAAATTGAATAAATGAGAAGTTCACTATTCATGACATTGTTATTCTCTCTCTGCTTTATTTAGTTTTGCAACCCTTTGATTGCAACGCAAGGGTCTGGCCTTGCACGTAGTCACTTCTCTAATCATATTTAGATGGCATCAACAAAAGGTTCACTAATCTTTCATCTCAGAACGACCCCTTGACTTGTTTGGGTTAGATGTATAGCAACTGGATGTGGACGATGAAAAATATTATAGTGGTCTTTGTAGTGAAAAGTATTTTCAACCCCCGACACAAAAAGAGGGGTGTTATAAGTTTGAGCGCTATGTGTGTGTGTGTGTGTCTGTCTGTGGCATCATAGCTCTTAAACGAGTGAACCGATTTGGATGCAATTTTTTTATTATTAGAAAGCAGGTTTCTTGGCGATGGTTCTTAGATATGTTTCATCAAAATCGGTTCAGATGTTTCAAAGTTATCAGCTCTTTTGTTAGCTGCGGAAGGGATCTTAGACGCACAATGGGCATTTACTTTATGTTTAAAACATAGGTACGTGTGACATAATTGCTTTAGGGGTTTTTAAATTCTTTTAATTTATAGTTATCGTAGATAATAACGAAGTCGAACTACACATGGAAATATTGAAGTAAGTATTTATTTAACTGGATCCCTAGAATAATAATCATAATCATAATCATAATCATAATCATTAATTTGAATAAAAACATGGTATTAGATGACTAGGCTAATTTTTATCTGATATTCCCATTCCCACCGTCTCTGAATAAAATCAATAAAACAGTTTATGATTTACCTTCTTTGTAAATGATTTTGATCGAATTATGTTCAATGTATCGTATTTTGAGCTGTTTAATAATCAAGAACACCAGTCAAGCAATACCATAGGTACCTATATTATTACCTAATTAAAAAGAAGATCGTTTGTAAGTACCTCTATAAAGATGAGTCGATTTACATTTCGATAGCGTGTCCTTCAATAAAAAAAATAATAAAAAAAAATTTATCATGGGACGATTGACACCAATTGACCTATTCCCAAACTAAGCAAAGCTTGTGCTATGGGTACTAGACAACGGATAAACATACTTATGTATGACTCGACCACAAATATTCGCATTTTTCACACAAATACCTGCCCCAACCGGGAATCGAACCCGAGACCTCAAGCTTCAAAGTCAGGTTCACTAACCAGTGGTCACTGGGCTGGGTCGTCTAAACCAGCCAACCAACGACTCTTCCAGCAAAGTAATTCCTGAGAAAATCCCTAGTGCGTCGTGCTTGTAACTCTCCACACCGGGTTATTTGTAATTAGAGCCCAAGTCGTTAACAATGTATGGCAAAGAACATTCGGGCACAAAAGAGTGCAAACATGAACAGTGCAAGTTTGGAATCAAAGCGGCGCAAACATAGCCCTCAACTGACATGCGGGCGTATAATTAATTAAACGTGTACATGTTAAAGTTTGTCTTTTATTTGCACATTATTGTGTGTTATATTACAAAGGAAACACTGACTCATTTTCTGTTTTAATGATCATGCAATGCTTTAAAAAAATAAAGTTGAGTGGATAAATTACGAGTAAAGAAGTGCGTACCTGAGGCTGTATTGGCTAATGCGTGGGCGCTCGCGATTGCTTTTGCTATCTCTATAATTTTAATTTCACACGAAATACAAACTGAAACATGGATGCACAGAAAAACTAAGAAAAAGAGACCAGCGCTGGGAATCGAATCCAGGTCCACAAAAGCTGAGATGGATGTATAGGAGAAATTTGTATCTAAACTCCTGACCAGTGGTCGCTTACATTGATTTTTCTGCGGGTCTTCCCATGACTGATTGTATTTCGGGACCGGTCATCTCGGCTCGGCCTAGGATTATATGTATAGGGCCCACTGCAGGGCACAAGCTTCTTCTCAGAATCTCAGAAAGGTCTCGAGCCATAGTTTCCACGCAGGCCCAGTGGGGATTGGGAACTTCACACACACATTAAATTTATTCGCAGGTGATTACTGGTTTCCTCGCAATGTATTCCGTCATCGCAAAGGTCATACTAGATTACAAATGAAATTTAAAAAAAAAACTTAGAGATGAGGGCCGGGCTCGAATCCACGACCCTCTGCTTAAAAGACCAAAGGTTTAACAACTAGGCTACCACGGCACGGCCACAATAGAACCAAATACTGTGGTATTTGTCTAGTATTGAACGTTTTCCAGCTGACAAAAATGATGATGAAAGACTGTAATAAAATACTAAAAGCTGATCTGAAATAATGTAAATACTTAAAAGCACTCCGGGAAAACCTCATCGCAATGTCCACGTTAAGACAAGTTTCTGATTAATACGGAGACGCAGATTTTACTAAAGCCCGGCCTCTCATTGACTATGCAAGACGATATGCCCCGCCGATGTAAACGGTATTTGAAGAGGCTAACAAAACACAGTAAGAGTAGTGTAAGCAAGTTTTGTCGAGATTGGATATGGCGGGTCTAACAAGATGGCTACCGGTTTTAGTGCAGATTGCTTGCATATGATCGAAGGGTTTTGGTGGAATCGTAAAAACGTGTAGGCCGTGATTGTCTGGAACTGATCTTCTTTAGGTGGGTTGATTGTTGTCAGCTATGTAGTAGTAATGTGACCTTTTTTATTTACGATGAAATGGATTGGGTTATAATTTGTTTTTTTTTTTTTATGTTAGAGAGGCCAGACAAACGAACTAGTGGGTCTCCTGATGTTAAATGATCACCACTGTCCATAGACACTCGCAGCGCTTTACGCGATGCCTGTACGTTGTCGGCCCTAAAAGGGAGAGGAAAAAGGAAAGGGAATAGAGGAGGGGGAGAGGTATTGGGCCCCCGGCGCTCTCACTGACCGTACGAAACGCAGCAGGAGTACTACTGCTTCACGCCGGTGTTCTGTGAGATGGTGGTACTGCCCCGAACGAGCCGGCCCATTCGTGATGCAGCGGCTAGCTACAACATGGCTCTACCACTACTAAAATTACTGCGAACATGTAGAATAATGGCAATTTGTAAATTGTCTGTAAAATTAATACTTGTTTTGTTTGCACTTTTTAAAAAAATATTATTATTAGCAAATAATAATTTCGTCTTTCTCCGGGGCTATTACTGAATTAGTGAGTTACACCATTGGCCTCATCTGCACTTTTCACTAGGTGAGAAAGGGGTCAATCATGGGTCAGTTTTATGTCAAAAAAATACCACTAGCGGCCTTCCGCTATCCTAGCCTATCTTATTTTTTATCTTAGTTTTAGAAACTTGGTGTATCTTTATATAATTTTATTGGCACTCCTCCTCCGATTAAGTAAAATAAAAAAATATTATTTATTTTATTAGCAGTACGGCTGCTCACCGAATCTAAGATTATTTACAAAGCGAAAAAAAATTTTTTCGCTTTTAAATAATCTTAAAATAAAAAAACTAAAATCAAAGACCAAAAAGGGCTTAGAAGGATCATACATACATATTTTTATTTTAGTCTTTAAAAAATAAAACTAAACGGGACTTAGAACATGAAACTACCGTGAGACTCACTCATAGTGAAAAAATACGGATAACTCACGTCTATGATCAAGTTGAGCTACCCTTCATTTGACTATGACAATAAAAGTGACGATGAAAACGGGGGTAGTTATGTGTCGCTGTCAGTTGTGTCGAGCAGCCGCGCGAGCAGAGCGGTAGCGCGCAGTGCGCGTTTGGCAGCCGCCGTGACGTGTGACTCCGGGAAAAAGGGCTGCGGATTAGCTATGTGGAGCTAAACTCGATCATAGATGTAAGTTATCCGTATATTTTCATTCACTATAATACTAAGCAGGACTTAATTGAGCTTTAAAAGCCCTTCTAGCCATACTATAGCTGTTTCGGACTCTAGATTGGCTATATTAATATGCATCTAAAACGTCGCAAGGTTCAGAAATCTAAATGGACTTTGGCTATTAATGAAGGTTGTTAATACTCTGTAAATCTTACATTATTTTGTACTTAGACTTACTATGTTTTGTTAATGCACAATTGCACACATAATATGCACGGAATTAAAATTATGTATCGTAATGTTTTGGGGTACTTTGGTCAGAGTATCCAAAGTGGTCATTGGAATTAATTGGCCGTTATGGTTGAATTTAGTTGACCGTCCACGTTTTTAAGTCTTTTATTAGACTCTACTATAATTTGGTTTCCATTTGGGTGTAAGTAGTAGTGTCACTTTGCGGGGGTATGTATTACAATACCGAAGTACGAAAGACCGAATGTATTAAAACATCGAATGGGTCAAAAGACCGACACGATGTTTTTCTGAAACCGTTAACTTTTTATGATTATTATAAAACAAACCTAACCTAACCTAATGGGTTCTATAAGATGCCGTTTTAATAAATTCTGAGAAGTTTACGGTTTCAGAAAAAAATCGTGTCGGTCTTTTGACCCATTCGATGTTTTAATACATTCGGTCTTTCGTACTTCGGTACCTCTACCATGAGTTTACACTAGTTCACAGTGACCGTACTCGCTAGCGACGGCGTAAATGATTTGTATGGAGAATTGTACTTCCGTAAGTGACCGCTAGAGGCGCTGTACAATTCTCCATACAAATAATTTACGCCGTCGCTAGCGAGTACGGTCACGTAAACTTGTGTAAACTCATGGTAGAGGTACGGTATTGTAATACATACCCCTTTACGGTGATATAAATATTTTTAAATCAAATTAAAGCTATTTATATATAAAATAATATACACAAATTAAAAATATTTTTTATTTTAAAACTGACAAATCATAATTATTATACTACCTAAACGGGACTTATTACGCAAACAATATTTACCTCGACGTTTCAATTCTCTCATCGGAACGTCATTTAATTTATACTCTGGAATGGTACGTGAAGCGGTTGAAATTAAAAAGCACAAAATTTTCAAGCGAGAGGATGGATATAATCTTTGGTCGTCGTGGAATCCCGTTATAAACAATTGTCGGCGTCGGGATGAATGTTCGGAGAGATCATCGGACGTTGTTAGTGTTGTGTGTCGGTGTGATGGGGTGCCGTTAAAAAATCTTGATCAAGTGCGGGTACTTTGAAAGACTCGAGCGGCTAAACGAACTTGGCACCTTACACTTCAGTTAACTCGTGGCCACGGCTGCTGCAATGTGGCCGAAACGTCGAGGTAAATATTGTTTGCGTGACAAGTCCCATTCAGTATAATAATTGTGAGTGAAAATCACGAAACTCACAAATTAATTTTTCAACTCGCTGTTTACATAAGTAATAGATACTCGTAGTGGCTTATTATCCTACCATTGTTATGTATGATATAATTTTGTACATAAATTAATTATGTGCATTAAGATCTAGTGACCTCATGCAAATCAGTTTGCTGTTAATAATATTAGTCCAAAGGGAGAACTAAGGTGATTAATTGTGTGCATTAATAATTAACATGTGTTAATAACCTATTTCCCATCTACTATTTATTTTATTAGCAGTTACGTCTGCTCACCGAACCTAAGATATAAAAGCGAAAAAGTTTCCGGGTGCGCCGGTGGGACTTGAACCCACGTCTCCTGGGTATGCGCCCCAACGGGGTGTTCTACCAACTGAACCACGTCGCATCCAACCGACCTCCCCGAAATTCTTAATCGCTTACATACGCCAACAGTGGCGTGTGGTAACATCCATCACAACTATTAGAACACTGTTGGCGTATGTAAGAATGTAAGAATTTCGGGGAGGTCGGTTGGATGCGACGTGGTTGAGTTGGTAGAACACCCGTTGGGGCGCATACCCAGGAGACGTGGGTTCAAGTCCCACCGGCGCACCCAGAAACTTTTTCGCTTTTAAATCTTATTTCCCATCTGTTAGTGTTTTTCAGTTAAAATTTAATTCACATCAATTTGTACCGTGAAGCCAAAACTTTGACTCAATCGCGGGTAACATAATATATTATATACTTAACATATGAAAATCACATATAGAGGGTCCAATAAAAAACATAAAAACCGGCCAAGTGCGAGTCGGACTCGCGCACCGAGGGTTCCATACATATTTTTAGGTAGGTATGTCAAAATATACGCCGTAGACAAATACAAAATACAAATACGAATATTTTATTTAGCCAAAAAAATGCTTATTTCTACTTACACAATTCATTACATGGTTAAAAAACCAAAGGCAGATTAAGCGTCAACTGACCCCCGTACTAGTCTGTATCACGGGGAATCAACATTCACCGTCCTTACCACTTAGTTTTAATTTGAGCATGCACTCACTTAATTATAAACTTATAACGTATTTTTAACTACAATCCTTCATAAGTATTTAAGGTAACAATAATTTAAATAACAAAACAATTTTTTATAATATGCTAACGTAACTATAAATAATCCAGTGTTAGCATAGCCCTGTTTTTAAGTATTTTATATTGGTTACTCGGAACTTTAATATTTAATTTAATTATATTTTTATTCTTTGTTGATGTAGCAGCTGCAATAATACATAATCGGAAAAATATTTCAAGTATCTAGTTAATGCCATTATAAAGATCAAGTTTAAAGCGCTGAAAAACCATGTTTCTTGTATGGCGCCCCCTTTACTTTTTAATTTAATTTCATTTTTAGCATTTTTGCTGTAGCTACCACAGTAATACATAATCGGTGGAAATTTCACGTGTCTAGCTAGTACGGTTCAAGAGATGGAGACCTGTGATAGACGGACAACCAGACAGACAGCGGAGTCTCAGTAATTGGGTCCGACTATTCGACTGTCCGAGTCTCAGTTATTGGGCAAACGTAGGCGATCAGCTAAAACCAACCTGATGACAATGTGCTATAATTTCTATTTAATAATAAAATCTGGAGCGAGTTAATTCCAATCAAATGGGCAAAGTCATCCTTCAGAGCCAAAGTAACCCGCCTTTACGGTATCAGGAGTCCAACTGTCCCCAATCTCTTCAAGGCAACCTTTTACATCAGTAAGAAGCAGGGCCGGACTAAGGGAAGGGCATCTGGGGCCACAGCCCCGGGGCCTCTACAATAGAGACTCCGAAAAGATGTTTAATCAAATTCTCTACTGAAAAAAACATGGTCATTTTATTTAGAAAATAATTTCTGGTCAATGGGCCTCCGCCACTCCTTTTATCCTTCCAGACCTCTAAATCCGGCTCTGGTAAGAAAAACGGAAAAGTAAAGTAGATAAAGTACCACTCTACGTTTTCTTCGACACTTCCTGCCACGTACAGTGAAACTGTGTAATCAAATTCCGACAGCAGTGTTTTCAGACAATACGTATATGACATCGGGGCTTTCAAGAAAACGGTTTATACTTCCTTCAAAGCCCAGAAACAGATCAGTGACTCTCCTTAAGTCGTTGATATTTATGGGTGGTGCCACCGCCGCAGTCGCATTCCCCTCAGATGACCTGCTTGCTCGTTTGGCTCTTTCTCATAATAAAAAAAAGTTGCAGGATAAGTGGTATGTGCTTATATTTCAAACTAAATACAAACTGAAATATAGATGCACAGAAAAAACCCCAGAAAAAAGACCAATGCTGGGAATCGAACCCAGGTCCTCAGCGTTCCGTGCTGCGTGCTTACCCCTACACCATCACTGGTCTAGAAGTTAGCGACGAATCTTTCCTATACATCGTACACTTCAGTCTGTTATAATCACATTAGGCAGTGATAAAGCGCATCTATGTTATGCCCTCTACCGAGAGACTTCAACACTCCTTCGGAGCTACCCGCTCACCTGGACCAAGAGATGGCGCTACTAGGCCAACTTTTACAAGTTAAGTATGAAGTATCTTTTTCTATTTTTTTTTTACCTTTTTCTATTTATTTAGGTGAGTAGGTTTAGGTTGTTTAGGGGAGCGGGTAGCTCCGAAGGAGTGTTGAAGTCTCTCGGTAGAGGGCATAACATAGATGCGCTTTATCACTGCCTAATGTGATTATAACAGACTGAAGTGTACGATGTATAGGAAAGATTCGTCGCTAACTTCTAGACCAGTGATGGTATAGGGGTAAGCACGCAGCACGGAACGCTGAGGACCTGGGTTCGATTCCCAGCATTGGTCTTTTTTCTGGGGTTTTTTCTGTGCATCTATATTTCAGTTTGTATTTAGTTTGAAATATATGGTTTCACGGGATGACCGTAAAAGTAATAAAACAAAAAAAAAAAAAATGAAGTTGAAGAAAATAAAAAAATAAATAGAAAAAGATTCTTCATACTTAACTGGTATGTGCTTGTATTAAGGAATTCTGGTATGAATTTCCATTTCATGTTTGTTTAAGTACACGTTATAATGCTAAGACAAAGCTTGATACCCTTTTAACATGTTCACAGTCTAGTGACCTATACGTGGGGTCATGATAGCTCTTATTCGATTGTAATAAGGTTCAACTTTAAGAAACGGACAGGGAACGTGATAGATTTCAAAATCACATTTTTTATTCATATCTTTATCAGTAAAAAGTCGTTCACTGCTCACAGTTGCACAAAAACCTCCTCCAAAGAGTTCCACTAAAAAGTAGTTCCTGCGACCTTTACCAGATTGTCGGTCCATCTTGTTGAGGGCCTTTCTAGTCTACGTTTTCTGTTTCGCGGTCGCCACTCTAGAACCTTACTGCCCCATTGGGCGTCGATTAGGTACACTAGCAATGATAATGTGATTAAAGGAAAAGAAGCAGGTCAAGCATCTGATTAACGCAATCATAGCCAAAATGAACATCCATAGCATAAGTATTTACAGGTGCGTCGTCGGCGTTATGATAAAAAACAGGCTAATTCTTTCATCATCATCATCATCATTTCAGCCGAAGGACGTCCACTGCTGAACACAGGCCTCCCACAAGGCTCCCAAACAGATCAGTCCCGTGCCATCCGCATCCAACGCGATCCCGCAACCTTAACTAGGTCGGAGATTTGAGACCTACCTACACTACAGCTACGTCTTCCGGTCCGTGGACGCCACTCGAGAACCTTTTTGCCCCATCGGCCATCAGTTCTACGAGCGATGTGTAGTTCTTTGAAGACCACTAAAATTATATCGGTTCAAAAATATTGGCGATGCAAGCATTTTCGAAATAAAAAAGGTAAGAACAATTAATTTAAAAACTTATTTTATTTCCGTACAAAGAAGTAAAGAGGTTACTTAAAATGTTTCCTTTAGAGCCAGGTCAGTCGCTCGGAGTCGTGAAAACAAGTTTTTATTTCACTTTGTCTTGTTCAACTCCAGGAAGTAGGTTAATTTTATCAATGGGAGTACAGAGCTACGAGCTACGATCTTAGCAATGAATTCAGCTGTCGTAGCTTCGTAGGCGTTATCTCGTAGCACTGGCTCAGCGTCTCTACGGCTTAGTTTGATTACCTACTAGGTATTAGCCAACTCTGCAGTCGACGATTTTAGTGCTAAGTGGCTCTAACGTAGTTATGGGGCTGGCACATGACAGTAACTGTAAATCTAGGTCACTAAGAGGCTGTTAAAATTATGTTCAACTTGTCTTTACACGCGGTTCCACTCGCGCGAATAATCAAAAGTGAAAAAAGAAAAAATATATATATTTACGTTTCACGAATAACACCCTGCATTCGTGTTTCTCAACAAAACAGTTAAGATTCCAGGATTTTGCATACGTAAATCCAGATTATGTTGAAATATTCGGGTAAAATAGCCTATGTATTAAGTTCAGGAATCCAGCTATCTACATAGCCATATTCACCTAAATCCGCCAAGACAGAATAAACACGCACATTTATTTAATATCCACAGATATACACACAGATTTTAGCATGTATTATATTAATAAGATTGAAATGCACCGGTACTGAAAATTATGACTAGATAAAGTAGCGTATGAATAGTAACATGGTGAGAGTTGTACACTTAGCGAGCAACCCCCATGTCTACGCCATTTTGGAATACGGAATCGAGAAAATAATTCCATATAATTATCTACTGACACGAGAATCGATTGACAAATGCGACATGTAAAGAAGAATAGCTGGACCTCCACCGGCCTCCACTGGATAGACATACGAAAGCATTTTTGGACAAACTAAAACGGACACTCTCGTGACGTTGTCGCCTCCTACTAGGACACCTGCCATTGCTGCGTCTTGCAGTTTGTTACCCACCCCCTACCCTCGTACCCCCAACGATTATCTCTCCTTAAGATAGACATACGAAAGCATTTTTGGACAAACTAAAACGGACACTCTCGTGACGTTGTCGCCTCCTACTAGGACACCTGCCATTGCTGCGTCTTGCAGTTTGTTACCCACCCCCTACCCTCGTACCCCCAACGATTATCTCTCCTTAAGATAGACATACGAAAGCATTTTTGGACAAACTAAAACGGACACTCTCGTGACGTTGTCGCCTCCTACTAGGACACCTGCCATTGCTGCGTCTTGCAGTTTGTTACCCACCCCCTACCCTCGTACCCCCAACGATTATCTCTCCTTAAGATAGACATACGAAAGCATTTTTGGACAAACTAAAACGGACACTCTCGTGACGTTGTCGCCTCCTACTAGGACACCTGCCATTGCTGCGTCTTGCAGTTTGTTACCCACCCCCTACCCTCGTACCCCCAACGATTATCTCTCCTTAAGATAGACATACGAAAGCATTTTTGGACAAACTAAAACGGACACTCTCGTGACGTTGTCGCCTCCTACTAGGACACCTGCCATTGCTGCGTCTTGCAGTTTGTTACCCACCCCCTACCCTCGTACCCCCAACGATTATCTCTCCTTAAGATAGACATACGAAAGCATTTTTGGACAAACTAAAACGGACACTCTCGTGACGTTGTCGCCTCCTACTAGGACACCTGCCATTGCTGCGTCTTGCAGTTTGTTACCCACCCCCTACCCTCGTACCCCCAACGATTATCTCTCCTTAAGATAGACATACGAAAGCATTTTTGGACAAACTAAAACGGACACTCTCGTGACGTTGTCGCCTCCTACTAGGACACCTGCCATTGCTGCGTCTTGCAGTTTGTTACCCACCCCCTACCCTCGTACCCCCAACGATTATCTCTCCTTAAGATAGACATACGAAAGCATTTTTGGACAAACTAAAACGGACACTCTCGTGACGTTGTCGCCTCCTACTAGGACACCTGCCATTGCTGCGTCTTGCAGTTTGTTACCCACCCCCTACCCTCGTACCCCCAACGATTATCTCTCCTTAAGTCTGTGACATGGTCATTGCCACTTCAACTGTCATATTCTTCTAGCTATGTCGGTGATTGTAGTTCTTCGGCAAATTTTTGGGTCGCGTCCCGTTGGCCTTACTTGCATTTAGCCTTGGGGAGCAGAGCACCTTAGTTGTATTTTGTCCGGGTAACAAAATGCCTTGGTCTGTAAAACGCCCTCATTGCTATAAGCCATAGTAGACGGAATGACTTGGTTGTAACACGTCTTAACATCATAACGTTTTAGTAGGTAAATGGTCTGGTCTGGCCTTGAAAATCTATTTAATACAATCAAGACCTTACACAATTGAGTCATTCTGCCTACTTGTGCATTTAGCGACGTAGACGTTTTGCTAAGTAAGTTTTCCTGAAACTGAGACAATTTTGTAACCATGACATTATATCTGTGGCTCTAGTGAAAAAGGGGTTAAGTTCGCAGAAATTAAACAGCTGATTTCGACTTAGCCCCCTTTACACATAAAATAGAAAATAGCTGTTTAATTTCTGCAGACTTAACCCTTTTTCACTAGAACCACGGATATAACCAAGCAAGTCATTTTGCATACTTGGTCAGTGTACTACTGAGCCGTTTTGCTCGCCAAGACTAAATGCAAGTAAGGCCAATGGGACCCGACCCAAATTTTTGTACATTATGTATACCGCATTCTATGGCACTAAAAAAAAACTCCTAGCAAAGACAAACAGTCAAGGGCCACGACTAAGAGCCTGTGAGCCATATGTCATCAATAGCAACAAACAATGCAATACTAAAATAACGATACGCAAACAACATGGCATTTCTACCGCCAATCGCCTCGACGTCTCGCTAGCCAGGCTAATCCGTATTTATTTCCAAAACAGAGCTTCCACGTTATTTATGCCCGACGTCTCACCTACGAAACGGTTTCGGGAGTCTAGAAATAGCGACGTTGTTACGGTACGTTTATCTTGCATCTATTAGCACTTGATGCTTTAAGAAAGTAAGGTAACTTCCCTGTGCTCGACACTAACCCAATACATGGCACCTTCGATCTTGATGATGATGTATGGGGACGCCTTGCTGAGTTAGGCGGGCTGTCGATCGTTTGCACAGTCATTCAGCCCAGTTCCCCGTGGTTGGAGCCGACAGGTTACTGTCCCAGCAGCGCTCCCACACAGCGATTCTCCTCGAATCTTCTCGTTCTCCTGCTGAACAAAAGGACATCTTTGAGACAGACATCCTTTAGCTCCTCCTCCCTCAGCTCGTCACTCCCGAATACATCACGCCTCGCTGCCGCGTACATGACACACTCGGTTAGGACGTGCTCACTCGTTTCCTCCTTCCCACAATGTGGACAGGAGGGGTCACTTTTTATACCTATTACGCTTAAGTGCCTATTTAACAAGTTATGGCCAGTAATTATGCCAGTTATAGTTCTTAAGCTACTCTTACCTAGATTTAGGAGATACCTAGTTCTTCTGTGGTTTATGCCATCCAGCATCATCTTCGAACCTTCGATCTTATGTCATAGTAAGAGAGGTGACAGATGGGTGTCATCTACTGGGCGTTGAGGTTTCGAGCATTGGTACGTGTACCTTATCTTAAGTTGTGTGGTAGATATGACACGCAGGTAATTGTTTCGCACCGTTGGCATTAATAGTTTAAGAAAAAGCCAGTGATCATAATAATTAACTTTAATTTCAATTCTAGATGAAATAAAACCCGCCTGTATAATTCCCGTTCCCATGGGAATTCCGGGGAAATTTCTTCTGCAATTTCTTCTGCAATTTCTACAAAAGTGTGTCCAAAAAGCGATTCGGAAACATGCTCAAATAATGACTCGACACTGAACGATTACTGACATTCCCCATCTAGCCATCAGTAACGACTATAACCAGGCCCGACTGAGTACCTCCGCTGCGTAAAAAATAAACTTACTTACCTTTGCATAAACTAAAAAAAAAACAGCCGTCTAGTCACTCATTGAACAACTAACAAGCATAAACTAAAAAGCCGCATCAACCGCTAAATCGCGAACACGAAGCCAAACCGTGCCGTCTCACGAAGCGGAGCTAATAAAATTCAATAGATAATGGATCGTCCCGCATTTTCCCGGCAACTTTCTCATTTAAATAGTTCCCAGCTCCCGCGGATAGCAGATAGGGAGCCTTCTGGGTCAATAAATCACTTGAGATCGCGGGCAGTCTAAGAAATTTAAAAAGTTTACCCGGAACGTTGCAAGTCTATTTGGATGTGTCCTTGTTAAATGGAAGTGTATCTTTTCTTTTTGTTTTGGATTCCTTTCTAATTAAGCTGTGATAATGCAATTTAGATCGGAATTGGAACATTTTTCTGGGTTTAATCGTGCTGGTAGCATAGTGGTTATCATGGCATAGGAGTTTATGGCCTCTCAAGCAGAGGGTCGAGGGTTGGAACTTGGAGCCCGGGCTTGCACCTCTTGAGTTATTCGGAAATTATGGGGGAAATTGCATTTGTAATTTACCATGAGCTTTAAGGTGAAAGAAAAGATCGTCAAAAAACTAACAAACACCTGAGAATAAATTCAATGGTGTGTGTGTAGTTTCCAATTCGCACTGGGCCAGCGTGGGAACTACGACCCAAACCCTCATTATGAGAGCAAGCTTGTGCCCTGCAGTGTGATGTATATTAGGTGGGTGATGATTATGTCTTTCAATTGTATTTAATAGATCTCCAATGTATATCTACTCGTAACACAAATAGATCTCACCAATATCCCTGTAAAATTGTTTTGTTTTCAAGAACTCTTCAAGTTCCACAGTTTTCACGTATTCAAACAAGGCCAGCTGTGAGTCCAGGTTACAGACATTATTTTCGACAGTTTCACCAATTTAGTTGACTTCGTCAAGGATTCGTCGCTAGGCACAAGCCTCCTTTAAGAATGAGAGGGCTATAGGGCTGTAGTTTTCACGCGGGCCCAGTGCCGATTGGAAACTTCACACCTACCACTAAACTGCTTCGATAGTGTGTGCAAAAGTGGTGGTTGCAGCACTCTCTTGAGTTTTTTTAATTCCAAGCCAATCCTCGACACAATCCACGTAGAAAGCCAAATTAAATGAGCACTTTAGTGTACGCATAAAGGTGCGACCAAACCGCCGCTTAAAAAACGGTGACGGTACGGAATCCCAGTGACGCACCGTAAACGTCACAACTTTACTATGGAGAGCATGCGGTAAATTCTGACGTTTACGGTGCGTCACTGCGATTCCGTACCGTCACCGTTTTTTAAGCGGCGGTTTGGTCACACCTTAACACCATACAGACACACTAATCTATTTGCTACAGTAAAAGTAGAATCTTTCTGCTGCCAATTTACAGTCGGCTAGAACCAATCGATACACCAAACGATCGGTATTTGTTGTGCCTTTAGATATCCACTATTGTTAGTTTCTCTCTTGCAATTAGAAGAAAAATCGGTTTCAGGAAAGTAAAATGGTTTTACACTTCTCAGTAAACGAGTTTCACAGTGAATGAAAATAAATATAGAAGCTATACAAGGACTTTACCATTTTATTGGTACTTGGAAGAAATGAGAGAGATGAATCCAATTAGAATAAATGTGTAATTAATTATGGTTCTTATTATATTTGTTGTCTTTATGATCTAGGCAAGGAATAAGGATGGATTTGTTGAAGTTCCCACGGAGAGAATTTATGTTTTCGATTCAGAGATATCTCAGTGACTATGATTAGTAGACTCTTCACATTTGGCCTGCAAGTAGATAATTAATTATAACAGTAAAAAAAATCCTCGGTTTTTCTCGGAATAAGAAAAAAACATTCCATTGATAATGATGCTGAAGATGAGCATGGACTGGTTGTACGAAATAAGTAATTATATAGTACAAAAATAAAATACATACGGTTAGGTACTTAATCTTCTTGCTTGTGGCAATTACCTCGGACAAAGAATTAGCACAGCAACTCAAAGGGGGAACGCTGTCAGCATCTTCGGAGCTTTGCGGAAGGTGACTTCTTTTCATATTTTTTTTTCTTAAGGTCTATGGTGTAAAAAATTAAAAATGAGTTGTGATTTATGATGTGTATCTAATGTTAAATATCAAACTGAAATTAAAAATAAATAGCTATCTCTCTCCAGGCAGGTGTTATGCCTTACTGGGCCCGCATGGGAACTACGGCCTAAGCCCTCTCATTCTGAGAGGAGGTCTGTGCCCTGCAGTTGGACGATGGGATGGATGGGATGGGATGATGACCTTTATTAAATTAAACATTTGCCACGTATCCTATTTATAAATTTTATTCATTGTTATTTTTTCTTAATTGTTTTAATATAATAATAAATAAGTAACCTTTATTAATTTTTAATGAAAACTTATTACATAATTAATCAAAATGTCAGCAAAATTGGTTAGTAAAAAACAAAACTCTTAAAAACTAAGTTAGTACAGCAAATAAAAAATAAAAAACAAAAAATAATAATTTAATAATTTATAAATTAAATTTAGTTTTAAGCAACTAGCTTTTTAAGTATATTTTATTTTCTTTATTTTGTTAATATCAATATTTGGCAATAATAATAAATATCTTTTGTCTAACTTTAAAGGTCTTAACGTTTAATATTACCACTAACTAACCGTAACTCCTGGGATCCGTTTCAAAAAATATTACTTGAATGTAAAGACTCAAGTTATCTCAATAACTTTTACAATTGCCTGCAATTTGTACGTTTCCACTTTAAAAAGGACGCCTTCTCCCGTATTTTCTCCCTATTTTGCCATTTCGTTGTTAAAACTGTTGGAGCAGTCGATTCCAAGGCTCGAACCGACATCGAGTGTTACTGAGGTGTTTCTTTATCTACGTAATGGAGACCACTAAATCTCAAGCCACTTTAATCTTCTTTCATAGAATCCTGTTCGAGATTTCTTAAGGCCCGAGTTGTGCAATGCGTTTAGAAAATAATTGCACATAGTTTTTTTTATCTTTATTTTTTTGCGGTTTCGTACATTTCAAAAGGAACTTTTACAAGTTAGTTTTGTTGTCTCCCTGTCTGTTTGTCTGTTAAGACTATTATTATTAGAAATGGGTGGTATCAAATTGAATTTAATATGAGACACTAGAGCTAAGGAATGTAGCAAGTCCAAAAAACAAAGTTTATGAGTTACTATCAAAAAATAAAACATTATGTAAGTTTATTTAATTTTTCATAAAAAATCCTGTTAGAATTTAAACCGAATAGGTATTTCCCACCGACGTACAGTAATCTTGGATCATACGATAAGATGTAAGTAAGTAAGGCTTTATATCATAAAAATATTTAATAAATTTTGAAAATCACTGATCAGTCAAAAGTAATCGTGCTATTTTTGTATAGAAAATCGTATATATACTTTTTTTGCTAGTTTATAATTTATACGGAACCCTCAGTCCGCGAGTCCAACTCTAACTTTAACAGGATAAAAATCGTTGAAGAATCATTTGCATCTGCTGGTTGAGTAGATTTTAACGGAATCAATTTTATTAAGAAATGGGACTGCTATTACTAATTTAATTTTCTTCAAACTAGCAGTTAATTAAGTTCGAGCTATTTCTATAGAGACTCCATAATACCAGTTCTATATCCCGCGGTCCATAAGTTGCGTAACATATAAGGCCGAACAGCTCCTTCGGGCATACCACTTCTTACTCCACCTATGGATATCTGTTCCAAAAAGTCTTAAGCGCTCGCCAACTTCATATAATCTCGCGACACTTTGTTCTTGGTAAATAAGTATATGTGGGTACAATGAAAATTCCCGATTTACTGCAGAGCAGTTAAACTTTTTCGCTATTTGTGTGAAAGTTTTTGTTTTACGCGCTAAGTTTTATTGTGAGTTTGTATTGGGATTGGCGCGGTGCGGGAAACATTTTCTTTGATTATGATAGTGAACGCCAATGCTCACTGGAACTTTTAGAGCTCAGACCAAAACAGGCCAATTGAATGTCGGGCCACTCGCTGTGTAGAGTTCCGTACTATATATATATATGTGTTACAACATTGCTATACAGCATTTCCTCGCTGTATAGCAATGTTGATACGTTGTGCGAGGAAGCTACCAGCTTTTTTGTCCCCTGTGATATCCATTAGACGTTTTGCAAGTTCTAACTTTTAAGTTTTTAAAGGATAGACATCAAAAAAAGTTTATAATTATTAGACTGGTTAAAGTCTCTGATTTTCCATCCAACGAGTTAAAAAAAAACTCTTCTCGACTAAAAGTAAAATATCAAGTATGTTTGTTTCTATATGTTTGTTTACTTTGACTATCGTTTGACACGTGTCTTTTACTTCCTGTAGAAGTCATCTGAGTGTCCACCAATCTGAGTCAGTTTGGTAGGTTCTGATTCCCTACGAGGCAACGGACCCTAAAATAATATCAAGTATGTATCTCCTTTAAAAGTCGCAAAGTAAAACACCGCGGTACGAGCGTACGTCTTAAAATTTTGTACGAATATAAGCTCCCGCGGGCTGGGTGTCATTTACATAAAACTTGTTTAAATGGTAATATTAGAAGACGTCACCGCAGCTTGCCCTGAGGGAACCAAGCCACAGCTTAAGAAACAATCGAACGTTATTCTGCTGGACTAAATAATGCTTAATTTCTACGGTTCACATTTGTTTAGTCTGTGACCATTTAGGGGGTAGGAACATCACGATTTACTGAGGACTTTTCTATTTCAAGGTGCTCGGTTCCGTAACGTCAAGTCTGGGCAGGTTGTTATAGAATTTTATAAATCGTTCCTTCTTGCCTCCCTAGATACCCAGTGGATAACTTTTACCTTTTCCGGAATACCGTTTCTTCTTCTTCTTCAAATATGGAAAATGAAACAAGTGACTTTTTAGAATTAAGTAATATGGGTATTACCTAGATTAGCAGTAACCTGTCCGTATATTTTTTACATGCACGAAGTTTGTTTTGAGTTTTTTTTATATTTGTAAAAAAAAAATTTAATGTTTAAATTAATTAGATACAGAGAACTGACAAGAGTTTCAAAAAAATAACGCTTTAATTCAAACTGGTTCTTCAGTGAATTTGTCAAATATGACGTGACACGAGCCCTCCCTGTACTGCTTCTTGATTGGTTGAAATAAATTAATACTTACTTGAATTTGTTGCCTTGTGATTCGTTAAAATGGTTCAATATTTAGTTAATCACAGACAATTTAGTTCGGACCATGTTGTTTTTATTATTGTTGCCTTAACGTTTATTGTAAAATTAGTTAATATTCAAATTGATTGGAGGACAGTATTTTATTCATTACTTCTCAAAATATTACTAAAATCACTAAAATAATTTACCGGAATTTGGACACTAACTTCAAGAAAAATTTAACTTATCTAACGATTGTATAAATAAAATACTATTTCAAACGAACACTTTTTTTATTTCTTTCGGAAACATGTTTCCTATCATAGATAGTAATTAAGGCAATGGCACCCTAGGGCTCTATGAGTTATGCCGCGCCTGCGTGACCAGGTTACGGGAGTTCTGGCCGACTCATGAACGTGACTACTATACTTTACTAATTATCAAGGTGATTCAAAATATATTTTCATGTACCTTGAAATTGCCGTTAAAATTAATGATTATAATTATCATGGATACGGAACATTCGTACAATAAAATTAATAAATATATCATGGAAAGGAATGTTTGGGTATAATTCCGATACACATTGGCTTTTCTTAATTTCAAATAGCATATCTGCTGAGTCAAAAATTTAGTTGTGTTAAATACTAGAATATCAGAAACACCGACCTGCGCTCCAGAACTCAGATTGTCGATGTGGGGACAAAGACCGCCAAACTCAAGTGGGACTGGGCGGGACATGTCTGCCGAATGCATCCGGATCGCTGGGCGAAAATCGTCACCGATTGGGTTCCAAGCGACGGGTACCGGAGCAGGGGCAGACCAAAACGGAGATGGCGGGATGACTTGGACTGTTTTGACCCATTTTGGCGGGATTTTGCGAGGGAAAGAGACGGGTGGAAAGAAAAAGGGGAGGCCTTTGCCCAGCAGTGGGACATCCATTAGGCTATTAAAAAAAAATACTAGAGATGTATGTGATGAAATAATATTGTCCAGGGGTTCATAACTTCTTGAGTTTCTTGCCGGGTTGTTTTCAACAAGGTTTTTCCGGATCGGTGATAAATTATAAATTAAATAATAGTACTGACATTTTACTTTATTAACAACAATATCTTTCCGTCACTTCAACTTTTTAACGCTACAATGCAAATTTGTCACAAATATTTTGAAATTCTTTTAGGTCACATAGTTTGTGAAAACGTTATTATTCGACGACAACCGTTGAAATGGTGTTTTGAACTGTAAATTACTGTTGTCTGAATTTGTTTATGTGACCTGTGTGGGATGTTTTTAGTGTCCTGTGTTTGCAGGTCAAATTAAATTGTAATGAGTGGGTAAATATTTGTTTTATTAAAATCGCAAGTGGTACAGTGGGTAGCCAGTGGGTGGGTGGGTAGTGGGTGCCTTGTTTTGGCATAATTTTTCACTTAAACGTAGTTTATAAACGATAAACGATTACGCAGAATTTCGTCAGTTCGAATATTATTAGGTCCATTTTTTTCATGGTCCGAATCATGTCTACGCATAAATTAAATGAGCACAAAATTGCTTTGCCAAAAACTTTCGTTGCAGAAATATGTTTTGTCATAGTAAAATTTCCAAGATGGTCATAAAAAAAAAGTAATAAAATTTCAACCTAACCATTCTGAGTCGGTTCCGTTCTGGTCATTCTTGCTCGCTGCTTTTGCTCGCTGTCTTTGCTCGCTAATCGCTAGTTTATCATTACATTATAAGTTAGTTTCGGACAATATGCCGAATAAAATTATGCTAAACAGAATAATACGTAAAAATTTCGGGATGTTACAAGTTATGCCAAATAAGGTTTCTGCCACATAATTATTCGGCGGAAACCGATTATGCCAAGTCAGTTATCCTAAAACAGTTTCGGACGTTAAATTTTAATGTTATGCCAAATAGACGGAACGCGGCAGAGGAGATGTGGGCTCAAATATCGTCAAACGCACCTGAAATATTTTCGTGTTTATAAAATCTTACATTCATATAATATTGTTTGTTATCCAGTTAAATCTGATTCCTGTTTAATTTATGTATGTATGTATGTATGTAAACTCTTTATTGTACAAAAATAAGGAAAAAAAGAAATACATTATTGACAACCGTTGAAATGCATGTACAAAGGCGAACTTATCCCTTTAAGGGATCTCTACCAGTCAACCCTTGAGTGGATGAAAGGAGCATTTAGTAAGGGACCGACAAAGAGTAAGTCAAAATAATACAGTCGGACAAAGCAAAGGCTACAATACAACTTTTAGTAAATACATAAACTCATAATATAAAGAAACCTAATAAAAATATACTACCATATACAACATATATATGCAAAATACATATAATAAATAAGCAGTGTTCCCAATATATTAAAGTGATGGTGTGAGCCACATCTTCTTCAAAGCTTCCCTGAACGACACCACGGAGGGAGATTGCCTAATGGAGGTGGGTAATCGATTCCACAGTCTAGCAGATTGCACAGTAAATGATTTTGAGTAAATTTTGGAAGAAGTAGAAGGACAGGCCAAAAGAAGATTGGTACTCGACCGCAAACGATGCTGGCTTCCTTCAGCCAAGTAGCTGAAACGCTCGGAAAGGTATAAAGGGGCGGAAGGATTAAAAAGACTGTTGAAAAGCAATGACAGATTGTGGATGTTCCTACGCTCCCTGATTTATTTTTGTTTTGATGCTTGTATTTTACAAGGAATCAGAATATATTTATTAAATGATTATATAAGTTTATAATAGCATAGGAAACAAAAGAGTATAATATGGGTCACCTGATTGTAAACAATCTCATCCGGCCATGGACACTCGCGTTTCGTTATTCACAGTAAAAAAATGTTTAGCAATTTTTTTCCTTTTCGTTATTTACGCGAAACAATTTCCTCAAACCGTTGGATTTTTCTCAACGACTAATTATCGAGACGGGAAATAATCAATAAAGGCGAGTGTAGTCGAGATGAAGTTAAAACAGACTTCCCTTTATATTGGGGAAGGTCGAGGGCCCTACATCGTGTAGACGGCCCTTAAGCGCCCGGGATAGAGCGGTGTGTGTTCATATTACACGGATTTTTGATGCGTTCTCACTATGGGCATAGTGTATTTTTGTTCACTGTGTAAATTTAGAGAAATAATTTTGAAATTAAATCATACATAGGTCAATATTTGTTGATCTTGACAAACGCATAGCCTAGTGATTAAAGAACCGGACTACGACGCCTGAAGTCCCGGATTCGACTCCGGTTGGCAGGTTTTACTCGCATATGTATACACTGTGTTTTATTGATTTCCGTTAACTTTAAGGAGACTTCTACATGTCAAATAAAGCAATTTTTATTGAGACACTAAATGTCCTAACTGATACCATTTAAAAGATAATCAACTATTAAATTGAATGAGTAATGATGGATAACCAGTGTCATCATCATTTCAGCCGACAAACGTCTACTGGTGAATATAGACCTCGTCAAAATTCGCCTAACAGACTGGTATTTTGTCATCCGCACCGAATGCGTTCCCGCAACCTTAACCAGGTCGCTCAATCTTGTTGGAGGCCTATCTACACTGCGTTTCCGGTCCGGTGTGCCACTTGAGAACCTTTTGGCCCCATCGGCTATCAGCTCTACGAGTAATGTGCCCTGCCCAGTGCAACTTGACTATAGCGATTCTTCAAGCTATGTCGGTGACTTGAGTTCTTGCGTGGATTTCAGTCTACGCCTGATCATTATTCATGCAACTATGTCAAAATATTGGAAGTTCAATAAAAATAAAGTCAGTCTTCATCCCGTACCAAATACAACGTGTCTCTACCCTCTGGACATAAAATAATAGGACGTGTTGATAAGGGTTTTTTTTTAATCAAATCTAAGAATATTACAAAAGTAAAAAAAAAAAATATATTAGGGGACAATCTTACACAAATCGACCTAGTCCCAAACTAAGCAAAGCTTGTACTATGGGTACTAGACGACGATAAACATACTTATACAGATAAATAAATACTTAAATACATAGAAAGCATCCATAACTCAGGAACAAAATATTCGTGCTCATCACACAAATAAATGCCCTTACCGGGATTCGAACCCAGGACCTCTTGCTACGTAGGCAGGGTCACTACCAACTAGGCTAAAGCGGTCGTTAATGGATTTGGGTCCTTATCCAGAGAGTAGAGACACGTTATATAATCTAATTTATGTAGTGACTGTGCACAGACAGAAGGCTCTTTTTTAATGCGAATTCGACACGTTGTGTATTAATCTTGCTGGGCTGCTAAAATCGTGTCATAATTAATTTTATTAATTAACAGGCTATGTGTGAGGTGTGTACGAGCCGCGTCTGCTGACGAAGACCTCTTGCCAAACTCGAGGGCGGACGTCTCGGCTTTGTCAACTCGAACAAAGACCTGATTATGGCGCTTGTGCATGATACTCCGAGTACTACGCTAAACATTCAGTTACTTTAGTAGTGGTTTTTATCCTTTTCTGAATTATATTCTATAATTCTATTTTTGAGTCTACCCCTGGAATTGTAGTAAGTTTTTATTTAGATGCAGTCTGAGTTTTCCGTCGCGTTTGTGCCCGCTGTGTTTGATGGTGTCTTGTTTACTTCTAAAAAAAAATATATATTAGGGGACACAATCTTACACAAATCGACCTAGTCCCAAAATAAGCAAAGCTTGTACTATGGGTACTAGACGATGATAAACATACTTATATTATAGATAAATAAATACTTAAATACATAGAAAACATCCATAACTCAGGAACAAATATTCGTGCTCATCACACAAATAAATGCCCTTACCGGGATTCGATCCCAGGACCTCTTGCTTCGTAGGCAGGGTCACTACCAACTAGGCTAAAGCGGTCGTTCTCTAGAGAAACAGTAACCCTTGTAGCCGCGACGAGCGTTTTTGTCTTCATTACCTGCGCGGCTTTGTAACTACTGCGCAACAAGGTTCTCTGCTGCGCAATGGACAGAAAAAAAGTATGTGTGTTACTGTGGTAGCTTCAACGCACGATTGGATTGGATTGGATTGGATTGTATTTCAAGTGCGGGTAGTTCGAAAGACTCGTGCGGCTAAACGAACTTGACACCCTACATTTCAGTTGGACTCGTGACCACGCTTGCTGCAATGTGGCCGAAACGTCGAGGTAAATAAATAAATATTTAGTGCGTGATAAGTCCCGTTTAGTTTAGTAATTATGAGTAAAAATCACGAAAGTTTAAAACAGTGCACGATTGAAAGTTACTAAATCTAAGTCTTTGAATATGCGATAAGCAAAAGATACCTCAGGGATCTGTCATATTATAATATTCAAGTCACATGATTTCATAGTGAAAGGTAGGTACGCAAGGTGCGTTGTGCAGAAAAACGTAACGCTTTCGAGTTAACGCTCTTATTGTTAAATTTAATTTATAACCTAAATCCTGAACAAATTTCTGTAACACTCATAATATAAGTGGAATAAAATTATCGGTGTATCACTGGTTCATTGAGAATGAAGTATGTAAGTTTTTTAAAGATCCTCTGTTGTCTTCCCAGTCGCTATATTTTGGACAAAACGGTCGTAGCCATTGGTTGTGAATTGTTTGCGTATGTTTAGCACTCGTTTCTCTCTCTCTCTCTCTTTCTCTATGAAACTCGTTTCTGGGGAATGATTTCTCCTTGCTTTCCCCGTCGTAGTGCTGGAATTCGAAATTCATAGGTGACAGGGACTGGTGCTGCCCAGTGCCGGCGTTACGACCATTGACACTCCGGGCAAGAATATTGTGGCACCCACTTCAGGAAATCAAAATCGAGTGCCAGTTTGGGGGAAGCATTCCACCCCCACCGATCGCCCCATGAAATTTGGCGCCCTGGGCCGTAGCTCCATCACGCCCCCCCCCCCATCATCTAACGCCGGCACTGGTGCTTTCCATCCTCACATCAGAATCCTTAATCAACTTTTACGACAGCCACGGGAAGAACGACGATCCTCCTGTAAAACTGAGCACAACACTAATCTTTAATTAGTACCGGTTCAGAAATACCGGTACCTCAAAACTAAAGTCAGTAAATCGAAATTTGCCGTAATATTACAATGAAAACACTCAACCTCTAATAAATCAATCATCGAGCTGAAGTTCGTCACTACCTATTCCCTAATAATTGAACGTCTCGTATCTTACGCGCCTTACAACAAGCCATTGAAACTATAATAATAGGTTATGTTAGTATTTCTGACAATGGCCTTTGTTAACTTGATAGAGGTATGGTATAACTGTTATATTTGCTGAAGTAAAACATTATCATGTCTGATCATGTCAGGCTCACCCGAAGAACATTATATAGGATGGAATTTCCTGACCCTGAGCTTACTAGTCTTGTGATAGCAGCATTAACTTGGCAAATAGATAAATTCCGAAATAATTATTCAAACAATGTGTATTTCGAATGATTCAGGCGAGAATGTTTACTAAGAGTCTACTAATATTTTTTTAAGTGCAAATGAAAGTTGTGAGCATAATGTGTGCGTGTGTTTGTTAGTCCTTCAGGCTTAAGCGGTTGCACGGATTTGGAAGCAATTCTGTTTGCAAATAGCTAGACCAATAACTGATCCCGCATGACCTTAACCAGGTCGTCGCTTCATCTTGTTGGAGGCCTACCTAAACTGCGCCTTCCGGTCCGTGGACGCCACTCGAGAACCTTTTTGCCCCATCGGCCATCAGTTCGATGTGCCCTGCCCACTGCCACTTGTCGTTCACTTTAGTTCTTGCGCGGATTTCATCATTTCTAATGCGATCCCGCAGAAAAACTTGGAGCATAGCCCTCTCAATCGCCCTCTGAGTGACTTAAATGGAAATTAAAATTATTTTTATTCAATTTATTCTAAAACAAACACTTATAAATGTCATAAAATCTACCACCGGTTCGGGAAAAACCTGCTGAGAATAATCCGGCAAGAAATTAAACAAGGTGTTAAATGTATTTTTCTCAAACATCCAAGGAAATGTGGTCCTTATAGTCGTGACAATAGAACACGAAGTATGCCATTGTATAGCAGTTGAGGAAGATTCGTTCTAATTTCAAATTAGACGACAATAATGGAATTTCATACAAACATTGCTGGCCAAGGCCAGCAAAGAGATTGTCTTTTGTTTTAGTGGGTCATATTTTCTTTTATTGACTATCAATGACATACTGCCAATTAAGAAAAATTTAGTTTGTGAATTTACTTTTTAATATCTTACTTGGCTAGATTTAATAAAATAAATAAGGATTGGCGTTTATTGTTAACAATTTATTAAAATAACCAATTAATAAGGTCGTAATTTTTTAATAAATATAAATCATCTCAAGATTTTGCGTCAAAAATATTAACTGGAACAGCTTACAAATAAATTGCTGGAAAAAAATATTTTGGCGGGAATAAAAAAAAAACAATTTGAATTCAATATGAATATATAAGTTGAACATTCGTGTCATTTCCTTGGATTTATTTGAGAAAAGCACTATACAAGCCTTGGCCACGAACAGGGATTGCCGGCCTCGTATCTCTAGATGGCCTCGTTAACACTCGGCCATCTATTACTACTCGGCCGGCAATCCCCTATTTCGCGGCCGCTGCAGTAATGTACTATTTCCAAAACAAATCAACAATGTGATTTTATCAAGTACTTACACATTTGAAATAGGTATTTAACACAACTGAATTGTTTGGAACAGTAGATTATGCTGTTTGAAATTAGCGATCACCAATGCGGTTCAGAAACCCAGCGATATTCTAAACGTGAATGTTTGTACGGATAAATTAATGGATGTGTGGATGTTTGTTACTTTTTCACGCTACGGTTCGACGGATTCTGATGAAATAATGGTTTATAATCTGAATTAACATTTAGGATACCTAATTTCTTTCTCCGTGTAATTGCATAGTTTCCTTGGCATAGCGAGAAACGAATTCTTTGCAGACGGAGTCGCCAGCAAGAGCTGGTGCCTTCATAAACGTAACAAGCGCTAAGTGACTAACAAATTGCGGTTATCTATTTTTTTGTAATGTACCTACCATACACAAGCCGAAATTTTAAACCTGATTACGCCTGATAAACGCTTTTTAAATCGTTTTCTGTAGTTTTTAGGGTTCCATACCCAAAGGGTAAAAACGGAAACCCTATTACTGAGGCTCCGCTGTCCGTCCGTCCGTCCGTCTGTCATCAGGCTGTATCTCGGGAACCGTGATAGCTAGAGAGTTGAAATTTTCACAGATGATGTATTTCGGTTGCCGCTATAACAACAAATACTAAAAAACGGAATAAAATAAATATTTTAGGGGGCTCCCATACAACAAACGTGATTTTTTGCTCGTTTTTGCTCGATATTGATAACGGCAACAGGTAGAAGCTTGAAATATTCACAGAATATTTAATTATGTATTGACTTTAAAAATAAATCATTAAATTATAATAAAAAAAATATTTATGGGGGGCTCCCATACAACAAACGTAATTTTCATAAATAATTGTACGGAATCCTTCGTGCGCGAGTCCGACTCGCACTTGGCCGGTTTTAATTTTAAATATAATGTAATGCATTTATATATATCAAATAAGCAATGACTTTCATTTAACATTGAATATGTCGTGAAATATAAGTTGTACTTCATTCTGTGTGGAATAGAATTATTTAGAATGCCAGCCGCTTCCAACCGTAATAATTGGGTATCAATGAGGGAGGCCTATGTCCAGCAGTGTACGTACTGCAGCTGAAAAGATGATGGTGAATCTTAATTTAATTTTGAAGTGAGCTAAATTAAAAAATATACAAAATAGTTTCTTATTATCTTAGAAAAGAAAGGAAAAATTAGAAATAAAAAATATCTTTAAGGATACCACCGGACGGCATAGTTCCCAGAAGGCAGGCAGCGTTTCCTCGTTATATTAATTCGTTGACAAAAATAGCTACCTGCCTTATGGTCGCTAGTCGTTTTTATCAGGCGCGAAGAAATTTCTTTTGAAAGTTTCTTTGTGTCTGGACCCCATGGATGTTTACACAAAAAAAAATATAAAGTCAAAGTCAAAGGTTTATTTGCTCGAATCATGGTACACAGGCTGTTTTAAAAAAAAGTGTGGATCAACACAATTCACCATACATTGGCATGCAAAAATTTTAAAATTGTCTCCTACTTTAAACAATAACATTCATAATCAAATTCATAAGTGTAAATTATTATCAATAAATAAATAAAATAAATAATAATAGACATTTCATTATTAATTACATAAAAATAATGTCAGGATAAAAAACATATAAATTATACTATTCATAGTTGATCCATTAATAATAATACTAAACTCATATTCATAAATATTACATTTCAAAAAATTCTGACATGGTGTAAAAACATTTTCCCTTGAGCCAGGACCGCACTTTGACTAAGAATATTTTGTAAGTCAGCTCTTTTATATTAAAAGCGTTTTCTCTCTTCCTTCATCAACCGCACAGCTAAGGAGTGGAATTCCCTGCCTGCGACTGTGTTCCCTGAACACTACAATTTGGCCGCTTTCAAGTCTAGGGTGAATGAGCATTTACTAGGCAAGCGTGCTCCATCGTAGGCCTCATCTTCGCTTTCCACCAGGCGTGATTGTGGCCAAACGCAAGCTTATTTAGTATAAAAAAAAATATCTACTGGAATTTTGTTATAAATTTTTGCTGACATAATAAAACTATTTCTGTTACACAGTGCTGTTCTGGCAAAAACCATTGTTAATTTTTTTTAGACAATCCCAATTCGAAAAACGTTGCTGACTTCAGAAATTCCGTATTAACCTGCCTGATATTGGCTACGAAATTGAGACGAAATTATTAGCGTTTATGAAATAGGGGCCCATAAATGGCATTAGCCCTTCACTTTGACATTTACGTCTGCACTGAAGAAGTTATAAACAATCGTAATTTAAACACAAAACACGACTTTAACACTTTTTACACTCTTTGTTTTCTCTAATGGGGCATAAAGTTTTGGATAAATTTGAGCTTTTGTTTAAAAGCTTTGTCATGGATTTAAAACGATCGTAACTCCTTAAGTATCGCTTTAATTGCTCTTTCCAGTGTTTCCTAATTACGGCATAACTAATTCTCGGCTACAAAATAATGTTCTACAGATATTAGGCACAATTCTTATTGCACAAGTTTCAAATTATAAAACATATCTAAAAATAGTTCATTTTCAAAAAAGTCATGGCAGCCAAGTGGTTTAACCTAAGGTCTCTCAAACAGAGGGTTGTGGATGCGAGACCGGACTCGCTCTTCTGATTTTTTCGGAATTATGTGCCAAATTACATATATGAACATTACCGTAAAGGAAAATAATGTGAAGAAATCTGTACACACGTTAATTGGCATGTGTTTGTGTGTGAAGTTTCTCATCCACACTGGGCCCGCGTGTTTCAAGTTTCAACGCGTGGTGTACCTAATTTTCAATAGAATAAAAAGATTTGAAAAAGAAACATAGTTTTAAAATGTAGATATTGATCACGACAAGATTGTATCCGAACAAGTCATTCGTACAAATAGTGAAAATGTCTAGATGCTTTTAACCAAGAACACGAAAGTGAGCTGAAAACAGCATCGCCATAAAGATTGTAAAGGTGCCCTGTGAAACTAACAAGCTCTTTTTGAATGCAAAATTTTATGCAGCAATCCTGGGCGATATATGCAAAGTCGAGAGTGCGAGTCAAAAACGTCGAGGGCATAAAATGAAAAAGAAAAAATGCCCTGAGAACACTCGAGTTTTCCTTGCACAGACTACCTCTTGCCTGCATTTGCATAGAAACGCGCTTTTTTTTTCGACGTCCTGTTGTGCCTAAAGATGCCCACGTCCTTATGATGAGGTTGATGAGACGTTTTTATGCGGCTCATGTTTTTAAAGAGGTCACGCGTTTGAACTGCCTGTCGATTGCGCTTTGCCGGATCGAGACGCAGCCAAATTACACTGGTACCGTGAAAAACGCCTATTGCAGGGGTTCCCCAACTATTTCAGTTCGCGGCGCACTTTAAGGCCGGGGCCGCACTGGTAAGGCGACGGCGACGCGACAGCGATGTGACTAAAGCAAACATAGTTTGATCAATCAATCAATCAATGCGGCCGCACACATAACTCGAACTATGTTTGTTTTAGTCACATCGCTGTCGCCTTACCAGTGCGGCCCCGGCCGTAGGTTTCGTATTTTGTCTCGGCGTCCCAAATAATTGAAAGAAAGCAAAAATCAATGTAGTGCCTTCAAGGCGAGGAATATCGTCGGTTTTGAAACGGAAGTGTCAATCAGCAAGTGAGAATTAGGTACAGTTTCACGGCGCCCCTCTTTACCCTCTACGGCGCCCTAGGGCGCCGCGGCGCATAATTTGGGAACCCTTGGCCTAGTGGTTAAACCTATCATATGTATATAAATTGGCAACCGTGGTTGCACAAGGCAAGTGAGTGGTGATATCTATTTGACTCACTGTGAAACCTAACAATAAAATTGTACTTTAGCTGTAGAAATTGTCTTAGGTATAAGTGAAATTATCTGTAATTTCTTTAGACAATAAATGTTCATTAAACTTATATGAGCTGTCAAACAGAGGGCCTAGGGTTCGAGCTCGGGTAAAGCTATTGAGAATTTAGGTGCAAAATAAACCACAAGCTTTATGGTGTAAGGAAACAGCGTGAGGAAATCGGCACACGCCTGCAAAAAAAATCCAATGTGTGAAGTTTCCAATCCGCAATGAGCCCGTGTGAAAACTACGGCCCAAGCCCTCTCATTCTGAGAGGAGGCCTGTGTAATCCAGATGGTACCGTCGCTGCGGAATTTAGATGCAAAGAAATAAAATAAATAAATAAATAAATATCACGGGACAATTCACACCAATTGACCTAGTCCCAAAGTAAGCTAAGCATAGCTTGTGTTATGGGTACAAGGCAACGGATAAACATACTTATATAGATAGGATACATATCAAACACCCAAGACCCGAGAACAAACATTCGTATTATTCATAATTGTATGAATATTGATTCTGCCCCGACACGGGAATCGAACCCGGGACCTCAAGCTTCGTAGTCAGGTTCTCTAACCACTAGGCCATCTGTTTGTCAGATGGCCTAGTGGTTAGAGAACCTGACTACGAAGCTTGAGGTCCCAGGTTCGATTACCCGGTCCGGGTTCGGATAAGTATCAGTAAATAAAAAAACTTTAGATGTCTACGGGTGAATTTTGAAAATGCTTTGACAAGGATTAGGTATTATTTATGAACTCTAAAATGCAATATTATAAGATTACTTTGAAACATATTAACACGTTTTTTGCGTCGTTCAATTAAGCGACTTGGCCAACGGACGTGCTGATGGCTTCTTTAATAAATGAATCAGCATAATTTAATATTAAATATGGCAATTCTGGGCACGTACTGAAACTGTGTGAAATGACGAGACTACCGCATTTGGTATAACTGCGCCATAATTTCAATTTTCTATCTACCTTTGTTTTCATATAATGATTGTAATACAATTAAACAAATGACTGCATAAACATAAGGATAGTTAACCCCAATTAACCTAGTCCCAAACTAAGCAAAGCTTGTACAGTCGCCGCCAAGTGCTCAAAAATATCTGCACGCACGGACAATGAACGATGAACAATGTGGTCGTGTTTAGTAATTATTGATCACCAATAAATAAATAAATAAATAATAAATAAATATCATGGGACAATTCACACCAATTGACCTAGTCCCAAAGTAAGCTTAGCAAAGTTTGTGTTATGGGTACTAAGCAACGGGTAAACATACTTATATAGATAGATACATACTTAAATACATATTAAACACCCAAGACCCGAGAACAAACATTCGTATTTTTCATACAAATATCTGCCCCGACACGGGAATCGAACCCGGGACCTCAAGCTTCGTAGTCAGGTTCTCTAACCACTAAGCCATCTGGTCGTCAAATGCTCCGATGATTATGATGGCGACTATGAATATTAGGCAACGGATATACATACATACTTTCGTATTTTTCATACTAATATAATTATCTCAGCTCTGACTGGGGGACTCAAGTCTTAAAATGAGTTTAACTCAACTCGTATTTTTCATACTAATATAATTATCTCAGCTCTGACTGGGGGGGACTCAAGTCTTAAAATGAGTTTAACTCGACATGTTCCGGGCTAATCCGTAGCCCTTCTTCTAAGAGTCACAACGTCACGGCGGCTGCCAAACGCGCACTGCATGCCACCGCCCTGGTCGCACGGCTACTCGACACAACTGACAGCGACACACAACTACCCCCGTTTTCATCATCACTTTTAATGTTATTGTCAAAATGTAGGGTAGCACACAACACTAACACTGAGAAGAAGGGATTGTTTTTGTAATTATTACTGTCCCTACAAGTTATAGTCATGTTTGTAGTTTAGGTTATAAGTATATCTGAACATATTGTATGCCCGTAACGGGTAGCTGTTGATACTTTGTACTACATGTCGACTTTGTACACTCCTCACAGTTTATGCAATAAATATTTATATTTCTATTTCTACGTATTAGCCCGGAACATGTCGAGTTAAACTCGTTTAAAGACGTGAGTGATCCGTTTATTTTCTCTATCAGTTAATTATAATTGAATGCCATAGTAAATTACGCGATGCAACATCTAATTTGTCATAGAATAGGTAATTCACACTAAAAAAGAGCTAGGTACGCATATTATACATTATAATACACCTTTTTGACCCGCCATTATCCGTCCATGATGTCGCCCTTATAAATATCAGCAGCAGTGACAGGGTTGAGTGTGAATCGACGTAATGTTTTATAAAAAGTTGGACGGGAAGCTTAAAAGTGAAGAGTGTATTGCGGTCATCGGTAAAACTCAATGTCAACAGACGTTATCTCCAGATCTCATCATATTTTCCTCATTTAATTAACACAAATTACAATCACTGCTGGCTTTGAATTAAATTTAAATCCGTATTTATTTGAATCCGTGAGTTTTCGACCTATTTACGTTCCACTGCTGGGCACAAGTCTCCTCTTAGATTACGAGGACATGGGTTTTGATTCCCATGCGACGCTTGCACGGATTAAGAACTTCATATAAATACACCATTGAATTGCTTCACAGGTGTATCCAGGTATTCTCGCGATGTTTTTCTTCACCGTAAAAAATTGTGGTAATTTTTAAACTCAATTTCGCGCATTATTTTCGAAAAACTCAGAAGTACGAGCCCCAGTCTGAATCCGCGATCCTCTAGTTGAGAGGCATTAGAACAAACGACCAGGCTACCACTGCTGTTTGGGAACAACAGATTACCTAAATGATCCTTTTTTTCGTTGCCAAAAAACATATATGGTAATGACCATATCGGTCATAGAAGATGTTTAGTTCTGAAAGTATTCCGTAATGATGCAAAGAAGTATGTCCTCTAGAAGGTAGACTGATGACCTGGTGAAAGAGGCTGGACTCTGATGGACGCGGGCGGCGCATAATAAGCCTTTTTGGCGTTCTTTGAAGGAACTATGTCCAAGAGGTTATAAGCGCTCTGTGGAATTAATCAACGTTACAATTTATCGACGAAACTGTACTTCCGAGAAACGCAAAGCCAAGTACTGTCTGATGCCTTCACTGCCCTCAAGACCTTCAAAATCCAGCCGCAAATACACACACACACACACACACATACACGGTGTGCAAAATTATTTATTTTGTTTATCTAATCGGTCCATGTTTACAGCACAACATAAATAAAAGCGTTCTGAGCTCAATTTTAATATCTTACCAAATTATACACGAACAAACAAACACACGCCCGAGCTCATTACAATCCTTGTTTGTGTTTATACGTGGAGCAATGTGAAATTAATTACTCTGTAAGACTTGGCTGAGTTATTCGCGGGTTGGCCTCTAAGTTGACGTGCCTCGTGCCCGTACATACTAAGTACTTGGTATTCGAGTTGTATTTGACGGCCGCGATGTTTGCCGCGGTTCAGGGACCAAGGTTGTGCGGTAAGAGACGGTGATGAATCATGAACTAAGGTTTCCAAAATCCAATATCATCATCATCACAACTTCAGCCCTAGGACTTTCACTGCTGCATCCATCGTGAATTTGCGGCCTTTCCAAATCATCCGTCCATCTCGTTAATTAATTAAATATTAAATATTAAGGAAAGACAAGAGCTCAGATTTTGTCCGTATTTACTTAATTATATTAAATAGATACGCCCAAAAATCATAGCAGCGGTAAGTTTGATAATAGCGCCATCTAGTGCTCGCGGGGTGAGGCTCGTTGCATTGAATCGAACTAACTTCGCTAAGGATATCGGTAATTACGTCCAAAAAACACCAAAAAATGATATTGTCCCAATTGCATTGTGACAAGGTCCCACTCTCAGTTGCGCTTGCCAGTCCGTGGTCCTTATTCGGAATCTTTTCGGCCCCAACGGCTATCTGTTCTGCTGGCTATATGGCCTGCCTATTGCTATTTCCCATAAAAAATCTTAGATGGAAAATGGCAGTTCTTTCGAATGTCTTCAACTGAACTTTAAACCTAGAAAAATCACTTTTATTTTGTGTCTGGAACTCTTCAGACTCTAAAATGTTTGTCTAACAAAATGTTATGGTTGGTTTTTAAAACTACGGAAATCACTGGAGTTGCTTTATCAAGAAAATAATTTATTCATTGAGCAAAGTAACTCAACGTACTATTATAATACATTTACAGATACAAAAATTCAATGGTACACAGCCTCAAATACATGAATAAATTGATTAAAAAAAAAGCGGTCACTTTTCGTCAAGTCAGAGTTTTGTTACACCATTCAAAATACCAATGATACTTCTAATCAAAGCCGACCTTCCAATGCAGCTAACTTTTAAACTGGAGTTACGTAGCTTCGCTCTTAAAAAAAGGTAAAAATCTTTCAGTTGCACGCTCACACACGACGTCGAGTCCTCTCAAAAATTCATCGGCCGTCTGAGAGCGGAGTCTGCCCTCAATGACTTTGGCGTAGACTGGTAATCCGCCTAATACGTAATGCCACTATGATGCCAAGTTGGTAATACTGTCGCATTGAAATAAAAGATGATAATGGACATCATTACGAACACGATAACGGTGTTAAGAATGATTTAGAGTAAAAATAAGTTGAGAAAGACTTTATTTACAACTTGAAATATTGTTTTAAATGTGTTTTCTTCAAGTACTTAAGTAAAATTAATAGTTAGTTAAAATGTTTTGACAGAAGTAATTAGTTTGAATTACACTACCATAAAACTACCTTGTAGTTTATATTAATAATGCAATAGGTACTAGAAGCTGCGATGGTTTATGTAAAATGAATTAAAAGTATAATTGAAAAATAACAAATACCTACGACTAAAAAACAATAATATGAAAAATGCACTTTTATCAGACTTACCCAAAAATACGAACAACATTGAATAGCGGCTAAAAATCTCATAAGTCTTGCACCGGAACATTCATAATTTAACGTGCCCGAAAAATATCCAAGCGAGGTAGCACTTGATATTGAAATTCTGAAAGTACTCTCCTATGATGAACGAACGGCATGACGCGCCACGAAAACATTAAAAGATTAAAAATTTGTTACGTAAATGAGTTTTTTCTTTTTTGTGCGACACGCTGGCAGTTTTTCAAGCGGAATATGCGCCCAGCCTCACACGGGCCCTCAAAAATTCAGCGACGCGTCTGTTGCATTCCTATTCGGATAGTAATTCCAGCAATCTAATTATTGTATCGACTTCTAATCTAATTATTGTCTGGAGGCCTCGAGGCATAAAAGGATTGTAGGCCCCATAACCACAAATTATATTCCAAATAAAGTGATCATTTTTTTTTCAGTCTAGATTTCATTAAACAATTTTTCGATGTCTCTATCGTGGGAGAGGCCCTGATATTGACCGTGAATCATTTAAACTGATACGTATAGAGTTTTCTTGAAAATTTTGAAATGTAGCATAACGTTTTGGTTTGGTTTTTGATACTCTTAATATGCATTATGTCTTTGTCATGATCATCTCATTATCCCGGTTTATAATACTCGTACGTCCCAGGGTAAAGGCTTTCTCTCAAAATGAAAGAGAGTGCTTGTAACGTAGTTTCTAGACATGTCCAGTGCGGGTTGGGAACGGGGTTTGAACCCGGCCTCACACACGCTGCTTGAGTTTTCGGAATTTATGTACGAAATTACATTTTTACCATGAGCTTCAAGATGAAGGAAAGCATTGAGAGGAATCCTGCTCATACCAGCGAAGACATTCAATGTATGTGAAGTTCCCAACCCGCACTGTCTGAGACGAGACACCGCAGTGGAAAGTATATATACCTAAGCTGAGATGATAATTACTGTTTCTTTTTTTAATATTTATTAATCTCTCTTAATCTTCTTCTTCTTCTTCTCTTGTTACATAGGGATCTGATGCTAGCGCGAGATATTAATATTATTTCTTTTTATATATTGTTGTACTTGTGACAGAATAATTGTTTCTTTTGTTCTTTTGCATCCCTTTACTTTCGCACTCAGCTTGCTCTCAACTTGACTTCCCAGAATACCTCCCAGGATTTTGGGTGGCTGCGCCAGCCAAGTCTCCAGACAGTGTCTGATGAATATTTTACTTCATTATAACAGCCTCCGCTCCTGTGCAAGATTTAGAGCGATGACGGGCTAGAGGGACCTGCGCAAACAGATGTAAAGAATGAAACCACTGTTTTTTTACTTTGTTTTTTTTAGGGAGCGGTTTCTTTGTTGAGCTTTGGGTAATCGCTTAGCGACAAAAGAATCACAAAGTAAATTGTAAATGACCAATTTGACAATGCGTCATGGAAAAACGTCACTGTGTATGCTATAGCTCGGCTTAGTGTATTACGATGAGCCCGCATTACGGATTGATAAAGAGCGAAGTTCGATTCCTGGAGCTCAGAATGTTTTTTTCCGGTTTTTTTCAGTGCACTCCTGTGATTTAATATAATCTTTTGAAACTCAAAAAATGTTGGCTTTAGTCTATGTGACATGTGATCTTCCTATTATTACTAGCTGTTGCCCGCGACTCCGTCCGCGAAGAATAGGGATATAAAAAATAGCCTACGACCTATTCTCATACCTACCGAATGTGGAGGAAAAAGTTGCATATTAATCGATCAAGCCGTTTCGGAGCAGTTCGATAACAAACACCGTGACATAAGATTTTTATATATATTAGATAGAAGAGTACTAGCACAACACAATTAATTTACTTAGAATACTTACAAGCTTTCTTGCCGACTGTATTTTTACTGTCTTTTACGGTTTATTAGTTGATGCATTAACAGCTTCGAATCTGGAATTCGGATTCGAACTAGGAACCTCTTGCTCCATTCCATAGCTAGACTCGCTAACCACTGGGCTATGCGGCCTTCCAAAAAGGTCCCTTTTTCCTTTCGAGAACCCTAAACAACCATACACCAAACATCCATGAAACGCAACTTCGGACTCTCTTAAGCTTCACTCTCAACTCAAGACGCCGGGAAATGGAGGCGTACGTAAATTTCATTTAGCGAGCAAAGTGCCGGTCGCTAGAACGCAAACTCCACTTAATTACGTACCATAAATTGCGAATGCTCTACGCGATGTATGTACCCGCATTTTAACTCGCAAATATCATTTATTATAGACGTATTGGAAAGCCTGTGAGTTATGATTCGAGACAATTCAGTTAAGTGTTGTGTCTGGCGGCTGTTCTTAATTTGTTGTTCAGTGAATTTTGCCCGTTCTTGGATTGGAGTACTTTCTCGATGGTTGCAACGGCGGATTTATATTAAGGTGGATGAAGCAAGTACAGTGAAATGTCAGAGAATCGAGCGTGTTAAATTTTTGAATAATCAACTTATTATTTCAGTCGAACATTTCTACATCCTGTCGGCTGCAGAACTAATACGTACCTAAAAAACTGACCAAGTGCGAGTCGGACTCGCGCGCGAAGGGTTCCGTACCATTATCTATAAAATCGGCAATAAAATCATGTCTGTTGTATGGAAGCTCCCATACTTAAATATTTTGTTTTAATTCAATTTAATTATTTATTTTTAAAGTGAATATAAATATTCTGTGAATATTTCAAGCGTCTACCTGTTCCCGTAATCAATATCGAGCAAAAACGAGCAAAAAAATCACGTTTGCTATATGGGAGCCCCCTTAAATATTTATTTTATTTTGTTTGTTGTTATAGCGGCAACAGAAATGCATCATCTGTGAAAATTTTAGCTGTTTAACTAGCACGGCTCATGTGATAAAGCCTGGTGACAGACAGACAGCGAAGTCTTAGTAATAGGGTCCCGTTTTACCCTTTGGGTACGGAACCCTAAAAAAAAAGGTATAGAAAATATGTCGCCCAACCTAAAAATGCTAGGCGCTTGTTCATAGGTACCTATGGCTAAATAGCGATATAATTATTATACATATATATGCATCTCAGTCTGTAAAGAAGTCAGTTGATTACTCAAGAAATTAGTGGGTGAGTGTATTTATTTAGAAAAAAAACGAGAAAAACACAAAAGACATTGAATTAAATAAAAATTATTAACAGTAGGACAGCGGAAAAGTGGCGACATCGCTTCTGGATGGAAAAGACAACTTCAAATAAGAATAATAAATTGTCTTTGACTAAGAAGTCAAAACGATCGTATGCATTCCATCGACATTAATCAAACTACTTTATTACTAGTTTCAAGATTTAAACAAACGCAATATAGGTACCAAATCCCTCCGGAAACCATAAAAGCTCGTTTACTCACCACTCAAACTCTAAATGCCAGCCCCGACACGAAATAAAAACACTTAAAATCTAGATAAGTTGCGCGAATAGAAACACGCATTAACATAATGTGATGCAATTACTGCGCCCTGCTGGCATCGGGAAGGATAGCGTAGGTTTTGGCTCGAAGAACACCGCGGAACTCGCCGAGCCAAATTAGACGCGCAAAAATACTGACGTTTAGTTGTCAGTACTTGCTTCATTTGTTTGGTCATAAAATAAAAGAAAAAGTCGTACCCTGGTGATCTGACTTTGGCCTCTAAGGGTCGTGGGTTCGAGACCGGGCTCACACACCCGAATTTTCCGGAATTTGAATATTATGTGAGGAATTAAAGATACGTCTAAACCTGCTCATATGTGAAGAAATTCAATTGTGTGTGTGAAATTCCTAAATCAGACTGGGCTCGGGGAACTACGGCCCATGCTCTTCCTTCTGAGAGGAGGACTGTGCCCTTTACAGGCTGAAATTAAAAATAAACAAAAAGAGATAGGTCGTAAAATTGTTCTTCGTTTGCTCATAAAAACATCCTTGCTTTTCTATAACAACGCGGAGCTTTTAAAAACTTCATTTTTTTTGTTTAAAACTATCGTGATTTTCACTTAAATATCTATTACTATATCACCCAAACAATATTTACCTCGACGTGTCAGCCATGCAAAACTTGGGTCGTGCAAAACTTGAGAGCGAGTGAAGCGAAAAATTTAAACAAGTTAGCTATAACAGTAGCGCCATCTCTTGTCCTGGTGAGCGGTTAGTTCCGAAGGAGTGTTAAAATCTATCGATAGACGGTGTAACATAGATGTGCGCTTGTCACTGCATAAGGTGATGATTTAGCAAACTAAAATGTATGATGTATAGGAAAGATTCGTGTCTAATCTCTAGACCAGTGGTGGTGTAGGGGTATGGCACACGGCACGGAATGCTGAGGACCTGGGTTCGATTCCCAGCATTGGTCTTTTTTCTGGGGTTTTTCTGTGCATCTATATTTCAGTTTGTATTTAGTACGAAATATATATTCAGCCTTCTATTTATGTTACACCGAACTTGATAATAATTATGTAGTTATTGAACGCATTTGTACCTAATATGTAGGTTATAAAAGCAATATTGTTTATTCGTAACGTAATCTAACTATGAGAAGCAAACGCGGTAACCGGCAATCTAATTATAGTTAGTTTATTTGCGTTGTTTAGCATAATTGAATAACCAATGCCGACCAAAATGTCTTAGAAATTATCATAGTATTTGTTCCCGCTGTTTGTAGAGAAGTGATTTGGGTGTGTGTATTTACTTGGCTAATATTGCATCTGTGTTTACTAAATCTATTACATTGTTAAGCTTGTTAACAATTGTTTACATTGTTGGTCTACGAGTGAAAGTCGAGTATTGGTAGAACCAAGTTAGTTCAAGTGGTTGAAGAACTAAAAGTATGTTTCTAAAATATAAGAATATCAAAATGACTGACAGACACCATGACAGACCGAAGAGCTGGCAGCTTCTTCGCACAGTTCTTGCCACGAGGGGATTTTTTTGTTTTAGTATTAGGTTGTTTGTTTTTTTTTTAATCTTTATTTTAAGGAACTTTGATCAGGTAAATTGAACATGTCAGTTTGTTTTAGTTTATTTTTTCTACTTTATTTAGGTAAGTACATTATTAAATCAATCGCGACGGTTAATTTGAAATTTAATTTCCCGTTAATTTGCTTCCTTTACGTCAAGTGAAGTTGAACGTTCATTTAGTATACATTTATAGTGATAAACGAAACAGTTTACTCGCAGCCCAGAGAATGTTGAAAAATGAATGGTTATCTACTCCTAATATTATCACAAACTAAATAAAAATGTTATGTGTTGCTGTGTGAACTGACGCGGGTTTCGAAAAAGAAATTGCATCTGTCTCTATTTATTTTAGACTAGCTTTTGCCCGCGGCTTCGCTCGCGTGTTCTATGAGTATTCCAAAGAACCAAGATATCAAGCAAGCAAGCATACAGGCAAGCAAGCAAGCAGGTCCACAATTGACCGAGAAATCGGTGAACATACCTACATAAAAAAATACATAAAGTGGAATGCATAACCTCCTCCTTTTTTAGAAGTCGGTTAAAGTGCCCTTTGCGGCCTACTTACAGTATAAACTTATGAATTTTGAAATTTTAGCTTTCTACAACCAGTAAAACGCAAAATCCCGTTTTTTCCCGTTCCCGTAAGAATTTCGGGAAATGTTTTCTTAATGCTCACCTACACTCCCCAAGGAACCCACTTGCCAAATTTCAGCTTTCTATGACCAGTAAAACGAAAAATACCGTTTTTCCCGTTCCCTTTTGGAAAGTCCTCTCTCAATGCTCCTCTACACTCTCCAAGCAACCTACATGCCGAATTTCAGCTTTCTACGACCAGTAAAACGAAAAATCCTGTTTTTTCCCGTTCCCGTGGGAATTTCGGAAAGTCCTCTCTCAATCCAGCTTTACACTCCCCAAGGAACCCACTTGCCAAATTTTAGCTTTCTATGACCAGTAAAACGAAAAATCTCGTTTTTTTCGTTCCCGTGGGAATTTTGGAAAGTCCTCTCTCAATGCTCCTCTACACTCCCCAAACGACCTACATGCCGAATTTCAGCTTTCTACGACCAGTAAAACGAAAAATCCTGTTTTTTCCCGTTCCCGTGGGAATTTGGGAAAGTCCTCTCTCAATGCTCATCTACACTTCCCAAGCAACCTACATGCCAAATTTCGGCTTTCTAGGACCAGTAAAATGAAAAATCCCGTTTTTTCCTTATCCCGTGGGAATTTCCGAAAATCCTTAAACCTGTTTATTACTATTATAATTACCTACTTCTATGCCAAATTTGAAGAGTCTAGTGATTATAGTTCATAGGATCCCGTTGAACTGAATATATAAATCCCGTTTTTTTCCTTATCCCGTGGGAATTTTGAAAAATCCTGAAATTAATGTTTTAAATAATGTAATACCTACTTGTTTATCAAATTTGAGGAGTCTAGTTATTATAGTTACTGAGATAGGGTCACTCGGAATCGAATATATAAATCCCGTTTTTTCCCTTTCCCGTGGGAATTCCCAAAAATCCTTCCTTAGTGGATGCCTACATTGTATAAGGTATCTATGTGCAATATTTCAAGTCTCTAGGTCCAGTGGTTTGGACTGTGCGTTGATATATCAACAGTCATTTAGTTTATTTAGATATTTCAACCCCATCGCACCCCATCCAGGGAGATGGTATTTTACGTCTGCCACGTCGGATTTTAAAACCGTTGTTGTTTTCATAACCAGCGACCCGATAAACCATAGAAACAACACCCATGTTGATTTTCAGACTTTGTTACCCCTTTCCCCCCTTTTAGGGGTTGAATTCTCAAAAAACCTGAAACACGTGTTTACTCATTTATTATTCGGAGTACTTCTGTGAAGTTTCGAATAAAATAGTCGAACTAATCTTGTTTCCCCATACAAACTTTGGACCCCCGTTTCACCCCCTTAGGGAGTGAATTTTGAAAAATCCTTTCTTAGTGCACCCCTAGACCTAATAAGGAACCTACATGCCAAATTTGGAATCCCTAGGCCCAGTGGTTTGGGCTGTGCGTTGATATGTCAGTCAGTTAGTCAGTCAGTCAGTCAGTCAGTCAGTTTCTTCTCTTATATATATAGATAAAACTTACGTCAAATTTTGTGTTATTTTGTTACTAGCTGTTGCCCGCGACTCCGTCTGCGGAGAATAGGGATATAAAAAATAGCCTACGACCTATTCTCAGAACTACCGAATACTTTGAAAAAGGTTTAATAAACATCGGTCAAGCCGTTTCGGAGGAGTTCGATAACAAACACCGTGACGCGAGATTTTGATAATAAGAAGATTTGGTTGACCGTTTTTTCTTCTCTTACACAACTATTGATAACGATAAAAAAATGTTTCTTTAACTAGTTTGATTGCGACAGTCTTTTATTTTACGGCGAAAATTCCGACCTTATATATTTAGACTGTTCTACACGTTGTACAATTAGCAACAAAAGTGCATCATTCTTCAGAGTCCACTGATACAGCTTTAAAGCCTTACTTTTCCGCCGACTGTACTATGAGACACAAAGCATATCGCAAGTTGCTTTAAGGATGCTTCACATTCGGATGCGCTCATCCAACATTCAGCGAGTACCTATTCTTGAAACGAGATGTGATTTAAATATGACTTTCAATCATAAATATAATATGTATGCTTTACTATTTTTTTTTTATTATAACGAGGTCTTAAATTTCAAATTGTGTTAAGTTATAGTAGTAATAACTTATACAATAAGTACTTCAATTAAAACTGAAAATAATGTTCTTAGTACAAAACAATCGTTTTGTTTTTTAAATGACAGTTCTAAAATAGAGGATAAAAATTTAATGTTAATTAAGGCCGACACCCCACTGCTGCGCACGTTCAAGCTACACACGTGGGTACAAAAACGCTTTGTATGAAAATGTAGGTAGATACTTCCACAGTAGTGCACGAGCACGCTGCGCACGAAATGACGTCACTGATACACGCGTGGTCTGTTCCGAAGTGCCTGCCACGCACACGCAAGCGTGCGTGGCAGGCGAAGCCCTACCGCGAACCACGCTGTCCGCGCTACGAACCCCCCCCCCCCCCCGCGCCCCCCGCGCGCGCGTGCGTGCATGTGCGTGGCCCGCAGTGGGGATTGTAGACACGCGCAGCTGACCAACGTAGCCACTTGGCCCACACGTTTTACGTGTGCGTGCATTGGTTGCTGTGAAAATGTTGACACGCGTATCCAGACCCATGGACCCACGTGGGCGACGTGTATAGCGTGTCCGTGCGTAGCGTGCGCAGCAGTGGGGCTCCGGCTTAAGACAGGTTAAACGTATCATCAAGACAATTAGCCCCAAAAACTAGAAAATACAGGGTGTAAAAACCATCAACCAAAAACGGAATTTCCAGAATACCGTCGCGTTTTTTCGCGTATGTCCCTAATGTCACGAGAAATAAGACTAAACCAGGGATATTAAGATGAGAGGTGCCTTTGAAGGGTCGTGCTGAGCCAAAAAGAGTGCATGATGACTCTACAGGCGTGCATTGTTTGCTGTCGCTGCATCTGATATGTAAAATGACGAATTTTTACCTCATTTGAAAGCATCTACGTTGATGATATTGTTGAATTGAGATTTTGCTACTTAGCAGGTTTGTGGACGGCAAAGAGCGAATTGTTGGGGAGTTTAAACTTATATATCAACTTGAAAAACTACTAACACTGGCGAATAGTGTGAAATAAACTCTCACTCCACTCGTTATAAAATACAATACGATGACTCTTTATTGTACACCACAAAGAAAACAATACAGAAAAACAAGTACATGGAAAAAATATACAAGGCAAGCAATATAATAACAAGGAATGAATTTCAGCAGGCAGGAAAGGTTATTGACTCATTATTAATATTATAGTTTCATAAACTAACCAATTTATAAATTTACTAGCGACCCGCCCCGGCTTCGCACAAGCAAGCATGCAAGCTTGCAAAAAAGCATGCAAGGAAGCATTCAAGCATGCAAGAAAGCATGTTAGCGAGAATCCAAGCAGGATTCTAGCGAGCATGCAAGCAAGCATGCAAGCAAGCATACATGCAAGCAAGCAAACATGCAAGCAAGCATGCAAGCAAGCAAGCACGCAAGCAAGCACGCAAGCAAGCACGCAAACAATCATGCAAGCAAGCATGCAAGCAGTATGTAAGCAAGCTTGCAAGAAAGCATGAAAGCAAGCAAGCAAGCGAGAATCCAAGCAGGATTCTAGCGAGCATGCGAGCAAGCATCCAAGCTAGCATGCAGGCAAGCATGCAAGCAAGCATGCAAGCAAGCACGCAAGCAAGCACGCAAACAATCATGCAAGCAAGCATGCAAGCAAGCGTACAAGCAGCATTCAAGCAAGCAAGCTTGTAAGAAAGTATGAAAGCAAGCATGCAAACGAGCATGCAAGCGAGCATCCAAGCAGGCATGCTAGCGAGCATGCAAGCAGGCATGCAGGCATGTAAGCGAGCATGCAGGCAGGCATGCTAGCAGGCATGGAAGCAGTCATGCAAGCAGGCATGGAAGCAAGCAAGCATGCAAGCAATCAAGGATGCGTGGAAGCATACCAAATTTCGTCTTAATCGGTTAAGTGGTTATTGATTCTCCATACAAAGTTTCACCCCCTTTTCCCCTCCTTAAAGGGCGATTTCCGGGATAAAAACTATTCTATGTCCTTTCCCGGGACTCAAACTATCTGTATACTAAATTTCATCTAAATCGGTTCAGCGGTTTAAGCGTGAAGAGGTAACAGACAGTCAGACAGACAGACAGACAAACAGACAGACAGACAGATACACTTTAGGATTTATAATATTAGTATGAAATTAGTATAGATAGACTGCTGGCTCTGTGAGCTATAGTAGATCTCGCGAGTTTTCTGAAATTGTTTTATGAAACGCACCTCTCTCGGCCCCTTTCTAATCATACTCCTCAGCCCCTGTACCGCGCGGGCGAAGACACATTTAAACGGTCTAGCTATAATAATCTACTCTTTTCTCTAGTGGCTTTTTTAACCTTTTCAATGTCATGCTTAGCGAAACGTAAAGCTACTTTGAACCTCAAGTCCGTGAGCAATCATAAATTGACCCTAATTTTTTTAATTGGCAGGCAGGTCCCACCAAAATGATCTGTATTTTATTTGGAATGTTTATTTTATCTACACTAATCTATTATCTTTATAAACATTTTGGGATAAATAAAGATAATTAAACTTATATAATTATAAGTATGCTAATTATAACGTACCTACATGAAGCAATCACTATCACTACATAGTATTATAACAAAGTCGCTTCCCGCTGTCTGTCCCGCTTGTCTTGTCGTTTGTCTGTCTGGCTTAGATCTTTAAAACTACGCAACGGATTTTGATGCGGTTTTTTTTAATAGATAGAGTGATTCAAGAGGAAGGTTTATAATGTATAATACATGCATAATTGCACCCGAGCGAAGCCGGGGCGGGTCGCTAGTTTGTCATAATTTCCAAAATTAAAAACTAAGGCATTTATTTATATTGACATTTTTAATTTCGTAATATTTTTTGAACGGAATGTCCGATTTCGATAATTCAAAAAGAAATCAACAGGTATTGAACCAGTCTTGAATACGAAATAATTAATTTGGATAAGAATTAATACAAAGGTGTGGAAAACATGGTCTGATTTTGATAGGCATTTCTATCATCTTTTAAAATGTAAAAAAGTAGTAATTGTGACGTAACTACAATAATTGGTCATATGGTCTCGCGAAGTTTTTTGTAGATATTGATACGTTCTATAATATTGTAGAACATTTTTTTGTTCTATCATCAATACTTTCCGCAGCGCATGCGATGATAGACATTTTATGGCTAATTTGGGTTGGCTTTAGTAAGATTTACCGAGGATCTCTAATTTTTTCTAGTACGAGGGGCGTTCAATATAAAGAATGAGATGCAAACTCTTTCAATATTAGGAAATTAAATACTGGCCGGTAAAGCTAATCTATCTAGCTGATTGCTATGAAAAAAAAACTAACTGTCTTTTGTTTAAAAATAATACGGTACTTTCTTTGCAATGCTATTGAGTACGTTAGCGAAAATGGAGAAAATTTAACTGCGCGCCGTTATCAAATACTTGTGTTTGAAAAATTTTTCTACGGACCAAGTCAATTTAGATTTGCGGGACACTTTAGGGTCTAATGCTCCTCCGTATTCGACAGTCGCACGTTGGTGCGCCGAATTTAGACATGGAAGAACATCGACCATGGACGACCCCCGCTCCGGACGCCCTACTATTGCAATAACTGAAGAAATTATGAAAAAAGTTGAAAACTCAGTTTTGGCGGATCGTCGTGTCACGGTTCGTTTTATTGCTGAAAATGTAAAGATTTCAACGGGGAGCGTGCATAATATTTTACATGAACGCTTGGGTATGAAAAAGGTATCTGCGCGTTGGGTACCAAGAATGCTTACTGACACGCTAAAACAAACTAGAGTCGAGATTTGTCAAGAAGCTTTGGACCTGATACAGCAAGACCGGGAACTTTTTTTGGCGCGTTTTATAACAATGGACGAAACATGGCTCCATCATTACGACCCTGAAACGAAACTGCAGTCTATGACATGGAAAAGGCCATCATCTCCAACTCCGAAGAAATTCAAGGTGGGCCCATCTGCCGGTAAGGTCATGGGCTCTGTTTTTTGGGATGGTAAAGGGGTATTAATGATTGAGTATCTCAAACATGGAGCCACTATTACGGGCACTTTATACGCCAAACAAATAGCAACATTGCGCAATGAGATCCGCGAAAAACGGCGAGGTAAACTCTCGAAAGTTGTGCTGTTCCACCAGGACAATGCCCCGGCACACAAATCCATCGTTGCAATGGCTGCAATTCGTGATGCTGGGTTCAATATCCTTAAGCATCCTCCGTATTCACCAGATCTCGCTCCCAGTGATTTCTACCTGTTTCCGAGATTGAAACAATATCCGAGAGGCCAGAAATTTGAAGACGACGACGCGGTAGTCGCTGCAGTACAAGATTTTTTTAAGTACTCAAGATGAGACCTTTTTTAAAAATGAAATTTTAAGTTTAGAAAAAAGGTTTGTTAAAAGGTGACTATGTCGAAAAATAAAATTACATTTAGTAAAAGTTGTTTATAACATACTCATTCTCACTTTTTATTGAACGCCCCTAGTAATAAATATAGCCTATGTTACTCAATGATAATGTAGCTTTCTAACCCAACTTTTTCGCCCAACGCAGCTTGTCTAATTGTGGATTGTTTTCTCGCACACCGCTTGCTACCTCGCCTTACTCCAGTGGACCACCATAAGACTGCATGCACCTACCTCAAAACAATTCCAGTTCTGTAGTAACCCTGATACTATCAAAAAACAAAAGCCAGCCGCCATTGTACACATCGAAAACAGTGGAATTTCCCAGTGGTATCCGTTTCTACCTTTTTCATTGTTTCTTTAAACTGTTCCAATAAAAATGCAAATTGACTGTCAATGTGTTGTCCGCGAATTGCCGGGAAACAGGTTTATATCGGGAAGTAGTTTTAACACCCCGTTTTATTCTGTGCAAAAAATGCTGTTGTTCTCTTCGCTGCTGTTTTTAATCTGTTTTACAGTATTTAGGTACGGAAATTTGTAGTAATGAAAATAAAACGCAAGTTTATAAGTTTAGGTAAGTAGTATCCTGTTGTATGTACTGTATCGTTTTAAAACAAATAATTATCGAAATTCACTGACTGATATTTTTTGCTTTTCAGAATTTAGCGATACCAATTTACCTTTTGTTCTCAAATTGTATCATTTTTACCGCAGACATATCTGTTAATTTTTCCGAATTCTTGTGGAAAAAATGTCCAATTTGGTTACAAAAGATTATATATAACTTTCCACGATTTCCCAAGCGGCAGCATTCAGTATACGCATTACAACCTATACTTTTTACTCTGTTCAATTTTCTTTTCCTCCATTTCCATTTTTTTTGAAATAGAAACTTCTCAAAGAGGTAAAGTTAAAGCTTTGTAATAGTTTTGATACAGTAATAATCTCGGACATAGTTTTATAATATTGATAATTCGATATTTTGTGAATATTCAATTAAAATAACAAATAAACGCTTCGGGTAAATAAAAATGCTACGTTGAAATCGACAATTACAAACATTCAGTTCAGTTTCAAAACACATTAAAGTAGATTTTTATTGCAAATTCAATAGCGTCGTTATAAAATAGTTTCTGTGAACCAGTTGCTGTGCTGATTCAACGTAAGACAGAAACCTTATTTAATGTCGGTTATTGCTAAAAAACGCCTTAAGCCGAATGATAGGAAAATATGGAAACCGATTTTACATACATTTTAGTGATTTAAGAAAATAACATTAAATTTTGAAAATAAAATAACGTCTTAGTCACGTCTTCAATACACGTCCGTCTGCAGGTCATAGAACTCTGAGAGAGCTAATATTTTTTTAATGAAAAATATTAACATACATACATATGTCGCAGTGACAGCGCTAGTGGCGCCACACGCGGCGGAAAGTAGAACTAGTTTGACATTAAGATTGTAAACAGATTGTTCGAGTCACGGAAAAAAACGTTTATTTTCTTTTGAAACGTCAAGCCTTAGGCTTGGAAGTAGTCGATATTTGGTTGACAGCCCTTATTTTAATTGAGGGTAGATTTGACAACGTTGTCAGGTTAGGAACGGGACGGAATCACTCACTTTTCGTTACGCGTTGGTCTAGAGCGGTAGTGCAGTCAGCCAAGTATCGAATTCACCACGTTTCGTTTTGCAATCCATTAACATCCGATTACCTAGTAGTGTATTCTCGGTGTATGTAATTGTAATCGTTTAATACACGCTTAATCAACCTTAGAAAGTTATTATTTCAAAACTCTGTCGACATGAGCGAACGTAGCCCCTCCCCCGTCACATAAATACAATGTTTGTGAGTAAAACTCTTTATTGTACATAAAACATGAAAATAACATGAAAATAACAAGAGACACGGATAGATGTATAGTCGACCAAGTAAGTGCTTTACCATTTTTCATGAAAGTTCCTACATCAGAAGAAAAACAATAAGGCTGATTGTTACATTGACTTGTAAGTGAAAATAGCCTGTGATTTTTTACGCCATACAACTGACATTGAACCTCAGGGTCGTAAAGGAATTTCTTGGTCGACTATATACAAAGGCGACGAGGTTTGTCCTCCAGGTATGGATAAGAGTGGATCTTTGCAGAGCATTGTTATTTTTGTGAAATAAAAATCATGTGATAATTAAACTTACACAAACAAAAAATAAAAAATATCACGTTATGGCAGATAATTTTTTCAACCAACTAAAGTTACTAAAATAACTATACCAACAAACAAAAACTTAAACAGTCCTCTTCCACATCATCTGAAATCGAGTTAAGGATCCAGAAGGATTGAAAAGAGTTTATAAGAAGCTGCCTGTAGAGACCCGTGGGTATATACGCGGTTATACCCGGTTGTACCCGCTATGGCTCGGCCCGGATAAAATTAAATTGAAGACTAAGCAAGATCCGGGATGACCGCTCCAAATTACACGTTTTATACTATTTTGCGATACTTTCAAGCGGATCAAATGAATTTGCGAAAAGCTAAAAGATGTGATGAAAAACGAGATCAATTTAAAAGATATCTTCTTGATGAGTTTTTTAGTAAGTTCTGAACGTTTTGGCAGAAGTTATTAAAATAGACGCACAACGCAAAGGGGGCCTCGTACCTAGTTGAATATTGCGTAATTATCTATATCTATACATATAATAAATCTGTAACAAGTCGGTGTCTGTACATTGAAGATATTTGAGAAAAACTGTCACTAGGGCTATTTATTAGCGCAATAGAACCCGAAACAATGATTTTTAGAATTATTGTCTGTTTGTCTGTTTGTCTGTGCGTTTGTGCGCGCTAATCTCAGAAACGGCTTAACCTAGAAGGATGCGGTTTTCACTGATATGTTGGTATTTTCTTGGATTAACATTTAGTGTTTGTTTCATTTCAATCGGTTGACAAATAAGAAAGATACGTCTATTTGAAAAATTTATCGAACAGATTTTTTTGTTTGAACGCGCTTATCTCAGGAACTACTGCTCCGATTTAAAAAATTCTTTCAGTGTTAGATAGCACATTTATCGAGGAAGGCTATAGGCTATATATCATCACGCTAACACCAATAGGAGCGGAGCGGAGCGCAAGGATGTTTCAAAATCGGGGGTTTTTGAAGTAAAACTTCTATAGGCACGCTTGACTTGGGAGTACGGTGTTGAATGTGAACGCGGGTGTGCGGGGGGGTTCGGGGGGGTGCGCCATAATTGATGAAAAAGCAAATTGGATAAAAAAGAAATAAGCTGCCCAAATTACTAATTCCACGCGGACGGAGTCGCGGGCAAAAGCTAGTTTAAAATATAAATCATTATGAAAAAGTTATAATCTTTTACTTACCTACTTCACATAAACTTTGCCGTTTTGATAGATGAGTTTGACCTCTGCAAAGTAAGGTCTGAATCCATCAAATGTCTTTGTTATCACCCAAAAATTGCTAGTCTGAATTATCTAGGAACTAAAGCCACCGACAGTACAAAGAATCGCCAGACTCACTTGAGCATTGGGCAGGGCACATCGCTAGTAGAACTGATGGTTTATGGGGCCAAAAGGTTCTCCAATGGCGACCGCGGGCACGACGACGCACTGTGGGTAAAGCTCCAACAAGACGGACCGAACGACTTGGTTAAGGTTGCGGGAATGCGTTGAATGCGGATGGCGCAGGAGCGGTCTCTGGCAAATCTTGAAGAAAGTCTTTAAATATTTTTTTTTGTAAATAAATATCATAGGACAATTTACACCAATTTGACGTAGCCCCAAAGTAGGCAAAGCTTGTGTTATGGGTCAGGCAACGGATAAACATACTTATACATATAGATAGATACATAAATACATATTAAACACCCAAGACTCGAAAACACAGATTCGTATTTTCATACAAAATATCTGATTTATTGAATAAGGCGTACTTTGCGATTGTCCATGATATCAATGAAAAAATACAAAATCAAATTATCTGCCCCAACGTGGGAATTGAACGTGAGCTTTGTGGTCAGGTTATCTAACCACTAGGCCATTTGGTCATCAATGTTTGGTAGTAGTCTATAAAAATCGGCCCTTAAAGAAATAGCACAGTAATTGTTCGTGATGACTAACTTTCAAACCGCTAGGTATAACTCAAAAAGTGGCTTACATCTTCTTTCCGTGGACCTTTCATTTAGTACTTACCCTTCTTTACCTCTGTCGCGTGTTTTCCTCACAGGTAACACCAACACTGTGTTTTATTTACGATAAATTAAATAAACGAACAAGTTGGGGTTTTGTAATGAATATTAATGTTGGAAACTCTTGGAATGAAGCTTGACACGGGCTCGGAACTCCGCGAGCCCAGCATAAATCACGCTTAGTTCGGCCCCGAGTGCCGTTCTGCTTTCGACCATCTTTGCACTAGAATAAGATTATGTCCGCAGATACAGTGAATTTAGGAATCAAAGATCTTTTAAAATTTATTTAGATGGTGCTAGCCAATACCGTGCATGTCTTGTTTCACTACAAGATCGTGTGATTATAGATTTTTATTCGATCGATCATCTACTGCAATGTACCGCAACTTACATCTACAAGAGACCTAAGTGCTGCTATGAAGAAAATCCTGACACATGGAACAACTATAAAGTTTCTGAATATTGACAATGCCAACCATAGGAAAATAAATGCTATTACATACTAGGGGCGTTCAATAAAAAGTGAGAATGAGTATGTTATAAACAACTTTTACTAAATGTAATTTTATTTTTCGACATAGTCACCTTTTAGCATAATACACTTATTAAATCTTTTTTGTAAACTTAAAATTTCATTTTTAAAAAAGGTCTCATCTTGAGTACTTAAAAAATCTTGTACTGCAGCGACTACCGCGTCGTCGTCTTCAAATTTCTGGCCTCTCAGGAATTGTTTCAATCTCGGAAATAGGTAGAAATCACTGGGAGCGAGATCTGGTGAATACGGAGGATGCTTAAGGATATCGAACCCAGCATCACGAATTGCAGCCATTGCAACGGCGGACTTGTGTGCCGGGGCATTGTCCTGGTGGAACAGCACAACTTTCGAGAGTTTACCTCGCCGTTTTTCGCGGATCTCATTGCGCAATGTTGCTAATTGTTTGGCGTATAAAGTGCCCGTAATAGTGGCTCCATGCTCGAGATACTCAATCATTAATACCCCTTTACCATCCCAAAAAACAGAGCCCATGACCTTACCGGCAGATGGGCTCACCTTGAATTTCTTCGGAGTTGGAGATGATGGCCTTTTCCATGTCATAGACTGCAGTTTCGTTTCTGGGTCGTAATGATGGAGCCATGTTTCGTCCATTGTTATAAATCGCGCCAAAAAAAGTTCCCGGTCTTGCTGCATCAGGTTCAAAGCGTCTTGACAAATCTCTAGTCTAGTTTGTCTTTGCGTGTCAGTAAGCATTCTTGGTACCCAACGCGCAGATACCTTTTTCATACCCAAGCGTTCATGTAAAATATTATGCACGCTCCCCGTTGAAATCTTTACATTTTCAGCAATAAAACGAACCGTGACACGACGATCCGCCAAAACTGAGTTTTCGACTTTTTTCACAATTTCTTCAGTTCCTGCTGTAGTAGGGCGTCCGGAGCGGGGGTCGTCCATTGTCGATGTTCTTCCACGTCTAAATTCGGCGCACCAACGTGCGACTGTCGAATATGGAGGAGTATTAGACCCTAAAGTGTCCCGCAAATCCAAATTGACTTGGTCCGTAGAAAAATTTTTCAATCACAAGTATTTGATAACGGCGCGCAGTTCAATTTTCTCCATTTTCGCTAACGCACTCAATAGCATTGCAAAGAAATTAGCGTATTTTTTTTTAAACAAATGACAGTTAGTTTTTTTTTCATAGCAATCAGCCAGATAGATTAGCTTTACCGGCCAGTATTTAATTTCCTAATATTGAAAGAGTTTGCATCTCATTCTCACTTTATATTGAACGCCCCTCGTACATACTTGTTGCAAATGTGACAGATTAGTAAGTATAGCATTTTTTTCCTAATAGTCACATTGTCAATATTCAGAAACTTCATAGTTGTGCAATGTGTCAGGATTTACTGTATTGCTGTTGTTTCTGTTCAATAAATAGTATTCGTGGTTCTACAAAAAAAAAATAAGAAACTGTTAACCATGTGCTTAACATATTATGTCAGTACTGGAAAAATGTCCTTTAGGCATCGCACGTCTAAGAAATGTTTCGAGTTTTTCTTTGTAATGACTAATGAGATAGTTAGTACTTCTTTGTGAAACACCACTCCTTCCCTACAAAATATAACGGCGTTATTTAAATTGGTTTGAACACCTCGCATTCCTTTAGCACATTATTGAACGGGTCCCAAGTGAAGCGGCGCCAGCCTCATCTCTGATATAATTTTATATTCCCAGTAGTAATGAAGACTAATCGATAGGCCCCGGCAGTACCATTTTTCTGTTCGAGTCTTCGGCAATTTAGTGCACCCGCCCACCCAGGCCGGCCTATTTGTTAGGCTTTTAAAGTAGAAGAACTTGGGGCACACGGAATACCTACATTACTGATATATAATTACCTATTAATTAAGAAATTTTCTAAGTCAAAATAAGCTGTTTTTGTCATTGGCACAGTCACATCAAACGTCTGTTAAAACTCCTCATAAGTAAGACGGTGGGCTGCCTATTAGCGGAGAGCAAGCATTTTCGTTAGAAATACTCAGAGAGGAAGAGGAAGTCCACGGACTGGTAGACGCAGTGTAGGTAGACCTCCAAAGATATGGAGCGACGACCTGGTTAAGGTTGCGGGAACGCGTTGTATGCGGATGGCGCAAGACCGCTCTGTTTAGCGAAACTTGGGGGAAGCCTGTGTTCAGCAGTGGATGTCTTTCGGCTGAAATGATGATGATGATGATGACTTGGAGAGTGTGAACCGTGAGTCAAATATGCATTCGGATGCATTACCTCGTAGTTAGTGTACACAAGCTTTCCCACACTTGTCATTACTGTCGTCACGCAAAAAAAAATAGAAAAAAAAAGATTAGAAAATCCGGTAAAAACCGAGTTGTGTGTCACAGTTATTGTGGTGTGTCACGCTACTGAGGAGGTAGTAAAAGTTAATACATGCATTTCAAAAAAAAAATAACTGTTATAATAGGTTAGTAAACAATCGCCAAATAGTGATCCAAAGGTACGTTAATTTAGTAGTAGTAGGGAAGTATTAACTTAGTTTGTTGGATTAGCTTCTACCTAAAGCTAAGTTTTTAAGCTAGTGAACTTCAAAATTTAAACAAAGTTAGTACATTAGAGTAATTAGCATTTTGGTGATACACTTGAGAAGATGTTTTTTAAAAATCTTTTGTGAAGTAATTATGTAAGTACTCATTATGATTATTGAATAAACATGCCAACGAAATAATATCTATGCTTGAAAGAGACATTGATTAAGCGACACTCCGGACTAACTAAATAGAGTTCAAACTCTAAATGTAAATACAGATTGTAGTTGTAATGTTAATGTCGCAGGCAATGTCTCCTTTCAAGCGTCGATATAGTTACAAGACACACCTTTAATTGCTACAAAAACAGCAACGGACAAAGTAAAATTAGGACTGCAATGGAGCAACTTCAGAACAACATCCGAGTTGTCATTACCAGACCCGCGAGTGGAATGAAAAGTATCGGCGCTGCATTCCTTGACGTATTTCGGTCATTAGTAGTTAATGAATAATTTAGCTAACGAGTCAACTCCCTCGCCTCCCTGTTATTGGCTGAATTATTTCTACCTTTTCTACGTTCAAATAGCATTTCTCGTTAATTGCTGTCTGACTGGAGCTCACTAATTGCTTAAGTTCTGGGATCTCTTGGCTCTTCAGTAAAGTGGTCGACTACTATTAAAGTAAAAATTTCTTAAGAGTGTTCTGAACTTTGGCCTGTTCATAATTTTCAGACATTGCACGGCTGAGTTTGAGAACGCGTAAAGTTTCAAGTGTAAATAGACAGATTTGTGTGAGACTTGGCTGTATTAAACATTATTTCTCATTCTGTCAGGATGTAGAAGTGTTATTTTTAGATATTTTAACGCCAAGGTTTGTAAATTTAACTAATTTAACGTTTTTTTTTTACTGTAGAAAATTAGAGCAAAGGAATAATAAAAAATCTCAATAAACCTAAACATTTTTGGCCTCTTTCCCTTTAATTGCCTTTTTACTGATGGTTGTTATTTGTCAATTTTTCTTTTTTTTTTGGACAACAAAGAGCTTATATATACATACGGGTCGTACTCATTTTTTTTACGTCTCTCCCGTGGACATATCAAAAGTTAATGGTCAGGTCTACATCGGTGTGTGACACGCCTGGCCAACTTTCGGCCCATTTAAATAAATCTTAAGTTTATTTCTCAGAGTCGCTAATTTTAAGTTCACAGGAGAGACAACTTTTCTTTCTAAGGGTGTGTATGAGTATGTATACATATTGCATCATTGTTTTGACATTTAATCTGTGCTAAAACAAGGTCCGATGTCCGTACGAGAAACGTAAGAATTCACTCGGACGGTCCCGTCCTAAGCCGGTCTTATGGTTGCGGGAATGAAAAGCGGGTGTCCTAGAACCACGGTCCAGATGGTCACTGTTTTATGTAGCACTCCTTATTCCACCTCGCTATTTGGGAATACACTACAATGTATTGTACAATTCATTGACGTTTTAGTAAATTGTTTCATGTGCTTCGATGCTTATTTAGCCACTTGGAATATATTTATAGATTTTCTATTCCTACCACGTCCTATCAAGTTACGATTATAAAAATTAAAAAAATAATTGAAATGCGGTTTTATGTGCAGTGAAGTTTGTGCAGATTTTCTTCACCATAAAGCTCATAGTAATTTTCAAGCGTGATTTCGCGCAATTATCCAGAAAAAATCCAAAGTGCGAGCTCAAGCTCGAACTCACGACCCTCTTTGTGAGGCCACAGTTCAAATCACTAAGCTAACACGACTTCTTATAAACAAATTTGCCGTCATACGGAAAAAAACGCATCTAATACTTTTTCGAAACTGAGTTACGTAAATATTCAGACGCGGCGTTTCTTTCAGATTCCGAATGGTATGTCTCTAAATTTCGAAAACATAATGTCACAGCCTTTATTCCTCCGTGTGGCGTCAGAAATAATAACCTATACCTTGACAAGCTCGTGCGCGGTGCTCGGCGGAACCCTGTCGCAGGGAGCCTCTGCTAATAATAAGTAGTAATTTTAATAAGTGCGGCAAACGCTGTCTGCGACAGGGTTCCGCGGAGGGTCGCGCACGAGCTTGGCGGACTATAGTTTAATTATTATGAACTTTTATCACACAATGAAAAGGCAATATTCTGCCTTCGTTAACACAGCCTAATCCATTTTATTTCGAGGTGTTTCGTTTGCAGATAATTAACTTAACGGCCTCGTATCCACCAATTGATGCAATAAAATGTGACGGTGTGCGTGCACTGTCTCCGAACGGGGAGATGGACAATGTAGGAAAATGATAAAATTTGGAATGTATGTAGGATGAGTGAAATGAAGCGCAGTATGACGTATGATTGGGTAAAAGAGATAGAATGTATGAGTAAGAAAGAGCAAGCATGAATGACGGGTTGATATTTGAATCGAGAATAGTAAAAAACAGAGGATCTAGACGCAAGACGAATAAGACGTGTTGATTTGTGATTATTTTTAAATATATTTATTACTTCGATTTTATATTGTTTTTTCTTCAATTTACAATCCCACATGTATATTGTGCCATGTCTAATAATCGGGCTTTAAAGATCGTCATTGGACCTAGTGTCAAAAAAAGAATTAGACAGAAAATAACAAAATAAATAGGATTTTTTTAAACAGAGACGGCATCGCAGGGATTTGTGATATAAATAAATAAATATCACGGGACGATTCACACCAGTTGACCTAGTCCCAAAGTAAGCCAACCTTGTGTTATGACTACTAGGCAATACAATAGATACATACTTAAATACTAATTAAACAACCAAGACTCGAGAACAAACAATAACAACATTAAAAGAGTTGTGAGATAAGCGCAAATTTTCGTATGAATTTATATTTGGGAGACCACTTCTGAAAACGATTATATGTGACGACCGTTACAAAAACTATTCTGAAAATACCTCTAGTCCTTCTCTAAAATATAATTATATCTCCAGGTGGCATTGTAAATGTATCAAAATTAGAACTGTCTACGTCGACGCCTTCATAATCGTTACAGAGCTGTGACGGGCCAAATTGGCGGGAAATTAAAGAAAATTCCATCGGAAAAAAATGAAAAAGCCACTTTAAGGAAAATGAACGCGATATCGTAAGATAATTATTAAAATACGATGAAGCGATTGCGGAAAAGGTCGGTTTTATTGGAATCAATTTGCTTTAGAAACTTGAATGAGTGTTTTATAAACTGATAAAAACGATTTCCTAAATATAGTTTATGATTGTAAGGCCGGTCCCGATAAAAAGATCTATAAAAAGCTACGAATAAGGTGATGATTATCTTTATTTCGCATAGCTTTTGCCCGCGACTTTATCCGCGTAGTCGACTCCATAAATAGACCGATTATCTAGTGTGTTGTTTTAGTAGTCCAAAACCATTTTCGCATTATCTTTCAAATGAAGCCAGTTTTTGGCAAATTAATTAGACAGTTTTAAAGTCTTTAACGGATATAGGATAGAAACATGAAGGCAGTTAAAAATAGTTTTTTTTTATACAATATAGGCTTGCGTTTGACCACAATCACACCACATAGAAAGCGAAGATGAGGCCTATGATAGAGCACCTTTGCCTAGTAAATCCTCATCACTAGTCTTGAATTTAGGGAAATAAGCAGACTTAGAAGGCAGTGATAATAATAATAATTTATATTTATCATGTGTTTTCTCAGTTTTATATTTATTATTCGAAACTTACATAGTTCACGTGTAATCAACATAGCTAGTGCAGGACTGCGGGAACATAAAACCGTTTTACGCGGGAGTTTAACGGCGGAATCGTGATTAAGTTACCACTTTCAATGTAAATCTGTTACAAATTGTTACGAATTTGTGAGCTTCAATGTAGAATGTTGTGACTTGTGACATTTGATGTGTTTCTGATGTCGCAGATTTTTGAATGAAAAAAAAACATGGTTCCGGACAACACATTCTAAAAATACCGCGTGGGGTTGGGGTACGCTTTGATGACGTTATTACCAAGTGTATTATGAAAATCTAGTCTAATTACATATTAGGGCTGTTCAAGGCTAGAGTGAGTAGGCATTTACTGAACCAGTAAGATACACATTTGGCCTCATGTGCATTTTTCATCAGGTGAGGTAAGGGTCAATTAGGTAAGTTTTATGTAAAAAATATTGGTGAGCATAGTATTGGTAATGAAAAACTTTAATTTCTGAAGAGACTTATACAGGGTGAAATTTTGAACGTGATACAAAATTAGTAAAAAAAAGTAAAAATCTTTATTTGCTTACAAAAATCATATAAAAAAAAGTAATTAAAACAGTAAAGTACAAACTAACTTAAGTTTTAAGCCTAAACTGCTGCTTCACAACGACACGAAATTGCTACGCTAACGATTATTTATTAAAATTTACGTCACTCACTGTAGGTAAAATAATAGCCAGGCAAGTGCAGGCCACTGAGAAAGTGTGGTGTGTGTGTAGTGTTTCTAGCTTAGTTAATGCTGGACAACATAATGCATTTACCCAGTTGATAGAATTAGTATTGTTAAATTTGAGGGGTTCATACATTTAGTTCATAATTTAACTACAACAAAGTATGAAAATCCAAAATTTTATCAAACCAATTTCAACAATTGAGTAAATGCATTTATGTTATCCATCCAGCATTAACTAAGCTTGAAACACTAATTTTGTGTCACTTTCAAAATTTCACCCTGTATAGAAAACAGTTTAATTCCAAAGTTCTCTTAAAGTTCACCAGATCATTGATCTGTATTAGGTGTGTAAAAAAACTTTAATATACTTAAATTATCAATTATTACACCAACGAACACAACAATTCTACAAGCTGTTACCTAAATAAATAGGATTAGGACATATTTTACTTCCACTATGATTTCTGGATTTATTAATATGAGTTCCATGCCATTTCGATTTATTTTATTTTTATTAAAAAGCTAAAAAGATCAATATTGTTTTCAAATCACGTAGCATTTATTAGTGCTAAGAAGCCGCACCCCGTTCTTGACCCAAAGAAAAATCCCTCGTATTATCCATCTGAATGAAATATCAAGTGTTCGCGAGTAACAGAGTCGTAGTGCGGACAAATCACAGTCGCAAAAACGAAATCGGGATTCGAAACGGTCCCTTCTGTGTTTTCTTAGGACGGTCCATTTGCGTCGAACATGTCTTTATACGAATGCGCCATTATACAAGAGATACGTAGTATGTTATCTGCTGCGAATACAGATAAATTGCGTATAGTTTTGCTGCTTCGGGAATAATCTTGGAAGTGGGTCGAATATTTATCTAGATCTGGCATCTGACCCAATTGCAACGTAGCCCGGGGCTAAAGCTTCACTGTGTTGGCGTTTAATCGGTTAATTGCTTTGGAAATGCTTAGGGTTACTAATTCACTCTGAGCACTATGATCTGGTGTACGAACGTGTAGCTAGTTAATTAATTATCTTCTAAAAACCAGAAGCGTAAAGAAAACTCACTCACAGACAGAGATACAAGTTAAGAAACGTCAGATTTTTGAAAAAAGGAAGAATTAAATCGAGAGGTCAGTATCTAATGACGTAAAAACAAAAAAAGAGTCGCAAGGTACGTAAAGTTTTAGTTCAATGTTCTTGATAACTTAGTAGTGTAAAATATAATGTTACATTTTCGTCCCGCTTTAATGACATCGCTGCCATAAAATACTTGCTCTAAATTATATATTATTAAACAACCGGATAACCAAGTGGATGGAGACCTTGACTATGAAACTTGGGGTCCCGAGTATAGAACTCGCTTGCTTGGGAAATATATTTGTAAGTATGAGAAATACGAATCTTTGTTCTCGAGTTTTGAACGTTTAAAAATGTATTTATTAAGTATGTATCTATCTATATAATTAGGTTTATCCGCTGTCTAGTATCAATAGTACAAGCTTGTTTGGGACTAGGTCAATTGGTAAGTGGTAGGTAAAGTTTCTTGCATATTGTAATGCATAATTAAAATATTCAATAGTATCATTGTGCACCCCGCAAACTCACGTCATCACCTAAGCCACTAGCGGTTGATTTATTAATTTTATATCCATTCTTCTCCAGAAAGAGAATCCGAGATAAAATACGACAGTAGGTATGGCGCGTACTATACACGACGGCTGCCTTATTTATGTCCTCAATATTTTACAAACCATAAAACTCCCTGCCGTGAAAATAAGAAACGTTTTATCCTAATAGATTCTTTGGGATTCTGTTCGGATGTATTTTAAAATTTAATTTATGTTCATACCTGAAAGGTAGAACTTGCGCTTGAGATTTTTAACAACGCCGTTTCGTTTAAATTCAAATTAAAAATAATATTGTGATTTTTCTCAGAGTTACGTATTGAATAATTTATTGAATCAGGCGTTACTTTGCGGAGGTCCATATTAATGAACTAAAACAATTACTTTGCTCACCCGCGACCGTACGTACGTATTGAAATGTAATGTGGATTAGTTTAGTAATGGTAAGCTGACCATTGATTTACCCTATCTCACTGATCAGTGATAGCTTATTGACGCTCTCTCTTGTATATGTCTGGATTGCATGTCACTTTAATGTAGATACTTAATATAAACTTTTCAACGATCATTATTCGGCGATAAGCGTGTAAGGTACGTGCGTGTAAGGAGCGACGACCTGGTGAAGGTGGCGGGAACGCATTGGATGCGGATGGTGCAGGGCCGATCTTTTTGGCGAGCCTGGGGGAGGCCTATGTTCAGCAGTGGACGTCTTTCGGCTGAAATGATGATGATGAATGATGTGCGTACGATTGTACAAAAGGTAAGTATTGCAGTGAAGACGAAATAGGAAATGTACAGCGTCCCCGAATCGCACGTGTCCATTTACGAGGGTTAGTTTTGAAATGATAAAACTCAGTAGTTCTATTGTCGTGAAAATATAATGTGTGAATAATACAGACCTCCCTTTCAATAAGGGTCGTGCCTTTTTGTAGGCGTGTGCCCGGAAAATAGATATCCACCCTTTAGCCAGATTAAATTATGGACTATATTTTTTGGGTCGTCTTCCGTATGGCGTTAGCTCTTTTAACGTCGAGTAATACTTTTACCTGACGAGATTTTGTTGAAGAACCTTTTCCGTCAGATAAGAAAGAAGTGCCGAACTGAAATCCTATATGATTAAGGAAAAAATGTGCTTCACTTGAACAAAGCTGGCGCGGACGGTGGAGATAAAATAAGTTTTTGCAGAAGGTGGGAGTGGATAGCTTAGCGAATGCTTTGAGACGATATAGGAGCAAAGGTGCTTGTGGCTTCAAATTAACAAGGTTTTATTTTATTTGCTGGTTGAAACATGAATAAAACAAAGAAAAAAACCCCAAATATCAATGAGAAGATTTGATGCGTGTTCAAATTACAAGCTTTCTCTATTATTTGTTAGAGAAACTGAGTATAAGTATGAGTGCTTGTGCTCAGAAAACAACAACAAAAAATTAGATTTATCTACTCTGTCGATTCTACATTCAGTGATCAAGAATAGTCTATTTTTATCGAGGACAGTAACTTAATTTCAACCGATTCCCTAGTAAAAGGTAAAGTTGAAGCAGATATAAGATAAGCCGGCGGCTCGCCGCTTCCCGCTCATTTCCCATCTCAAGGATTTCGGTGTTCGTACAGCGATAGGGTTTTCTCAGGATCATTGATGTACAGAATTTGTTTCTTTTTTCAGACATATTTGCTACGCAATGTGGACCGCGATTATCTTTAATGAGCTCCCTATATCCCACAAAAAAAAAGATAAAGTAATTGTTCGTGAATCACTAAAAACTGTTCTCTCTAATTGTCATATCCAGGGAAAAGAAATTTACATAATTAGCCATTCATCTGGATATCCCTTTGAGAAATGCTCTCCGTAGACCACCGATAGGGAAAAATATAGAACTAAATTGACCGTCGAAATAACGATCCCCAGCAGTAAGCACCGACTTCGAACGGATCATTCTAAAGATAAAAATCGTACAGTGACTATAATCAGCACTCGCGCATACAGTTACTAGTCCTTACCTTAAAAATTATAGTATTAAATTGTAATGTATAATAACTAAAATCAACAGAACTGGCGAGCAGATTACGTTTGGCTATTCAAACGAACACTTCTTGATGAAGAGCTACGAATTACATACAATAAGCGAACCTCGACTAAGTACCTCAGTTTTTTCAATAAAAAATAGAGTCAAATGAGAAACAATAATGAAAATTGTGAATAGAAGTGGAAACTGTCAAGTAAGTTCATATAAAAGTACATTTAAAAGTACTTTTTAACTTTTTACTTAGGCACTAGTATACAGTTAGCTGTCCCTAAGTCCGATTTAGTAAACTATTACCGTGTTATTTATATCTAAAATCATTTCACAGTGTAGCAGTTTAATACAAAATGTAGAACTTTCTCAAGCATTCAATCATAAAATTAATGACTTTTTTCATTTATCTATATTCAACCTGAAGGGCTACCCACTGTACCCACTAATTCTGTAGCCAAGCCTTAGCCTATCGCAATCAATTAATCTGGAAATCGGTTCTGTAGTGTAAATGGGGTGTTCAACTAACGACGTTAGGAGGATTCATGTATTGGATATAAGAACAATAGGGGTATGCATATTTTACGAGAGAATTGAGACTTAAGGATGTAATTTTTGTGCAAATATGCAAATTGCATAATCAAAGCATGATGAATTCGGCGCCTGAATGCATGATGTTTCTCTTTTCAACCTGGCATAGTTTTAGAAAAGAATTTCATCTAAATCGGTTCAGCGGGTTAAGCAAGAACAAGTAACAGGCGGACAGAGAGACACAGTTTCGCATTTAACATAAAATATTACCTATGGATCTTGTTGGAAGACGCAGTTTAGGTAGCTACACTGCGTCTGATACTAAAATACTATTTTAAAATGTTTCTAAATTTCTCAAGCGGATAACCTATCAATAGATAACCCGTTTTAGCAGTTGGCTAAAAATGTATAAAAGAAAAAGCTGAACCTTCTCCATAATAGAACCACAAAAAAATAAACAATAAATCAAATCTGTCAATTTATTTAAAGAAAAAGTATTTGATGCGCTACAAAAATAAATCCAAAGATAAGATGAGTCTGTGTACGCTTTCTACTGATTATTTTAACATATAATAAATCTGTAACAAGTCGGTGTCTGTACATTGAAGATATTTGAGAAAAACTGTCACTGCTATTTACTAGCGCAATAGAACCCAAAACAATGATTTTTAGAATTATTGTCTGTTTGTCTGTTTATCTGTTTGTCTGTTTGTCTGTGCGTTTGTGCGCGCTAATCTCAGAAACGGCTTAACCTAGAAACCTAACCTAGGTTTTCATTGATTGTTAGTATTTTCTTGGATTAACATTTAGTGTTTGTTTCATTTGAATCGGTTCACAAATAAGAAAGATACGTCTATTTTAAGAATTTATCGAACTGTTTTTAGAAGAATTGTTATTAATTTTGCGGAATCTTCGGTTAATATATTATAGGTTTTGTTAATTTTGTTAATTGTTAATTATAGTCTCTTAAATGATGATTTAAAACTTTTGCGAATATAAATTTAAAAGAAAATGGATAGTACATAGTACAGTACATAGAAAAAAAATCCAACATAAAATGAGCTGACAACAATATAGTAGACTATACTAAATAGGGTTCATCTTAAGTTGGACATGCACACAGGCGTGGCAGGGCCTATATAAAGCTGAAGAGTTTGTTTGTTTGTTTGAACGCGCTAATCTCAGGAACTACTGCTCCGATTTGAAAAATTCTTTCAGTGTTAGATAGCTCATTTATCGAGGAAGGCTATCCTATAGGCTATATATATCATCAGGCTTACACCAATAGGAGCGGAGCGGAGCGGAAGAATGTTTCAAAATCGGGGGTTTTTGAAGCAAAACTTCTATAGGCACGCTTGACTTGGGAGTACGGAGGTGAACGTGAACGCGGGTGTGCGGGGGGTTCGGTGGGGGGAAGGGGTTGGGAGGGGGTGCGGAGGTATGTAGGCAGGCCTGGGCCTGGTGGTTAGGTAGATGACTAGGTTCTTGCTGGCTCGTGCTGATGCACCGGACAAAAACCTACACAAAGTCGAATTCAAAAACCTCCTTTTTGTTGTCTGTTAAAATATTATAATTAGTGAATTTTAATTTTCTAAACATCGTAAAGTGCCTGAAAAGGTTCCGTTAAACATACAATGTTGCTTGTTTACAAGAATGACGGACTCTGATTGCATTCCAGAAAATTCAAGCTGCAGGAACTAACTTGCATTGTGTTTTACTGTTGCTTTAAGTGCATCTTGAGAAGTCTTGCTATGTTCTAACTACGTACAAAATTAAACAGAAGAGAATTTTGTTGTTTAATATTTCAGTCAAGCTTTTACTGATTCGGTTAACATTTTTAAGTAAATATTTTAAGAAAACAGAAAATTAAATTATTTTATTTTTAATAGAACAACATGACACAATAGTAAGACTATTTGAAGTATTTTAAAGCATTAAAAACTGGCAAAGTAAAGTTAAGATTTTTTGTTAAAAATTGGAAAGTATAAATACAAATTTATGTACGAAATAATAGCCCTACAGCCTCAGGGCCTTCCAAACCTTACCGTTACAACAGTTCTAGAAAAAATATGAAAATATCCAATCATTTGTTTAAGCGATAATATAGATTTTTTTTCGAAAATAAGAATACTAAAAAAGTTATGTTACTTTATTATCGCTTAACAAATATTTTTTTCTAGAACTGGTATTACTTGCCCTTTCGCTAGGTAGGTTTATCGTTGAGTTTCGGGGACAACCTGTTATAATATTATTCTATGGTAGGAAAAAAACAAGATTAAAAATTAAATAAATTGAAACTTAAGATTCCAGAGAAGTTATGAATAACATAATATAGGTAGAAACATATACTGTACACAGCGTGCAAGGAACTATGCGCCAGTGGAGCGAAGTTTTCGATTAGCATAAGGGAGATAAAAACGGAACTACACAGCTTTCGTACTTACAGCGGCTGCTGTATCAGAGACGTGGTCTGAGATGCACTAGGAGAAATTAAATCAATTCAATTCAATTCAATTTTTGAAAATATAGCTCCATCGATACTATCGATGATTCTGCCAATGTCGAGGTTGAGAAAGACACTATCGATTGGCCGTTGTAAATTAAATCAAATATTTAAGTATCGAAAGCATAAATTTGTAAACAGACATCGCGTCAAAATATGTAAACATCAACCTTATCTTATTTGACATAGAGTTGTAAAGATATTTTTGACACCTTATTGAGGTACCTATATTATGTTATAATATAATAATATATTAAAGGTGTCTGGCAAGGGGTAGCCACTATGTTAAGTGTCTGGCAAGGATTAACGAGGTTTTTAATAATATTCTGAAGGTAATACCAAAAAATCGCACTTTATTATTTGACGAAAGCAGATCGGTATTTTACACACCTTTGGTACCGTTTATCTGCCAAAGCCACTGTAACCCAAACTTCATAATGGTCCATCGTTCTTACCAGTGTTGGGAGCATACGCTGACAAACTTTCGGCTTTTATAATATAACGAAGGTCTGGGGTTCACGGGCTCTTGCCCTACTAGCACTTAAATATATAAAAAAAAAAAATTAAAAAAAATTTAAACTGTTTATTGCAATAAATGTTGTAACAATTTTCTTATACTTAGTTACAACCTTTAAATATTTAAGATTATTATAACTAAGGAAATAAACGAAATAAAATAAAACTATTGCTATTGTAGTACTAGTACGGTCAGCGCCACAAACAAGCGACCACCTCTGCACCCCGCCACCATGTCATCCCATCATGTATAACGACTGAAAGCGACAAGGTACCAAAGCGCCTACTCCTTCATGACGCTGACCGTACTGTCAAGTCCACCAATATCCGCACCGCCAACATCCCACAAATATCTATACATAGACCCTATTATGGTAACATAAGGTCCATGTACAGACACCCATGAAAGGCCGGCGATACACATACCGGCGAACCAGACTGTACATTTATTACCTAGACTTAAGTAGCCTTATAATAAGTAAATACAGCATATGATGATGTCTTAAATACTGTAATTCTCCCATCAAAAACTATCCAAGCATTTACATTTCTGTATTCAAAAACGTTAGTCTTGTTTGTATTACAATGATAGATTAATAAAAATGTTTTGAACCCTTGAATGTGCCAAATTGATATGATGATGATTTTTAGTAACAGCTTCTCGAGTGTTCGACTTATGGTAAATGGGGAAAGCGGGCGACTTGGACGCATGATGATAAAGACAAATGACAGAAAAAAGGAAAAATGGAATGGAAAACCTAATTCTAATCATGTCAAAACTTGCTCTCTGTGTACTTTAAACGGTTTCTGTGCTGGTGTTAGGAACAAGCCGCACGCGTCTCGTTTGCATTTTCAAACTGAATATCGCAACCACTTATTAAACACTAGCTGTTGCTCGCAACTTTGACTGTATCCTGTGGGAACTTCCTGAAAAAACGAAGCTTATTGGGATGATATAGTTTACAATAAGAAAAAAAAATAGCTCAAACAAACATAACTATTTTCAGGGTTCCGTACCCAAAAGGTGCCAACGGGACCCTATTACTGTGACTCCGCTGTCTTTTCGTCCGTTTGTCACAGGGCTTTATCTCTTGAATCGTAATAGCTAGTCACATGAATTTTTCACCGATGTATTTCTGTGGCACCTATTGGCTATGTGCGAAGCGGGTGGTGGGGTACTGAAAACGATCGCAGCGCATAACATGGCAAAAAATTGAAAGTAAATGTATGTATGTATGTAAACTCTTTATTGCACATAAAAATAAAAATACAAGTACACAGAGAGGAGAACAAAGGTGAACTTATCCCTAAAAAGGGATCTCTTCCAGCTAACCTAGTTAAGAGAAGTAAATTTATTATATAATGGATAAGCAGACAGTAACAATTACGTGCGGTAAAGAAAAAAAAACAGAAATACTCAAAAGAGAAAGAAAATAAATAGGTACTTACAAAATAAAATAAATACAAAATTTTACATTAAATGCAACATAAAACAGTTATTACAAAAGCGAACACAGCCTCACCTGAGATGTCAGTGTCAAGCCATAATTAAAATAAAAAAATAAAATAAATAAAGTAAATTTGGAGGAAAATTAAATGTTGTCAACGCTACGCGGCGCCACCGTCGTGCACGTTGCCAGAAGCGGGTGGTGGGGGTACAGAAAACGATCGCAGCGCACAACATGGCAAAAATTGGAGGTAAATGAGGAGGAAATGTTGTCAACGCTACTCGGCGCCACCGTCGTGCACGGTCCCAATAACAAAACGTACTAAAAATAACACAAAAATTAAATGGGGTTGTTATCAAGAAATGTGTTTTTTAGCGACTTAAACTCGACCTTAATGGCATTAACTAGATATTAATCGCGTGTACTGCCTTTTCGGCGAATTACTTTTCGCAAACTGATTCATTTGACAAATGTTTAATTTCCCAAATGTTATTTTTTTCTGAAACTGTAAACTATTCAGGATATATTTCAGGACTATCCTGTAGATTAGGTTAGGTTAGGTTAGGTTTGTTTTATAACAATCCTGAAAAGTTTACAGTTTCAGAAAAAATAAACATTTGGGAAATGAAACATTTGCCAAATGAATCAGTATGCGAAAAGTTTTTCGCCGAAACATTAGTAAACCGAGTCCAACTTACACTTGACCGGTTTTTTTATATTAGTCTATATTATAGTTAGGTATTTACAGGAACTTAATTATACTTAGGTAAAGCGTATTTTATGTAGGTGCCATTCAGGAGAATACCATACAAGTTAAGTTTTCAAGACTAACAGAGAAGAAATCACGGACACAAAAATGAATAAAATTCGTGTTAATACCTTTTTGGCCCACATTTTTGTAATATTTATGTATGTATAGTGTTACGAAGAGTGGTTTACGAGGCGTGAATAATTTAGCTCCGTTTTACGAAAGCCTAGAGACATGAAACCTTTAACAAGCTTGTTTATTCGCCGATACTTCGTTAGAGTATCTTCAGATAAATTGTTAACATATATAGCTAAAAAACAAGCGAAGTCACAAAACTCACTTAGTGTGCTAAGTTACTTCATACAATAGAGTACTTCTTATCCAGTTTCATACTCTACAAAATACTATAAATGCGAAAGTGTATCTGTCTCTGTCTGCCTGTCTATCTGTCTGTTATCTCTTCACGCTTAAACCGGTGAATCAATTAAGATGATATTGTTTGAGACCCTGAAAAGGACATCAAATAATCTTTATCCCGAAAAGTTGCAAAGTTCGCGCGGGATATCGATAAATGAATTCTTTGCAGACAAAGTCGCGGGCAACAGCTAGTTGATCATATTCTCCTTGGCAGTTGTTACTTGAAAATGTACTTTGTAATTTTTTTGTGTAAGATTGTCCCCTAATATTTATTTATTATTTATTTATTTAATTGTTATTAAGGCGCAAATCACACAGAAGAGACGTGGGACGGGGCGCGTCGCAGTCCGCGTCGTTTGTTCGCAGGCCGCGTCTCCGCCCCGACTCTTCTGTCTGCTTTGGATCGCGACGCTTCTATACATTTAGTACGAAAACTGATTTAAGGGACGCCGCGACTGCGACGCGCCCCCGTGCCACGTCTCTTTTGTGTGCCTTGCGCTTAACACCATTAACGGTGGGTCGGCTGGTAGGTGAATATAGTGGCCATCAAACCCGAGTGTCGTATCTTTTATCTGTCGTACCTATAGTACTTGAAAATCTACAAGGTAAAGTATGGTTGCGGAGTACGAACAATTGCGCTCAATGGCCTTTGCTATATGTCTCTTTCACTCGCGCGTAAATATTGTCTTCGCATTCGTACAAATTGATGTGTGCAAGCGCGACAGCGAATTTTTACGCACAAGCGACAGAGACACACATACTTACAGGTAATTTTGTGAAATTTACAGGTCACTGTGCGAAATTCTTCGTGGTTTCCGACCGTGTTTTATCACAAAATGAATCCACAACATTTTGACCACATTGTTATGTTACACTTTGAATTAGTGTCCGACCGAAGTTTCGGTTTCGGTTTCGGTTTCGGCCAATTTCGGCCAAAAAAGTGATTTCGGCCGAGGTTTCGGTTTCGGCCAGAATCCGGCCGAAACCTTCGGCCGGGCCGAAATTACTTCGCGGCCTCTCGCGGCTCTCGCATCGGGAGCGCTCGGCTTAATTCGGACACGCTCGGCCGGGTAGGTATAGGTAATGCATCGGCGGCCGGCCCAGCTGGGACCAGCGACAGTAGTATGTATGAGTGTTGTTTATTTATTAAATTATTATTTACTTTTTAGAATCTGTTTGGCGACCGCTTTAGCCTAGTTGGTAGTGACCCTGCCTACGAAGCAAGAGGTCCAGGGTTCGAATCCCGGTAAGGGCATTTATTTGTGTGATGAGCACGAATATTTGTTCCTGAGTTATGGATGTTTTCTATGTATTTAAGTATTTATTTATCTATATAAGTATGTTTATCGTCGTCTAGTACCCATAGTACAAGCTTTGCTTAGTTTGGGACTAGGTCGATTTGTGTAAGATTGTCCCCTAATATTTATTTATTTTATTTGTTACTGCATTTTATGCTGTGATTAATGAACAATACGTTTGATATTAGGATTGTGAATTTAGTTTAGACGTGATAAGAATAGGTTGTTTGTTTTGAATAATATAATACATATGCCAAGACATTTTTCATTAAAAATAAACGTTTTTTATTTTGTTTAACAAAAAAAGTAACTGTTCTCATATAAGAAATCCTTGCAATAACCTTTACCTTACGATCTGTACAGTAATTTTGAATATTTTGTTTGATATGATACGTCTTCAAAAATTTCGGTTTCGGTTTCGGTTTCGGCCGAAATCAGAAAAAAACCGAATATTCGGTTTCGGTTTCGGTTTCGGCTAAAAATCGCGTTTCGGTCGGACACTACTTTGAATATTGGCTAAAAACATATAATAATAATATTTGTCGATCTCAATTAAAAATACATGAAAAACTTTTTTAACTAGCCGAAATATTGGTTGAAACATTCAGAATTCATTTTGTTACACCTTGTTTAGTGTGTGATAGGTGTGATAGTTAATAAAGCAACACAACGAGAACACTCGCCCATTACGATCACTCTAAGTATAAATTTCAGTTCGTTTCGGTTAATTCGCGAACGACTTCGCAGGTCCTCGGCAAGACGCGCACGTTTCAGTTTCACAAATCTAATTTTTCCCCCTAGAGAATTCCTTTTTGAGAGCTATCGGGTACGGTACAGTATTGGCAATTCCACTGAATGTTCCTGTCCGGAACTAACTTTTTGTTCCTGTATTTGAAACCGTGTGTATTGTATGTGATGTTGCGATTTTAAATCTTTGAAGGAGCTTCAAGCGTTAGTGGGATACAAAATATTTGTTTTCGCAATGTGAAAAGAAAAAGTTTGCAAATTATGCTGATAGATGTTTTGTAAGTACCTACAACAACTTTACTACCCAGTTGGCACACATATTTGTGGTGTTAGAATTTTGTTTTATCGTTAAGGTTGCCACTGACAATTCAGTCATTCATGTGCTCCCAAATTTAGAGTTCCCAAATTCAGTACGCATTAAGAGGACGGTCTTAATATTATTTTGGTCAGTTAGAGACGTCATCTATGAAAATTTTCTGAAGATAAATAGTTTTTACATATTTTCGTCAAATAATTAGGTTAGGTTTGTATACGTCTAGTGCTGGTCATAAGTCTTTCTCAAGGATCTCCTGGATCATCGTTTTCATCTTACTCGCAGGCGATAGCTTCTCGCGATCTATCTCAGAATTTTCGTCGACCTTGCACGAAGACAAACACTTTGCCTTTCGGTACGGAGTTTCCACTCTAGCTAACTTCACTGCCCCAGCGGCCATCAGCTCTACGAGCAATGTGTTCAACCCACGAGGCGTGCAACTTGCTGAACTATGTCAACCTTAGTTCTTCTATGCCAACGGATCTCCTTATTTCTGATTAGATCTCACAAAAATATTGCAGACATACTTCTCGTGTACTTACTTTCGTGTTCTTACAGTAAAGAGAGAGAAACTTACGTCCGCATAATATAATTATTAAAACACAGCCTTACGAATAAAATCTTTCCTCATTTTCTAAGAAACATCGTATGCCTATATTATAAACACTGAAGTTACGTCGCGTTCATTGTAAGTAAAGAGAGGAAGGCGCAGAAACTCAATTTTCCTGCTTTGTAAAAAGGAAAACGAGCGAATCAAGTTAACTCACACTACCGACGCTATTCCTACGCCTTTTTACACGATCTTGAACTGCTCCACATTCAATTAGATTTGAGTTTCTGAAAAATTTTAGATCGCTAATGTTGTAAAAATTTACACAAAAAAATCGTGCAATGAGCTTGCACAGTCAGCATCAAAAGTAGCTGGTCACTTTTGTACTTTGTCGTAATAACACAATTGTCAATCATGCGTGACATTTGCACCTGACTGTAAAGCGACAAGGTACAAAAGTGACCAGCTAAGCTTTTTTTAATACTTTTGATACTGACTGTACTATCAAACACGTATGATATTAATTTTATGTTTAATGTTTAATGAGTTTTTGAGTGTTTTGTTTGTTTGTGTGTGTGTGTGTGTGTGTTTAATTTTGTGGTAATAATTATTAAATTCTTATTAATTAAGTATTTGTTCTCGCATAGTCGGTAGATATAGTACATATTATTACCTACGTCTACATTAACATATTATAACGTACCTACTTCACTTTTGTTGTAATTTTTAAGCTACCACAAACACATACCTACCAAACCAAAATTGATAGAATAAAATTTCATGTGACGAAATAAATAATTAATTAAAATTTAAATAAAATTTTCAAAACCCCCCACGTAATTAATAAGTAATTACTGTGTTTGAAAATAAAGTAAATGGCCATTATGCGTCTACCGCAGCTAAAAAAAGAGCTGATAACTTTGAAAGGGCTCAACCAATTTTGATGAAACATGTCTTTCAAATAAAAAAAACCGCATCCAAATCGGTTCACTCGTTTAAGAGCTATGATGCCTCTATGCCTCTTTTTGTGTCGGGAGTTAAAGTTATCGTGCTTATTTCATGTATTTTGACACAGATGAAAACGGGCATTGTTTTCTTTTATCAAAAGTTTATGACTTTAGCCACAGATTACCTACATAATGGTTTTATGTATAACTTTAATTTCAAAACTACATGAAAAAAAACCCGCCTGTAAAATTTCCGTCCCCATGTGAATTCCAGGAAAATATATACTCGCGAAACTGAGACGTATCTAATGACTAATGAGTAATGACACCTCACGCTTCAAAATCCATTGACCCGTTTAGGCTGCAGGGCGTTCCAAAGAATGATACATACATACATAAATACATACGCTCGAAAAACACAACCCTCCTTTGACAGTCGGGTGAAAAGTTTCGAGACTCGCATTTGACAGCTGCCAACGTTGTTAAGTTAGTAGGCTACCGAACAACGACCAACCGATAGTGTTTTTTTTTCAATCTCGACTTTGACAGAATCATCGATAGCATCGATGGAGCTATATTAAAAAAAATGAATTGTTAAGTTAGTTGCAGTTACAAAGTAAATTTATTGTCTGGGGTCCGAACACTATTACAGCAACTTTGTCACCACAAAAGAAATATAACAACAATGAACATTGCAGTTTCAATCCCATGACATCATTCCGTGTCCCAAACGCATCGGACACCGTTAATGCAAACTAAGCATGAAAAGATTTCGGCCTGATTAAAAAAGGCCGTCACAAGTGTTGTGAAAATTGGATCCTCGAAACAAGTCCGGACCCAACAAATCGTTATATGATTCGGGACCGCCATTGCTTTGCTCTTGTTAATCCGAACATGTTTTGGAGCTACTTGTTTTTCGGATCGAGGATCCGTCATCGATTTTAAGGGGCTTAGTTTGGGTTTCTATTGACCGGAGTCTTGCGATTCAATTTTGTGGCATTTGCCATGTTTGCAGAAGGACGAACATTTATATAACATTCACAAATAGAAATAGGCAGTGTTGTTGCTGTAATATAATTAAAAAATTAAACTGTTTGTTTGTATGCATGTAAAGAAGAGACACCTACACGTCACGATTTCAGGCAGGCTACTTTTTAGCTTGAGAAAGTACAACTTTTTTAAAGGACGCAGACAAAGTTGCAGGTAGTAACGTACGAGTAGTATATAAATGCAGGTAGAAGTACTTTTATAAAATAATACAATGGCAAGACACCTATTATATAACTACTGGCAATATGTTTACGTAGAAATAATGTTAGAGAAAATATTATTATTGTAATTATTAATGTATCATCCTAGCATTATAGGCGCCTTGGTTCATACTGTAAGCCTGTAAGTGTAAATTATTATCGATAAATAATTAAATAAATTAGCAGGCAAAACCCTGTCATGTCAAAACGGCTAGATATGGTAATCCCACCAACTAAAATACCAACTGAAAAATTATGTGAAGAAAAATAATTACTAGGACGATCGTTTTAGTAAGCACTACATTATTTACAAACATTAATGACAAAATGTACAGCAAACACAAAGTTTAAAAGCTATAAGTAGGTATTTCTAATATATAAAAATCTCGTGTCACTTGTTTGTTATCGAACTCTCCTCCGAAACGGCTTGACCGATATTTATCAATTTTTTTCTGTATTCAGTAGGTCTGAGAAATAGGTCGTAGGCTATCTTTTATACCACTGTTCTTCGCAGACGGAGTCGCGGGCAACAGCTAGTAGACTATAAAAAGATGAGGACATACTTAGTTCCCAGTTAGTTATTTTCTACACTGCGAGGCTCAGCTTTTGAGTGAAGTAAGATCCTGCTCTAGGATAGCCAGTGATTCCGACGAGTTTTTTTGACACTGACCATGCCCCAAAAGTATCAATCGCGAAGTATAACAACGGCGTCGCCAGTCGATAGCAAAACGAAATGATACATAGATGATTTGAAAAGTGTGAACTGCAGTAAAAGCACATGAAGCTTTTTGTAAGCTCGTAGTTCTCCCAGGACGCCTTGGTGATTGATACCGTTGCTTAGAAGGAGTCACGTTTATTTATTTATTTGTTTCAAATAGTAGTAATAGTTACAGATTACAAAAAAAAATACAAAAAGATAGGCTTAAATCTGACGCGGATCCGCGTTCCGGCCATATGAGAGGTAAATATCCCATTTTCAAAACAAATCTTGCAAAGGGCTAAGTTTTAATTGTGCATGATGTTTATTTTGTTTATTATGGAAAAACTTTAAACTGATTTCAAAAATGCTTTCACCTATGCGTTCCGGCCATACGAAAGGTAAATATCCCATTTTCAAAACGAATATTGCAAAGGGCTAAGTTTTAATCGTGTATGTTGTTTATTTGTTTGTTATGGAACAACTTTAAACTGATCTGAAAAATGCTTTCACCAATAGAAAGCTACGTTATCAGCAAGTAACATGGACTGTATTTATATTATCCTAAGAACGTGACTACATCCCACGCGACATAGACTAACTTACGATCAACAGCTATATAAACATAAACGCAAGAATAGGTGCCTCTCATAAATAAATTAAGACCAAACACTTACTGACCAACAACGTAGTACTTAAAACCTTTTTGAAGAACAATTACTTATTAAATATAGTATACAAATCTTTCAAATTTTTTTAAATACGCTTGTAAAATCCTTCCTATTTTGGCCTACTCGATAGCTTACCTCAAAGAAATTAAGTCGAAATTTTCTCCATAGATGAAAGAAGCTATTTGTTAGAAATTCATCCTTTAAACAAGTGTAATGTAAATTTCAAGCAACCACTTCGAAGAGGCTTTTGATCTCGAAAATTCCGCAGAAGCTCGAGGGTCTTGTAAGTACAGTAAGAAATTTCCTTAATCTACGGATTAAATATCGACACAGATTAATCAGCACTTAAATATAGTTCTGGTCGTGACGGCATTATATTTATTTATTTGTGCTAAAGAATTTTTTTGCTGACATAGTTTGTTACCTACCTTATTTTACCAACCTTTTGAAAAAAGCGTGAAAGCAACTACTTGACTTCTTTTTTTTATTAATTCTTGCATCGTGTTGTATAATAAATCTTTTACTTTCCTCGTAATTATCTAGTAGCCCTTGGTATTTATTATGTTTCCTACATAGCTTCGTAACAAGTTTTCTGAAACATACAAAATGGTACAAACAAAACGAATCCAATTCAGACTCTTAATAATACAGCTTTTTGCTTTGCCAAAGTAATTCCCACCTTAACACTGATTGTCAAAAAAACCTCGGACTCCTTCAAAGGGACTTGCATTCGTAAAGTGCTAAAAGTACGGCTGCAGTGGTCTGGAAATAACCGAGAAAGAACAGATAAAACACTCCATAGATCCGTCATTCTCTAAATTGATAACGTTTTGACGTGACAACGTCTAATAAGTAAATCGATGAACGCCGGCTGCTCGCACGAAAAAGGATGACGCAATGTAACGTACATGTCCCGTACAGAGCAGTAAAGGCCGGGATGTACAAGAGAGCAGCGCGCGCCAGGATGTACAATCTTAGTACTAGCGCTCGGGTATTTTTTAATGGGGGGGATGGTGCAGGGGGGCGGTGTTGAGTTCAGGTGTGGTGAAATTTTTTTAAAAAGGGTTGGTTTTTGGTTAAAGTGGGGATGAAAATTTCATTGATTTTGCCGTAGGATGCACCGTTTTCAAGATATTTGATAAAACACCGGTTCTCGTCCGATCACCGAGGTTAAGCAACGACGGGCGCGGTCAGTGCTTGGATGGGTGACCGCCTGGTTTCATTTTTGTTTTTGAATGTTTTGTGGCGTTGCCACGATAAACCGTCCGTAAACCGACTTTATGGTCAACCGGTTTTTTAGATACATTTTCGAGTACCTACTTAGGAATGACATAAAAAACAAGCAACGTTTATCTTTTCTTTTCTTTGAGATGGACTGTTGCTGTTAGCCTCTGATGGCTTTTGCAGGCTTGCCGGAGAGAGAGGGCAACCTCCCAGACGGGCTACTCAGCAAACAAGAAACTGTATCCATATCCAACCTCCACGCTCACTAAATTCACGACACTTTTTATCCCGAAAATTTCAGATTAGGTCATGTAAGTTTTTTTTTATACTGAGCTACCACGGCTTTTTAAATTGGGATGTTTTTCATACAGAGCCTTAGAAAATAAGGGTGCGAAACAAGTAAAGAAATCGACGTCTGTACAACATTGAATTGATGCTGTTGTGGTCCAAAAGGAAGATCAGCGCCGTTCGCAAGATCGGCAATTTTTGCTGATTTGGGACCATTTTGTGATATGCACATTTTATCTCATTAGGTTTTGTTTTATTTTTTGTTAGTATCTATGTTGTCACAAATAAATAAATAAATAAATTTAATAATAAATAAATATCACGGGACAATTCACACCAATTGACCTAGTCCCAAAGTAAGCTAGGAAAGCTTGTGTTATGGGTACCTAGGCAACGGATAAACATACTTATATAGATAGATACATACTTAAATACATATTAAACTCCCAAGACCCGAGAACAAACATTCGTATTTTTCATACAAATATCTGCCCCGACACGGGAATCGAACCCGGGACCTCAAGCTTCATAGTCAGGTTCTCTAACCACTAGGCCATCTGGTCGTCTAAAATGTTTTCTTTCTTTTTATGAGACGAGTGATTTGGCTGTCTCCTCCAGGATATGCTGCCGCCGTGGTCTGAATTCTCCAACACTGAATACCCATTCACTAACTGCAAGCTCTTTCTTTACCTTTTATAACTTGGAAAGACGCAGAGCTCATTCCTCCTAAGATCCTCTTTCTCGCTTTGCAATCATTAAGATTTTTTTTTGGGTTTTACTCCTTTGCTTTTAAACTGAAATGAAACCCTTAGTATTTCGGACGACCTTAAGGCTATGTTTTTTGTTCAAGCGTGTCTAACGATAGTTTAAAAAGCCGATAAATTAAGTATAGCAGCTATTTATGAACATGACGAGATAAAAGTTTGATTAAAGCATTATGCTTTTAATCACAAAATTTCGTTTCGACTCGAATACACATGACTTATGTCAACCTATAACAACTGATTTAAGTAAGTAAATCTATAAGATCCGATAGTTTAAAAAGCCAAGAAATTAAGTACATGCGACTGTATGAACGAACACGGCAAAATAAAAGTTACATCTTGCGAGAAAAAAGTTTCAAAATACGCCAAGATCTTCAAAGATCACACATCTTTTTCTAATCACAAAACTCACGACTAATGTCAACCTACGAAGTATTTTAGTATCTATTTTTTTCATCATCACAAAACCGAGAAAACCAAGAATTATACCAACGTCCCCTCATATAATCCTCATATCAACGGCCATCACCCGTCATTGTTAATCAAAACAATGCCTAAGCATTTTTACGAGCGGGCTCGGTCGAACTCGTCATAACGGCTGCAATAAAACATGTCTAAGCACACACTGCTATAATATCTTTATCGCGACTTGCCAGCGCCCGTTTCCATTCGTCGCTTTCATCACAAAGGGGGACTGGGGCGAGGTAGGGAAGGGATAGAGGTGACGTAAAATATGTTTTTTTTTTGTTATATTTGACGACCGGATAGCCGCGTGGTTGGAGAACTTGACAATGAACTGAAGCAATTACTTTGCTCACCCGAGACCTTATGATAGCCACCCTTTATGGTTTTCATAAGGTCGCGGGTGAGCAAAGTATGTTTCAGTTCATTGGTATGGACCTCCGCAAAGTAACGCCTAATTCTATAAATTAGAGAACCTGACTCAAACCTTGAGGTCTCGGGTTCGATCCTCGGTCCGAGCAGATTTTGTGTATGAAAAATACCAAATGTTTGCTCTCGAATCTTAGGTGTTTTATAAATTTAAGCATTTATGTATCAATTTAAAGTATGTTTATCCGTTGATGAGTGCATTTTGTTGAACTGTTTATGACAATTCAATTAGACAATGGTATTTTTGAAATTTTGAAATTTACCACAAGCTGTATGAAGGACACACGTTGTGACGAAACCTGCCCACACTTGTGAAGCAGTTCAATAGTGCGTGTGATGCTCCCCATCCGCACTAGTCCCGCGTGGGAATTAAGCCCAAGCCCTCTTACTCTGAGAGGAGACCTGTGCCCAGCAGTGGGCAAGTATATAGGCCGAGATAATTACATGCGTCCCCTCCCTTGTCTTCTTCACTCAGTGACAGACTGCCATATAAATTACTGCAGAGCGTGCGTTTCTCCGCGAAACTTTGCGTTTTGAGGCTTGTTACAGCACCAGATAAACTGTAATTTTGCGTCATTCCGCATCATCAAAATTGTATTTTAAAATGCTGCCTTTTTGATTCAATTTATGCTACGATATCACTGAGTCGTCCTTTTTATTTCACGTTTGTGTTAGAATCTGAAAATCTATTTTTATCTCGGCTTCATTTAGTTAGATCGTACTTGTATAAGTAGGTACGGTCAAGTGTAAAAATAAATAGGTATCGATTAAATCCTCCCATGGATACATACCTATACCTTAATTCGACGTCATAAGAGCTATGGGACATATTTATGAGCAAGTTGTGTGCACCCATATTTTTACACTTGACTGTACAATACCAAATTTGGTCAGGTAATCTGCAATTTAATCTTGTAACGTGATAAAATTTTGTTTTGGCTCGAGGCATAATTTTGTGACTACTAGTTTTACGTAACATATTGTTTTATCAATTTCAGTTATTTGTGCGTTTTAAAAGTTGATTTTATAGCGTTTTCTTTGTAGCTTACTATGTGTTGTTGACTTGATATTAGTTACACATAGCATTTAGCGTATTCTGGTTGGCAAGGGCTGATTTAAGATCGCAAGGCATGATGTAGTTACTTTTGGTGTCGGAGGCCAAGACCAACTTCGGGTCACTGCGCAGAGCTAGTAAGTACCTAATTATATCCGATATTATCCGTATTTGATCACCGAGTAATTGACCAAATATACCAAAGTACTGGGCTGTACCTACTTAGGCTACGAGCTCGAAATTTTGCATTAAGCTTCTTTTTATCACATGGGCGGGCACTTATAGAACAGATATTACAAATTTTTAGCGGGATATAAAATTCTACGGGAACAAATCTACGGACGTCAACTCGTAGGAAAATGTAATAGTAAGTACCTAGTAAAAAAGTACAAGAATAAAAGGAATGAAGTAAATTTCATTTATTTTCATGACACTCATAACAAAAGTAAATAGCTACGAGCAAAAGTAAATACGGGCGTAAATTCAGGCAAGGCTCACCCGTCGAAGCATGAAATGTCTTGGATCGAAAGCTATCACGGGAGAGTTTACAGGTTATCTCATTTTATTGTAAAAGTTTAATAGAGAACCGTGAATCGGCCAATCAATACTTTATCCCCAGTTTCAAAGTACGGTTCAAAATATAAGTACACAATCAAAACGGGTTTACGATTGAAACGGCAACGGGATAAGTTTTCGTTTTGTCGCAATTGTATCCTAAATGTGCCACGAGCAATTTTGTACAGTATTTTATATTTTTTTATAGGTATATCTACACAATTGGATTGGTTTCGTTTTCGACATGTTTTCAATTTGTGAATTGTACAGTGAATTTTGTAACTTTGTTACAGCCATGGTTGGGAGGCAAATTGAAACAGGTGGCGACGTTAGCTGGAAGTTATTTTTGTTCATATTTGAAAGTAATGAGATCATCATCATCATCATTTCAGCTGAATGACGTCCGCTGTTCAAAATAAGCCCCAAGGTTACCTTACTTACCAGGTTACCTTGGTTACTAGTCCTGAGCCATCTGAAATCCAAAGTATCCTCGCAACCTTAACCAGGTCATTACTACATCTTGCTGGAGTCCTATCTGCACTGCGTTTTCCGGTCCGTGGACGCCATTCGAGAACCTTTTGGCTTCATCCGCTATCAGTTCTATGAGCGATGTGCCCTCCCCATTGCCACTTGAGTCTGGCGATTATGCGAGCTGTTGGTGATCTCAGTTCTTGTTTGTTGTTAGTTGTGGGTGTTAATATTTTAATACAACAAATATGTAGACGGTTCTCTCCAAACATATAAAAACTTAAAATCATACTTTTCTAAACATGTGTTAGTAAATTCCCTATTTAATCTCAAGCGCAGCGTGGGCCGTTCGTAAAGGCCGCAAGTTCACTGTGGATGCAGCCGCTTCCAACCGTAATGATTGGATATGAATGAAGGGGTACCCATGTCAGCAATACCTAAACGTCTTACGGCCGAGATGATGATGATTGTAAAATTCATTTGAACTTCAAAAATATAGAAGCTTATGCTCATGGTTTTCCCCGCGTCAGCAAAAACAGGGCTAGTTCTCTATTTCATTGGAATTTAAAAAAATCCTTTCTTACCTCTGTGAACTTAAAGAACTAGGTAGTCCTCATACGTATATCACGTTTTGTCTCTACTTCCACTGCTTTAAACTCTGGGCTGTATGTCTATCAGTCACGATATACTTTTATAGCTATAGTTTTATCTTTTTGCCACATAAAAACTAATGGCTCTGACTTTAGGCCTGGCTGAAATATAATATGATATTCAACCCAACTTGAAAACATCCAAAAATACGAATTGCAAAAGAAAACAGCCAGACAGACGTACAAAGGCGTCGTGCCATGCTGAAACGGAGAGTCTTCGCTCACGTTCGACCAATACGTCACAAAGCCACGAAATTCTTATTCCACAATAAAAATCTCAATTCATTCGCCATACTTACTGTAGGTACTAAACTGAACTGAAGTACTGACCTCAATACCTTTATCAACGCATTAATAACGCGTTCCGAGTTATTTCGTCAGTGCGTTCGACACGTCGTCGTTGGACCCTCTTCAATACACACCTCGCAAATTGAATTTGATCCGTAACAGCGTCACACGGTCGTTTTGTGAACTGACGAGTGACGAGTCTGCTGGTATTTTTTTATTTATTTGCGACGGTAAACAAGGTAGTGATACGTTTCCAGGCTATACTTGGGAGAGGTCAATGTGTTCGAGGAAGGAATTTGCTTTATAAACAGAATTGTGGGGTTAGGGTCCAGAATAGGTTGAGCAGAAGGTTAAGCAGAAGGTTTTTCGAAATATTACAAGGTTTCTTCTAAGACCATTTCACAGAAATTGTACGGAATTAATAATTGTCTGTTTGAACCCAACAAAGACAAATACGAAGTAAAACAAAAATAGACGCAAATTTCGAATTTATTAAGGACGTAAGCCCTTTTTTCTACCAACGAAAGATATCATATTATAAAATGAGAAAGCTTGTGAAAAGGTTTGGATGTTTGGATATTTGTTAGTCAATCACGCAGCAACGGGTAAACGGATTTCGATGAGATTTGGAATACAGATAGACAAAAATCTGGATTGTTACATAGCTTTCTCATTTAACTATTATTATTAGCATCATACTAGAGGGAGGCCTATGTCCAGCAGTGGGCGTCCTACGGCTGAAATGATGATGATGATGATGATGAATATTAGCAGAATAGGATATTCAAATTACTTTGAGTACCGGACCTGAATGCCTACCAAAAATCACGTTGAAAAGCCAATTCCAAAGCAAGCAAACAAAATGCCGGCAAGTGCTTCCCTCAGACTTAAGATTTTTTTATTTCTTTCACGTTTTCTACACTTGTAATCCTTTAGCCTGCCTCAGATTCAATGGGCCCCTCAGATAGAATCTAAATTACGCTGGAATACACTTCTGAGATTAAAAGGGTGTCTGAAGCCTTAAGCGTGTACTCAAGCTAATGCTTGCATTGTGACAGAAAGGATATGGTGTGAAAAGCTAATGATTTCACTTAAGATTCTAACAGTCAGCACTTTTTGTTGACGATAAAAAAAACTTCATTAAATTGTCACTCTAATTCTAGACATGTACAAAATTTCAAGAGAATCAGAGCAATGTAAGTGGATAATAATCTACTAGCAAGTTTATTCATCATCATAATCCTTGCTTACTTAATTAAGTTCCATTGTAAGGCACAGGCCTCCTCTCAGAAGAAAAGGGCTTGGATCATATTACCTACTGTATTCTTACGAATAAATGGTTTGAATTTGAATTTGGAGTTTCCACGCGGGCCCAGTGGGGATTAGGAACTTCACACACACTATTGAATTTCTTCGCAGGTGTGTGCAGCCTCACGATGTTTTCCTTCATCGTATAACTCATGGTAAATTTCAAATGTAATTTCACATGTAAATTTGAGAAGTCATAGGTCAAACTTCTACTAGAAAAGGACTTGGTTACAAATTAAGATAGTAGTAGTGAGGTAGTAGCGTATTAAACAAAGTAACACACAATGTCTTTTACAATACAGACCTACAGGGTTATGTTTTTTCGTGAAACGCACAAACGATAGAAAACGTAGCGGAAATTAATAAAGAACTTCAGTTTCCGAAGTAACTTGGGCTATATGTTGCACTCGGTAATTGCTTGGAGAGCTGTTCGCTGAGAGATCGCAGTTAAGAGTTCAAGGAGGCATGAGAAGTTTGTGTTCGGTAACTCGTGGACCGACCGCTGCCTGTGAAGAAAACAGGGTAGCGAACAAAAAATATATTGTAAGTATCTAAGAATTAGTCAAACTTCACTTTTCGAGGTAATTTTACGAAACCCACGTGAATAAATAGGTACACACTCGGGTCGCTTACGTGAATCATTACGTAAATCTATTCTAAAAAGTACATTATCCTCTTCTGTGTTATAACTGAGATCCATTCATCTACATATCAGATAGTATCCAAATCCGTCCAATGACGATAGAGTAGACGAGATCAAACACACAAATATTTAAATAAGAGAAGAGAGAGAGAGAGAGAGAGAGAGAGAGAAAGAGAGAGAGAGAGAGAGAGAGATTTATTTACGCATTTGCAATCTTTCGCTTTAGAGTAGATATTATTAGTTTACACCATATTGATTTCTACAGTTCAATAATGAATCTTTCACATTGTATGGAAGAGTCTTATGGCACAAAATAACATGAATTTTTGCTACATGATACCCTTTATGTCATGACTTAATGATTTGTGTAGTTACTTGAAGTTTTATCAAAAACAGCTCTGCTCAGATTGGAGGTTTCAGTCAAGTGAATATAACTAAGGGAATATGATAAAAATAATGTATCTAAGTAATAAAATATATTTTAGTAATGTTTTCTACCCAGAATAAAAACTAGTCAACAGTTAAACTCAACTGAGCGCAGTTTGCACATACACCTTTCTACTCTAGAATACCGAATCAAGTTGACTTATTAATGTTAAACATACAACTACTCAACTTGCCAGCTCTGGAGGACTGAGATAGCATTGTCGTAGGGAGTCAACTTTCTGCATCCGCGCTGTGTTCATTGTACTAGGACCTAGTAGTCCCTGGTGGCATAGTGCTGGTATGATTAACAATAACACTACCTCTATCTTTTGTTAAGCGTTCCGAATACAATAGATGAAACCCTGTTTCTAAGCTAACATTTTCTGTTCATCTATCCGCTAGTTTTCCGTAAGCAATTATAATCTATTTTAATCAAAAATAAAATATTTTTAACTAATACTTTGCGGTACCTAAAACAACTTGCGCGTCTAAGCGAACATGATATCCTACATTTCAGTCTACTCGTGACCACGGTCGCTGCAATGCGGTCGAAACGTCGAGGTAATTTTAAAAATAATTCTTAGTTCGTGGTTAAGTCCCGCAAAATATTAGTTATGAGTGAGAATCGCGAAAGTTGAAAACATTATAAATTATTTTTTGACTTATTCCCGCTCGTGACCGACCGCGACTGACTGCGAACCGAAAGACGTGTCGTAATCAGACTCCCAAAAAGATGGACCGACTATCTGGTAAAGGAACCACTTAAATGCGGGTGCCGATCGTTGTGGAACTCTTTGAAGGAGTCCAGCAGTGGACGTTGATGATGATGACTTATTTCTGTTTGTGGCGTTTCAAAAGAGGTCAAATAGGAAATTCGCAAAACGTTATATATTAGTAGCAAAAAGATGAACTACTTTACGTCGTTGAATTGCTGAGAACACTCAAGTAAAATATTTTAACGAAAATCCTTTGTAACATCTCGAAGTTAAATTTGAAATTGCTAATGTTCATTGAACTAAATAAATTGGACGAACTTGAGGAGATAAAAGGGATTTGTGTATGAAGTTACATCATACCCTTACATGTGGCTTTTAAGTTTAGGGCAATCTTAAAGTTAGCACAGATTACTATAATAATAATAAATAATAATAATAATAATCATTACTGACTTGATAAAAATAATTACAACTATCTAAAATACTTCTTCTTCTTCTTTCAGTGCCACTCCAACTAGTGAAGGTTGGCCGTTAGCTCCGTGTACTTTTTCTTGTCCTTAGCGAGGCGGAAAAGCTCGGCAGCGCTCGCGATCCCCGTCCACTCCCTGATATTAAATACTAAATACTGTAGAAGGTGATTTTAAAACCACCAAACCAACCAACCAACTAACCACCAAACACTCCCAACAACAAAACGAAACGCAACGGAACGAAACGAAACGTCAGTGTATAGTTTGGTGGTGGTGATGGTTGGGTTTGTGTGATTTGTGTGTGTTGGTACAGTGTGGAGGTGGAGGAACTGCATGAACACGCATTCTTACATAAACGTAACTATCGTTAGGTCGCGGGTGAGAAAGAAAGAAAGAAAATATTTATTCGTGACATAATCTTAAATTAAGAAGAGAAAAACGGTAACAGATTATTTAGACGGTAGACATTATACTGTCACGAAATGGTCCCAACTCAGCATGATGTCAGCCAATAATAAGTAAAGAAGTTTTCATCACTCAAACTGAAAGTAGGTTGCATTCAACTTGAAATCCGGGATTTAAATTCGATTTGCGTCCTTAGGGATCTAAGTAAATTTAAAAATCGAATGGTGCTCCTTTGTATTCACGAACTGGTAAACAAGGAGATGGCGCGCCTCCGGAGCCGCGTGCTGCGCCACGCCGCGCACGCGTCGCCCGTGCGCTGAAGCTCCTGCACCGCCCCGCCGCCTGCGCACCGAGCTCAAGGTGTGGGCAGGCGGCCACGGCGCCGGTGCCGGGCGTGTAAATTGCGTAGGTACATATTTTTAACATAACGGTTTTTCTTTATTTCCTCGCATTTGTGATAAAAAGTAGAGTGTTCAACTCGAGTGTAAATGATCAATTACACCCGCGAACTATAAGCACCCTCGCTCGCTTTGCTCGCTCGTGCGCCTAAATATCTTGGGTGTAATTGATCACTTACAACCCTTGTGTATCAATCTACTAAAAGTAGTAAGTAGGAAGTAATTGTTTCAGTCCATAAAATAAAAATATGTTTCAGCACAATAAAACATGGAATTATATTTAAAGAATACCTAGCTGTATTCCACTAAATTAATAACTAATACATAAGTTGGTATGACCGCTCGTATCGGCGTATAGCGTGCAACTGAGATAACTCTACGTGCGTCTCGTATAAAATATTATTTGGATTAATTCACCTAGTAGCCTTGTTGCACCAAATATACAACTTAAAATACTAGTGATTATTTGAGCTGGACACCTCGCAAGTTCTTCAAAATGACTGAATTGATGTTTTTTTACGTTTCAATCCCCACAGTAATTTCGCACAGAAAGAAATTTAGAGGTGCGAGCCCACGCTCGAACCCACGACCCTCTGCTTGAGTGGCCATAGGTAAAACCACTAGGCTACCTGGGCTCTCCAATAACCATGCGAGAGCAATTTTACCCAAGCTGAAACGTAGACGCTTTGTGCTTGCTTGATTAATTATAGCGAGTTGAAAAAAAAACCATTAATTTTTAATGTCTCTTGACAGACGGTAAAGACGGTCAAAAATACACTCTCGATATTGTTTGAAGAGTAAAATTTTACATCAAAAATAATATTTTATCTACCACAGAACAAACATGTCTGGCACAGATGTTTTCTTAAATCAAACTGTTATGAAGGGGGGGTGGCCAGGCGGTATACAAAGTAGCCCGGAGGCAAATGAAATTCGTAGTCTGACATTGCTTAGCTAGGTAGAAAATGTATTACCGTTAAAATAATATCTACCCTAGCTCGCGGTGCATTCGTAATTTTAAATGCGTAGTTCTTTTCTTTGTAATTTACTATTTGTTCAGTATGTGCGGATGGTTTGATAAGAAAACATCTGCTGAATTCTCTCGTGCACATTTTACACACGCGTACGAGGGGCGTTCAATATAAAGTGAGAATGAGATGCAAACTCTTTTAATATTACGAAATTAAATACTGGCCGGTAAAGCTAATCTATCTAGCTGATTGCTATGAAAAAAAAACTAACTGTCTGTTGTTTAAAAAAATATACGGTAATTTTTTTGCAATGCTATTGAGTACGTTAGCGAAAATGGAGAAAATTGAACTGCGCGCCGTTATCAAATACTTGTTTTTGAAAAATTTTTCTACGGACCAAGTCAATTTGGATTTGCGGGACACTTTAGGGTCTAATGTTCCTCCGTATTCGACAGTCGCACGTTGGTGCGCCGAATTTAGACGTGGAAGAACATCGACAATGGACGACCCCCGCTCCGGACGCCCTACTACAGCAGTAACTGAAGAAATTGTGAAAAAAGTCGAAAACTCAGTTTTGGCGGATCGTCGTGTCACAGTTCGTTTTATTGCTGAAAATGTAAAGATTTCAACGGGGAGCGTACATAATATTTTACATGAACGCTTGGGTACCAAGAATGCTTACTGACACGCAAAAACAAACTAGACTAGAGAATTGTCAAGAAGCTTTGAACCTGATGCAGCAAGACCGGGAACTTTTTTTGGCGCGATTTATAACAATGGACGAAACATGGCTCCATCATTACGACCTTGAAACGAAACTGCAGTCTATGACATGGAAAAGGCCATCATCTCCAACTCCGAAGAAATTCAAGGTGAGCCCATCTGCCGGTAAGGTCATGGGCTCTGTTTTTTGGGATGGTAAAGGGGTATTAATGATAAAGTATCTCGAGCATGGAGCCACTATTACGGGCACTTTATACGCCAAACAAATGGCAACATTGCGCAATGAGATCCGCGAAAAACGGCGAGGTAAACTCTCGAAAGTTGTGCTGTTCCACCAGGACAATGCCCCGGCACACAAGTCCGCCGTTGCAATGGCTGCAATTCGTGATGCTGGGTTCGATATCCTTAAGCATCCTCCGTATTCACCAGATCTCGCTCCCAGTGATTTCTACCTATTTCCGAGATTGAAACAATACCTGAGAGGCCAGAAATTTGAAGACGACGACGCGGTAGTCGCTGCAGTACAAGATTTTTTAAGTACTCAAGATGAGACCTTTTTTAAAAATGGAATTTTAAGTTTAGAAAAAAGATATACTAAGTGTATTATGCTAAAAGGTGACTATGTTGAAAAATAAAATGACATTTAGTAAAAGTTGTTTATAACATACTCATTCTCACTTTTTATTGAACGCCCCTAGTACATATAATTTATACCTATTTTTGAAGCGCAGATTTAGACGGTCAGATTCTATTGGTCAACATCGAACAAGCACCTCTCTCTTTCAAAAATTATAAATGCAGGTAAAAAAAAACAATTTATTTTTGTATTTTTTTTATTTTTGTATTTTTGAACTCCAAATTTGTTACTTTTACGGTCATCCCGTGAAATCCAAATATTTCACACGAAATACAAACTGAAACATGGATGCACAGAATAACTCAATAAAATAGATCAGCGCTGGGAATCGAAGCCAGGTCCTCAGCATTCCGTGCTGCGTGCTAAACCCCTACACCACCACTGGTTGCATCCATGTTTCAGTTTGTATTTCGTGTGAAATATTATAGCGTTAAACGTATTCTAAGTTCTCAACATCATCATCCCAGCCTATATACCTATACGTCCCACTGCAGGGCATAGGCCTCCTCTCAGAATGACCGGGCCGGCCGGCCGACCGACCGGTTGGGCCGTAGTTTCCACGCGGGTCTAGTGCGGATTAGGATTTTCTAAGTTCTACTAACGATCAACTTGATTATAAGACCAGATGTAATCAGTCTTTTCAATTTAAATCAATTTAATTCCATTTTTAACCCCCGATACAAAAAGAGGGGTGTTATAAGTATAAATAAATAAATAATAAATAAATAAATATCATGGGACAATTCACACCAATTGACCTAGTCCCAAAGTAAGCTTAGCAAAGCTTGTGTTATGGGTACTAAGCAACGGATAAACATACTTATATAGATAAATAAATACTTAAATACATAGAAAACATCCATAACTCAGGAACAAATATTCGTGCTCATCACACAAATAAATGCCTTACCGGGATTTGAACCCAGGACCTCTTGCTTGCTTCGTTTGGACCGCTATGTGTGTGCGCGCGTGTGTGTGTGTGTGTGTGTGTGTCTGTATGTCTGTCTGTCTGTCTGTGGCATCATAACTTGACGACCAGATGGCCTAGTGGTTAGAGAACCTGACTATGAAGCTTGAGGTCCCGGGTTCGATTCCCGCGTCGGGGTAGATATTTGTATGAAAAATACGAATGTTTGTTCTCGGGTCTTGGGTGTTTAATATGTATTTAAGTATGTATCTATCTATATAAGTATGTTTATCCGTTGTCTAGTACCCATAACACAAGCTTTCCTAGCTTACTTTGGGACTGGGTCAATTGGTGTGAATTGTCCCCTGATATTTATTTATTTATTTTATTTATTTATTTATAACTCTTAAACGGGTGAACCGATTTGGATGAGGTTTTTTTTATTTGAAAGCAGGTTTCTTGGCGATGGTTCTTAGACAGTTTTTCTCAAAATTGGTCCAGCCGTTTCAAAGTTATCAGCTCTTTTGTATGCTGCGGAAGGGATCTTAGAATTAATTGCGTTGGGGTTTTTAAAAATTTTGAAATTATAGTTATTGCATCTAATGTTTTTGTTAAAGCTATAAAGTGCTAAATGAAGATCTAAAAACCGTTCGAAATCATTTAAATTCAATTTATACCGTCCGTCAGCTGAACATCCTAACGGACCATATCCGAGGCTTTAAATTCACAAACGGAGCATTAGCCCTGCATTATTTACGCCGCAAGAACCTATCTCCTGAAAAATCCGTTACTTTTTAAAACGAGCGTTTATCCGCGAGACACATCCCGTGGGGCAGCGTCTCATGCAATATTCATACAACATATAAAGCCTGCTACACACCGGTGCCAATAAAAATCTTAGATAAATGGCACGCTATTGTTTTGATGGGGGTTTAATGCGAGGCGTTCAGAGGCGACTTTTAAAGGCGATTTAAGGCGGCTTGGTGCCAAAGGGCGGAGTTGTGACGGCACTGAAATGAATGTCTTATACTTGTTTGCCGAGGTGAAAAATACTCGTAAGACATGATCATCATCATCTCAGCCTATATACGTCCCACTGCAGGGCACAGGCCTCCTCTCAGAATGAGAGGGCTTGGGCCATAGTTCCCACGCGGGCCCACTGCGGATTGGGAACTTCACACACATCATTGAATTTCTTCGCAGGTGTAAGTATGCAGGTTTCCTCGCGATGTTTTTCTTCACCGAAAAGCTCATGGTAAATTTCAAATGTAATTTCGCATATGAATTCCGAAAAACTCCGAGGTGTGAGCCGGGATTTGAACCCACGACCCTCTGCTTGAGAGGCCATAGGTCAAAACGCTAGGCCACCACGACACTCGTAAGTATTGATTGTTATTTTCTTAGATACTGCACCTACTTATCTAGTATTAAATGTTGCCCACAACTTCGTATAAGATCATGGTAGTCTAATGTGACCCAAGGTCTTTCAAGTACAAGGTCGTCGTAGGATCGAGTTCAGGCTCACACCTCTGAGTTTGAGGGAAATTTATCATGATGATGATGACACTTTTTAACCCCCGACACAAAAAGAGGGGTGTTATAAGTTTGACCGCTATGTGTGTGTGTATTTCTGTTTATCTGTCTGTGGCATCATAGCTCTTAAGCGGGTGAACCGATTTGGATGCGGTTTATTTTATTAGAAAGCAGGTTTCTTAGCGATGGTTTTTAGATAATTATGTTTCATCAAAATCAGTTCAGCCGTTTCAAAGTTATCAGCTCTTTTGTTAGCTGCGGAAGGGATCTTAGACGCGTAATGGACATTTACTAAACTTAATGCTTATAAACATATATACGAGTGACATAATTGCGTTGGGGGAATTTAAATTTTTTAATTTATAGTTATTAGATACCGCATCTACTTATCTAGTATTAAATGTTGCCCGGAGTTTCGTCTAAGTCATGGTAGCCTAAGCCGACTTGATGGCGACTCGAACTCGGAATCACGTCTCTGTGTTTTTCACAATTAATTCCTTGTATTTGGTGGGAGAGGCCACTACTTATATCCAAACGACGTTTTTCGGCTGATGATGGTGGTAAATTGAGACGTAAACGTAAGCGGGGTCAAATTGTTTTACACGTCAAAACTTACATACATACATACTTACAATCACGCGTCCTTTCCACCAAAGAGATAGGTAGAGACTTTGTTTCCACCTGCTACGGTTCCGACAAAACATTAAACTAAACTATAGTTGGGGTCCAAAGCTTCTCGAATGGAGACCACGGACTGGCAAGCGCAGCGTGCGACGTCCACCAAACGAGACGGACGGACGATTTGGTGGTTCAGGGTGGATGCAAGTTGCTTTCAACCGTAATGATTGGGCGTCAATGAGGGAGGCCTATGTCTAACAGTGGACGTGCTACGGCTGAAATGATGATGATGATAGGCTTGAAATCCACTTTCTGTGTAACGCAGCTTTAGTCGTTCCGCCCGTGAACCTTTACCGTATGCTCGTGACAAATACCTATGCCATGTTTCCTTTTGCATGTCAAAAAGCAGCCACTATTCCTATGAATTGATCCGTCAAACGTACACCAGTGGAATACACAAAAGGTTGTATTGAAACTACAATTGTTATCGACTTTTTTATGTTCTTTTGAAAGTGGACACCCTGCATGGAAGGTTTTGTACGGCGAAAATTTTTGTTTGATTCTAAGCGCATATTTGTTAGATGAGATCTATTGTTTTTTCGTGTATTTTTAATGACTTCAGTTGTTATTATTGAGAGAGGATAATTTAGTGATCGCTGCCAATCAGGCAACGTCATCCAATCAGGATACGGACATGCGTATGGTAACCATACCCCGTTATCAAGCGGGCAGTTTGGTGGCTACGTAACATAAGTGATGTGCAATGTCAATATTTTTTTTTTTAATTGAGTTTTCAGGTAAATTTTGGAGTTCCCATATATAGCTACAACGTCGAGCCTTGGAAAGTTTGTATTGGACATTACTAATTTTAGGTAGCCATCAAACTGCCCGCTTAATAACGGGGTATAATGATAACAAGACTACCTTACATGTTCAATCATACCGACTGCGTGAAAAAGCAACCAACACACACGCACACAAACTTTCATCATCATCATCATCCCAAACTATAAACGTCCCATTGCAGTGCACAGGCCTCCTCGAAAGAGAAGGCTTGGGCCGTAGTTCCCAAGCGGGCCCAGTGTGGATTGGGAACTTCACTCACACCACTGAACTGTTTCACAGGTATGTGCAGGTTCTTCCACGATGTTTTCCTTCACCGTAAAGCTCACGGTAAATTTCAAATGTAATTTGCATCGCACAAAAATTCCGAAAAACTCAGAGACGCGGGTCCGGGCTCAAACCCACGACCCTCTGCTTGAGAGAAGTTACGGGCAACATTTAATACTAGATAAGTAGATGCGGTATCTAAAAAGAGTCATCAACATCATCATGATAAATTCCAAACACTCAGAAGTGCCACCCTGAGCTCGACCCCACGACCCTCTACATACTACATACATACTACATATTACGCATCAAGACAATAGTTTTCACAGTGAAAAATTATGTAATATGTTGTCGACACATTCTTTTAAACTTATAAAAGCGTTTTAATAACATAAACCTAAAATCATCAATCATCAACAAGGAGTTAGCAAAAACCTGTAACGATACATCATAGTGGTAATTACCCTCGCCTCAGAAATTCGCTGTTAGACTTGTTGTGGAAACCTAGCTTCCATGTTAGTAATTGATGTGTTTGAAAAGGCTTGGTCAGCACTTAGCGACGTTCACTTACAACTACGTCATTATTTCGAGTTTTCAATCGGTGCCGTTTTATTGGTTCAATTCATTGTATGTTTCCCAAGCTTTGCTCCTATGGAGTAACGAATAATTGCTTGGCTATTATAAATATGCCGTGTTTTTTTATTTTCGTTAACTACGAAAAATGGTTTAGTAATTAGAAACTAGAATAGAAACTACTACCCGGAATTCAACTTTTTTGCCTCACTGGGTTACTTTAACTGAACATCCTTAAATTTTCTTCAGCATGTTTTAATTTTTGTTGATTAATGTTTCAATACACATTGGTAGATGTTCAAGTGTACTGCGTCAAGGGCGTGACTACATTTTGAAACAAAAATTCCAATGAAAAATCTTTACAAGGATTTTCAGTTAAACTGCCCCAACCAGCTGATAAAATATTCTACATCAATGTATCCTTTAGGAATGATAGCGTAAGTATTCAGTTCAGTCATGAATATCTTTTAAGTCATGACATAAGCTTTAATTTATCTCAAATAATGCACATAATTTTATATTGGCAGTCGAGTAAAAAGAGTTACAGTGTCATATTCTACCTCCTTTAATAACACTTCCTTCATAATCCCAGTTATTAAGTTTAATTACGCAATGGCAACCGCAATAACGTCTCATCAGGCGTGCGCCCTGAAAATTCGTTATTACTTTTCACCAAAAAATACAATTTAGCCAACCGTTGCTTCCAAAACGCAGTGCAATGAGCTTAATCTTACTAATATTATAAATGCAAAAGTTTGTGAGAATATGCGTGCGTACGACCGTGCCAGCGTGCGTGCGTGCGTGCGTGCGTGCGTGTGTGCGAGCTTGCGTGCGTGTGTGTGTGTGTGTATATTACTCATTCACGCCAAAATTTGAATTAATTGGTATAGAGACAGCTGGACGTCTGGAATAATATATCCATGGGCTACTTTTTATCGCGATATTGACACGAGATCGGGATAAAATTCAAAAATCTCAACCGTTACATTTAGGGACATGAAATTTGGCAAGTGTGTTCATCATACCACGTAAATGAAGAGTACGATGAAATAAAAACAAACAAAACAAAGCGTTTTCGCTCTTCCTTCATCAACCGCACAGCTCAGGAGTAGAATTCCTTACCTGCGACTGTGTTCCTTGAACACTACAATCTGGCTCTTTTCAAGTCAAGGGTGAATGAGCATAAACAAGCGTGCTCCTTCGTACGCATTATCTTCGCTTTCCATCAGGAATGACTGTAAAAACGAAAGTTTCCTTGGAAATTTTTGGTAAGTCCTGGAATTTCAATTCAACTGCCAGACCTAAGTTTACGCAAGCTAAGCCGCTGGTAAAAGCTAGTTCCAAAGAACGCGGCTCAAAATTGTAGTTTACGATCTCTAGCTTACACGGTCTTTGCTGGACTACCTTAATTAGTTGGATAGGCTTCTTGCGCAAGCTCCAAATGGATTTATGGCTTAACCAGGCCTCGGGTTTAATAATAAGTCACATTGCGCCGCTCTACCGTATTTTAAGCGAGGTCTGATTTCGAGTTGGTTTGTAGTGAGCTTGGTTTACTGAGCTGTTGGGATGTCGGACGGGCTTACGAAGGTTAGTAAGGCAGAGGCACACAAAATAAGAAATAGAAGCTACCTATCTTTTCTGGGAACAAAAATAAAGTTAACGACTTGGTGTCATCAAAGTTGGTTTGAGACCGAAAACTGACAGTGAATGAATTCCGATTTTACCTCATTCTTGTGTGTCGACCGCGTGCACAGCTGGTTCTATTGGACTCTTTCTAACTTAACGCTAGACCCAAACACAACACTCACTGTTTCATTCCGAATCTTAAATGAGTTCACAAATTGCTTTATTTCATCATCATTATCAGTTTGTGTTGGTCTATTGCTGGGCATAGGATTCTTCTATGGCATCCCGTTTAATTTAGGTATTCAGCTTTACCTAGGTAGTAGGAAGAAGCTACGTTTGTTGACACGCCGCTTCCATTCAAGCACCAGTCTGCACAGTTGGCCATCAGGTCTGTAGCATTCGACCTGCCCTTCAGGTTGCTCATGCGCTGAACTACCTACGTATGTCGATATAGTGTTGGGGTATACTCGCAGATTCTCTGCGGGATCACATTATAAATGATGAAATCCGCGCAAGAGCTAAGATCACCGACGTAGCTCAAAGAATCGTCAGACTGACGTGTCATTGAGCAAGGCACATCGCTCGTAGAACTGATGACCAAAAGGTTCTCGAATAGCGTATACTGGCTGGAAGTCACAGTGTAGGTAGGCCTCCAACAAGGTGGAGCTACGACCTGGTTTCAGGAATGCGTTGGATGCGGATGGTGCAGGACCAGTCTGTTTTGCTTGGGGGAGGGCTGTGTTCACAAGTCGACGTCTATCGAACGTCTTTCTTCTAAAATGATTATGACGATGTCGGTATTACTTAAATTGCCACTTCTTCTCTCCTCAATCTTAGTGTTTTGCATGTGAAAATTTGGAACGTTCATTTACATTTTCAACCGTATTTTGTGCCACGATTTCACTGTGTTATGAGAAAAGGCGTCCGAGTAATGAAAAAGAATTGCTCAGTCTGCACGTCCATGCCTTTAGATTACAATGAACAAGCCTCTCTACTTTATAAAAACAACAGCGCGTTTTTTATCTGTAGAGTTAAATATATTTCATACTAAATACAAACTGAAACTGATGCATAGAAAAAACCCCAGAAAAAAGACCAATGCTTAGGCGACCAGATGGCCTAGTAGGTAGAGAACCTGACAACGAAGCTTGAGGTCCCGGGTTCGATTCCCGCGTCGGGGTAGATATTTGTATGAATAATACGAATATTTGTTCTCGGGTCTTGGGTGTTTAATATGTATTTAAGTATGTATGTATCTATATAAGTATGTTTATCCGTTGCCTTGTACCCATAACACAAGCTATGCTTAGCTTACTTTGGGACTATTTAGGTCAATTGGTGTGAATTGTCCCGCAATCGAACCCAGGTCCTCTGGTCCAGGACCTCCTCCAAGTTTTCTGGGGTTTTTTTCTGTGCATCTATGTGTCAGTTTATATTTAGTATGAAATATATGGAACTCATGGAATGACCGTAAAAGTAAAAAAAAAATTGAAGTTGAAGAAATATAAAATACAAAAAGATACTTCAAACCAAACTTGTAGAGTTAAACATAATTAATATTTATAATAGTGATACCTACTTATATTGAGCTGATTTCAAAATGAAGATATTTTATTTACATAGCTTAAAATAAAGGCTTAGCAATTGAAATTCGTCAGTTATATTTTTTGAGGATCAGAGATGCACAATAAATATTTCTAAATTGCATAGTAACTATCCTGCGGACCTTCCCTAGGAAGCAAGCCTTTTCTTAGTTCTACTACCAGATCAAAGACTACTTAGCATAAGTTCAATTCTTGTCATAAGTAATACAGTTTCTTAGATCCAGAATTATTTTTAAAATGCACTGTTTAAATAAATAAATCGCACGTATTAAAAAAAGTAGTTAGTCTGTTCCCCCTGAACCGCGTCTACGGGTTACTTTGGAATTAGCGAATTTTTCACTCAGCTTCTTAATGCGATTCATCTTAGTTTAAACTCGAATTTATTGCACTCACAGAAACTGATTAAATCTATTGCACTGGAGTTTTTGCTGCGAGAAACTAAGGTGTTATAAAGTTAGTGAAGTAAGTTTCGAAGTTATGATGTGCAAGAAACAAGATTTTTAAAAGCGAAAAAGTTTTCCGGGTGCGCCGGTGGGATTCGAACCCACGTCTCCTGGGTATGCGCCCCAACCGGGTGTTCTACCAATTGAACCACGTCGCTCCCAACCGACTTCCCCGAAATTCTTAATCGCTTACATACGCCAATAGTGGCGTGTGGTAACATCCATCACAACTATTAGAAGCTACGACTCCTACGTTCCAAATTAGTTGGAAGATATTATTTATTTTATTAGCAGTTACGTCTGCTCACCGAAACTAAGATTTTAAAACCGAAAAAATTTTCCGGAATTTTTTTTTTCCGGAACGTGAACAAGATTTTTTGTTGTTCTTATTTTTCTAAAGGGTTAATATAATAACTTTCCAAGTGTTTCTGATTTTAGTTGGTTAGCAGGTTCTAAACTCCAGTGTTTTTTTGTAACAATCGTGTACACAATGTGTTTTCTAAGAAAATTATCAGAACAGTTGAAGCACTAAAGTAACCGATGTAGTTCAGCAAATGGCACACCTGAAGTGGCAGTGGGCGGCACATTGCTCGTAGAGCAGAAATGAGTGTCGAGGTGGAAAGGTTCTGGAATGGCGATGTGCTAACACAAAACCGATCGTCGTGAAGATTCTTGGGGCGAACGAACAACCTGTGGCTTATAAAAAAAATCGTTATGAAGTTTTTTGGGGAAAGCTTGTGTTTTAAAAAAAAACACAAAATCGATCGTCGATAAAAAAAGAAGTGATATTTAGTTATACTGATACCTTGATAAAATTATGCTGTTACAGGTAGTGTAGCGCAATATTATAAAAATGGGGAAACCACTACAAACCACGTAGTAATTTATGATATCATGAATACCAGGCACCAAGATTATTTTTCTCGAGAGCTGTCCTATTTTTTCTGTCATCCACGTCACGTCCCAAATCTCTCTGCCTCTGTCAAGCTCCCCTTCTTTTTAAATTCAAGCTGACAGCCAAATCAGCCAGACCAACCACGAGACACAATACCAATAAAAAGGTTACACTAATAAATTTGTAGCATATCAATTGCTACAGTAGGTATTGGATGTTGATTTATTAGGCACTTGATTAAAGTATAATGTATAATGTTAATTTAGAAAACAAAAACCTCAAGGATAAGGCTTGTAATGATTACCAATCTTAGTAGGTAAATTAGTTTGTAGTATTTCAATTTCATAATTCTCATCCAAACTGGCTGAGTGCCTGCCACGCATAACAGAATACCATAGTAAAAATGAATTTAAAATCCATCATCATCATCATCATACCAGCCTATATACGTCCCACTGCAGGGCACAGGCCTCCTCTCAGAATGAGAGGGCTTGGGCCGTAGTTCCCACGCGGGCCCAGTGCAGATTGGGAACTTCACACACATTATTGAATTTCTTCGCAGGTGTATGCAGGTTTCTTCACGATGTTTTCCTGTTTTCAATTTCATAATTATTGTGATTTATTTACTCCATTTCTTTCTTTATGGTCTTAAGTACCTAATACAATATAAATTACATAAATGATACACATAAAAATAAAAAAGGAAAGTGCAAGTATTTTTCACGATTATCTATCTAATACCTTTAAACGAGCAATTCTTGTATATACTTATGTAGACTGTAAACTGATCTTTGGGGTGCGGAATAGTGAAAATAAAACAAATATTTATAAATAACGTAAAATCAACACACAGCGCGGACGAGAGCTATGACAGGACTCAGATATTCATTTGTTTTCTTTCCGCGCTGCCGGTTTAAATATTTTATTAGTGGCCAGTTGGTACAAAGTATTGATTTGCAAACTTTTTAATATGTTTTATACATGCGTCGTCTACAACTTATATATATAAAATCAAAATGGCAGAAACTGCTCCAACGATTTCGATGAAATTTGGTATGTAGGGGTTTTCGGGGATGAAAAATTGATCTAGCTTGGTCTTATCTCTGGAAAACGCTTGGTACCGAGTTTCAGCCCGAGCAGAGCTCGGCCGCCCAGGTACTTTAATTTAAACCGCATATGCAACACGCTGGATAACTCATGTATTGATATAACGGATAATCGTTCAGTTTCGAATTTATTTGAGTTTTTTTTGTTACGTAGGGCGACACGGGTGACAGCGTGGCAAACATTCGCCACAACAATACACACAAACGATAGTTAATTAAATAAACACAGCTGAAGTATTGCGTATTTAGCCTCAGGGTTGCCGTTATTATCAAAACAAACAGCCAACAGAAGGTATACATGTACGTCTTAAGATTACCATAAGTATAATTTCCACAATCGCTAGGAAACTTGAGCTTCATTCGCGTTACGCGCAACCTTTGTCATTATCATAACCTATTATGTTCATTTAAGGACGCCAGCTGTCTGGTTGAAAACATACGGATAGTTTCATTAGACGGGCACGGGGACACTAGCATCACTTACATAGTGTTGTTACTTGCTAGCCAAGTCAGCATCTTAAAGCTGCCTGACCACTAAAGCGGAGCGAGGCAACGGAGCGTGAGTAAGATAAAAATTAAGTTGTAAAAAAAAAGATTTTTTGTATTTTTTGGCTATAACTCAAAAACTGTTCGTACCTAAGAAATTATCTAAAAATATTCTTAAACAAGAGGAAATTCCAAATAAAAAAATCACAGCTCCTGGAGTTGTAGCTTTATAATTTATAATTTTAATTTGACGTTGAATATAGGGCTCCGCGCGGCATTGGATTTAGCGATTTTAGCTGCAAATTTAAAAAGAGCGCGTTTAAATCAGCGCGGTCGCGTGGAATACAGCGCCGTGTACAAATTTAAGGCCCGTTGCTCGCACATGTTTATCCAATTTGGCGTTGTCTGGAAAGTTGTGAGCTCGCAACACGTGTGCCGCTCAAATTAGAGATTCATATTAATTTAGGGATTACAGTGACAGTGCTTTGCGGCCCCGGTAGTTGCTAAGACGCCTGAGTTTCACTAAACTTGGTACTGTATTAGAGGCTTAGTTAGTTCGGTTGTGTTCTTTGGGCTGCGTTCGGTTGAATACAACTCAAAGGCGCTGTGGCGTTTGGAGACGAGAAATTCGGTAGATTTTTGAATCCTCCAAAAATGCTATTAATTGTCTGCTTACGTCACTTATTGGGATGATTCTAGGACTGTTTTAAATGAATTGACTGAGCGATCGCGTAGCGCAAGAGAAACATCTCCGTTTCAGCTTTGGTAAAAATGCTTTCGTATGTCTGTCCGGATGTCAGCTACAGAGAAAAGCCCTTTAAACATGAAACTACCGTGAGACTCACTCGTAGTGGAAGTATGAGAGGAGACCTTTGCCCTGCCGTGGGACATATATAGAATGATGATGAATTGAAACGCAGTCTGTTTTTAAGGGCTAAAATAAAGTGTTTCTGTTAGAGTCGAGTCTTAGGATCATTGTGTTATGTTGTTAACGACGCACACTTTATTTGATTACTGTTTAACGTAGACCAAGCCCCTTTTCAGAGCTCGCAGACAATATACCCCTGCATTGAAATGCTATGCAGTGACAAGCCTAATTTGAATGCAAGCCGTGGATTCGAGCGAAATAAGTCATTTCCTCGGAGGGGACATGACAGTCGCGAGTAAATTTGTCTCGACTAAGGATCTATTAAGCACTTTAAATAATCTTACTAATATTATAAATATGAAAGTCAGAAAGTATATACGTATACGCATACTTGTTTGCATGTATAGTATAAATCTTCCCAGGCGAATTTTTCGCTTCTAGCCCTTATCTTTCAAAACAAACGGTATCGTCATAGTATTAAGGTTAAAATTTAATGTAATGGCTCGAAGCGAAAAATTCACCTGGGAAGATTTATACTATATGTGTGTGTGAGTGTTTGTGTGTTTACTATTATATTGTAGTAGTGTTAAATCTCAAGTTGAATCTTAACCGCTAAGTCTAGAGATATGAAATTTTGCGCGGGTGTTTGTTATACAACGTTAATTATATGTGTCTAGTTTTCACACAGACTTAGTGCGGATTAAGAACTTCACACATATTAAATAGCTTTGTAGGTCCTTCGCTCGTGGTACAATAGTATTTTATACAAGCGTTACATAATAGGGTTCGTTACAGTCGAGCTCCGTGATTAGACCACGAGGCGTTGCCGAGTGGGCTAGAAAAGAAACGATATTTTAAGATCTAAAAATAAAAAATAAATAAATATTAGGGGACAATCTTACACAAATCGACCTAGTGCCAAACTAAGCAAAGCTTGTACTATGGGTACTAGACGACGATAAACATACTTATATAGATAAATAAATACTTAAATACATAGAAAACATAACTCAGGAACAAATATTCGTGCTCATCACACAAATAGATGCCCTTACCGGGATTCGAACCCAGGACCTCTTGCTTCGTAGGCAGGGTCACTACCAAGTAGGCTAAGGTGGTCGTTAATTAAATTTTGTAATGATTGTATACAATGCTTTTTCTACAAGTCAAAATACTGAATTGAAGTACCTTTTATTAATCGCACCTAACCTTTAATCATCCGTACAGCTAAGGAGTGGAATTCCTTCCAGCGACTGTGTTTTCTGAACACTACAATCTGGCCGTTTTCAAGTCTAGGGTGAATGAGCATTTACTAGGCAAGCCTGCTCCATCGTAGGCCTCATCTTCGCTTTCCATCAGACATGATTGTGGACAAACGCAAGCCTATATTATATAAAAAAAAACCGGCCAAGAGCGTGTCGGACACGCACAAGGTAGGGTTCCGTAGCCATAACAAAAAAATCAAGTAATATTTTTCTAAGGATTTCGTATGTGTACGGAATCATCCAAGTTTAGGTATGTTTTATACCTTAGGCTACTATTTACTCTTAAACTACAAATAATTTCCTACGCTCGATTTTAATGAAATTTTTCACTTTAAAGTTGAATATTTCGCAAACAGATCACTGAATAGAAAAATCATGTTAGCAACCCCGCAATGGTTTTAAAAGACCTATCCAACGATACCCCACACTATAGGATTAGACGAGAAAAAAAATCACCCCCCTTTACGTCTATCGGAGGTACCCTAAAAAAATTTATTTTTTATTTTACCACTTTGTTGGCGTGACTTATATGTGTGTTCATGCGAAATTACAGCTTTCTAGTACTAACGATCTCTGAGCTTAGCCGCGGACAGACAGACAGACAGACGGACAGACATGGCGAAACTATAAGGGTTCCTAGTTGACTACGGAACCCTAAAAATGAAGATCCCGATGTATTTTTTTTTATTTCCATGGGAATTCCGTAAAATCCCAAAGTTTAAATTCAACTGTCAGATCTAATGATTTATGCGAGCGAAACCGCGAGTAAGGGCTCATCATCATCATTACAGCCGAAAGACGTCCACTGCTGAACAAAAAGGCCTCCCCCAAGGCACGCCAAACAGATCGGTCCTGTGCCATCCGCATCCGCGTTCCAGCGTGCTTAATCAGATCTTCGCTCCATCTTGTTGGAGGCCTATCTACACTACTACTAAGCTGCTGCTGCTAGTAAGGGCTAGTAATAAATAATTTCATAATATTTAAAACAATAGTTATTAGAAATGCGAAAGTAAATTATGTCTACGGGCATAGGATAGATTTTATCCCAGATAATTGCGTACTTAGTACTCGCGGGAAAGCGATAAACGAATTCTTCGCAGAGTCGCGGGCAGCAGCTAGTGTCAAATAAACATAAGGGATTTGTAACATTAAGTACCTATACATTTTAAACGTCAAGCTAACATTTAGTTATAGCAAGTATATAGTAGACCGAAAAGATTTGCATCAAAACGTCCTCGCAGTGAAAAGTCCAGAGCGTCAGAAAGCATTCGCGGATCCTTTTATCCGCTGCATGCGCCATGAGACCACGCTCGTTACACGTCATTAAGCGATACTTTACGGCAGACGGCCCTCGAGACTGCCTACACCCCCCTTGCATATTCGTCGTGTGCAACGATATAGGCTTAACTGGATACGGGTCATACACAATTTTGTGTTTGCGTCGCTCCTTTAAATATGGATAAAAATAAGGGCGTTTGGCTATATTTTTTAGTGAAGTCTTTCTACATCGGCGTGTAGGACGTCTGGCCAACTGTCGCCCCATTTAAATAAATCTTAAGTTTGCTGACTCAGAGTCGCTAATTTTATGTCCACAGGAGAGACATCTTTTGTTTCTTACGCTGCATATGGTATGACCCATACAACAGTTTTATCAAATCAAATTCAATAATCTTTATAGTGTTGGTAATACAAGCTTAATTGTAGTATTAGTGACGCTACACTTTAGTCAGCACGTGAACCATACTCCCACAATAATCGTATCATTAACTAAAGTCTGATACCTGATTTACACTCTCGCCTCGTCACCTCACCTCGCGCCTCGCCTCGTCGTCTCGCTCCGGACGCGAGCCTCAAAATCAAGGTAAATCACGAGACGAGGCGCGAGGCGCGCCTGTTCACACTCTCGTCTCGTAGCTCGTCCCACAGTTCGCCTCGCCACTCGTACGCGAGTGTAAACCAGGTATCACTAGTTTTCCGTAATCATATCTGTATCTTTAGAGGATAGCGAGGATCAGAAAACAAAGTAACAAAAAAATAGCAGTATTTTAGTATCAATCATAACTGAATACCCAACAATAGCTTAAAAATGCTACCACATCCAGTATTCCAGACTCATTTCTGCTAACGTGATTTTTGTCAGACTACCAAATGTATGGTAAATTTAATAAAATCCTGGGGCGCATTTAATGAACACTGTGACGCAGTGTATTAATTAACCTGGAATTAAATGTTAAGTACGGTACGGTCGTCATGAAATCATTAAAAATTTTAGTCGGTTAATTTTAGACACAATTCAATGGGAACGGTTCAGATGTACTGTTTTTTTAAACAATTTTATGTTATGCTATGCTGTCGAGACTTTCTTTGCCTGCGTGGAAAACTAAAAAAAAAAAGATGGCTTTTTATTCCATTCCAATTTCGATAAATCTCATCTTAAATGTACACTTAGTACATTTTATGATTGTATAGGAAAATTTCTGACAAATTTTAAATCTCTATCTACATATAGTGCTTAAGGGTGTGTGTGTCTGTCTGTCAGTCGCGTTTCTCTTTTACAAGTAAAGATGACAGAATATCTACTCTAATAAGAATGAGAAAAATATCGTCTTCACCATCAAGTCAAAATGTATCAACTTACACGATTGAGTAAAGGAAACAGATATGACACTCAAATGTTTGAAACTATTTTGAAAACGAATATTCCACAATAATAAGACCTGAAAAAAGGTATTCCTAAAAAATCAAAACTACTCAACGCGTTTACGTCTCGTAATCGTAAGTTTAACTTATTTTTAATTTGTTTCACTTTTTTTGTTTTTACGCATTATAACATTCATTTGTTTAGCTCTCAACATAATAATTATAATGTAGAGTGCTTTGACAATAACAATCGAGCGCTAGCCAAACTGTGGACTCGTTCACTCATTCCATTACCATCAAAAATGACTCTGAGATAAAATAAAACATTATAAAGCAATGATTTAATCATGATTCTACGTGCCTCGCATAATCTCGTTATCTGGCGCGCCTGTCTCGACTTCGTGAATTCATACTTAATTAATTAACCTTTTTTGTGAATGTTTGTTTCGCTTTCTTTGTCACCGGCAGGTGAGCCGAGCGATGTTATGTGCGTTTTGTTTTGTGATATACCTATTTAGTTTTAAGTTTAACTACAAATAAAAAAATGTTTTAATAAACACGGGCCCGTATCGGTTTACAATATACTGTTTTAAACTTTTGTGATATTCACTCATAATTAAAATACTAAACGGGGCTTATCACGCAAACAATATTTACCTCGTCGTTTCGGCCACATTGCAGCAGCCATGGTCACGAGTTAACTCTGTCAACTCAGTCAACTCATGAACCTGGCTGCTGCAATTGTGGCCGAAACGTCAGTGAATATTTTTTGCGTGATAAGTCCCGTTTAGTATTTTAATTATGAACAAATAAAAAGACTAGACTTTCGTTTCACTAAAATTTTCTCATGTATAACTACTTGGCTGATGCCTACGGCTTCGCCCTCGCCGAAGTTTATTTTTTTATTAAGTTCAAGTTATTATGTTGGCCCAACCCTTTTCACTCTGAGAGGAGGCCTGTGCCCTGCAGTGGGACGTATATAGGCTGGAATGATGATGATGATGAAAGACAACAAAAAAAGAATTATCTGATTGGGAGCAGTGGTTCTCGAGTTTTGCGCTTAATCACACATTATTTTTTATAGATTAGGTAGGTAGCTATCTGTGTAAATACGAATTGTACAATGAAATATGTTTTAAACTTAATATAGGACCATATACGTACGTACGTTGAAGGATGGATGATGTCCCTAGTCTATGGGGCAATAGTCAACATCGGTGGAACGCTACTTCTTAGGAATAAAATAAAACTAAATTTTTTTTTTTCTATCATGAATAATATTAATGTCTTTGATTTTCATTAAGTATATTTTGGAGATCAGACATGCTCTAATAAAGAATTTTATACGATTTTCGTAGGCAAAGGACACAGTGCATAATAATCATCATCATTCATCATCTTCAACACCATCAACTCAGCCTTTATACGCCACCCTGCAAGGCCTCCCCTTAAAGAGACTGAGAAAGAGAATCTCCTACAATAAGAGGACTTGGGCCTTACAGCAAATAATATTCGTTAAAAAGATTACCTAATATTACCATCAAACATTGGGTATGACGGTTATAAAACCAAACTAGAAAACTACTTAAAATTGAAGCGAATACAAAAAAAATCTCGTAGTACTTAATAAGAAAAAATAATAATAAATTTGTTTATTAAAATAAATCCAATTTACAAAAATTATGGCTTACCAAGCGGTCCCACACTAGGCAATGCCTGTCACGTGGTGACCGGATTCGGATTACAATTTTACATTACAGAATTAAAATAAACAAGTATTACGATTACATACAAAGTTGGTAGGTACTCTTAAACAACTACGAAAGAAACAAAAATGTAAATAAAGTATGTTGTACTAGGGGCGTTCAATAAAAAGTGAGAATGAGTATGTTATAAGCAACTTTTACTAAATGTAATTTTATTTTTCGACATAGTCACCTTTTAGCATAATACACTTATTATATCTTTTTTCTAAACTTAAAATTTCATTTTTAAAAAGGGTCTCATCTTGTGTACTTAAAAAATCTTGTACTGCAGCGACTACCACGTCGTCGTCTTCAAATTTCTGGCCTCTCGGGTATTGTTTCAATCTCGGAAATAGGTAGAAATCACTGGGAGCGAGATCTGGTGAATACAGAGGTTGCTTAAGGATATTGAACCCAGCATCACGAATTGCAGCCATTGCAACGATGGACTTGTGTGCCGGGGCATTGTCCTGGTGGAACAGCACAACTTTCGAGAGTTTACCTCGCCGTTTTTCGCGGATCTCATTGCGCAATGTTGCTATTTGTTTGGCGTATAAAGTGCCCGTAATAGTGGCTCCATGTTTGAGATACTCAATCATTAATACCCCTTTACCATCCCAAAAAACAGAGCCCATGACCTTACCGGCAGATGGGGCCACCTTGAATTTTTTCGGAGTTGGAGATGATGGCCTTTTCCATGTCAAAGACTGCAGTTTCGTTTCAGGGTCGTAATGATGGAGCCATGTTTCGTCCATTGTTATAAATCGCGCCAAACAAAGTTCCCGGTCTTGCTGTATCAGGTCCAAAGCTTCTTGACAAATCTCGACTCTAGTTTGTTTTTGCGTGTCAGTAAGCATTCTTGGTACCCAACGCGCAGATACCTTTTTCATACCCAAGCGTTCATGTAAAATATTATGCACGCTCCCCGTTGAAATCTTTACATTTTCAGCAATAAAACGAACCGTGACACGACGATCCGCCAAAACTGAGTTTTCAACTTTTTTCACAATTTCTTCAGTTATTGCAGTAGTAGGGCGTCCGGAGCGGGGGTCGTCCATGGTCGATATTCTTCCATGTCTAAATTCGGCGCACCAACGTGCGACTGTCGAATACGGAGGAGCATTAGACCCTAAAGTGTCCCGCAAATCTAAATTGACTTGGTCCGTAGAAAAATTTTCAAACACAAGTATTTGATAACGGCGCGCAGTTAAATTTTCTCCATTTTCGCTAACGTACTCAATAGCATTGCAAAGAAATTACCGTATTTTTTTTAAACAAAAGACAGTTACTTTTTTTTTTTCATAGCAATCAGCTAGATTAGATTAGCTTTACCGGCCAGTATTTAATTTCCTAATATTGAAAGAGTTTGCATCTCATTCTCACTTTATATTGAACGCCCCTCGTAAGTTGTATAAATTTATCATTTTAGTATTTACTGTATGAAATTAGTGTAATTAACTTGAAATCTATATTGCCGATAATTAGTGAAACGGCAATAATACGTGGATTTGAGTGCGAATGGGCGTGTGAGTGAGTATATGTGTTTGATGCGTGTGCGAGTGTGTGTGTGTGAGTGTGTGTGTGTAATGTATAATTACCTCAAACGTCGAAACACTTCATATTTTCACTTCATATTTTGTGGTTATGTTAATATTTACAATTTGAGCTTGTCATCTAATGACTAGTAAAAGTGACGTTTGAGCTACTGAAAAAACATTTTAAAATCCATTCTCACAATTTCTCTAAAACAAATGTCAGTTACGTTGGTCATTCTGTCAGTAGGATGACATTCATTACATCGTTGACAGATGAACACTCCCAAACCATCCAAAGCTGCAATCTATGGTAAGGTGTTGCCAGGCAAATAACCTAAACTCCTATCTAGCGAGAAAAGTCGGGTCGTGATATTTGTATGTTATTAAGAATCCGCTACAAATTTAAAGTCTTATTGTTTCCATCGTCGTCCTTGTCAATTTATTTATCGTTTCAGGCTTCCAGCATGCTTTGTTACGTCAAAATTTCTCAGATTATTCTTATTTTAAGAACATCAACTGTCATGGCCAGAGATGTCCTATTTTCCCACTATCCCGGCATCTGTTAACTGGCAAGTTTAATGGTCGCATTGCTTTGGGAAGCAGTTTCGGTGTATTTAAACTACCACACTAGAAACAGAGGCCATTTTGATCTCAATTTTCGAGAGAATCACATTCTAACTAGTATTCGTGACAGTTATTCTGACCTCCCTTCATCCGTCGATAGGACACATAATACCCGAATTATATATTGATTTAATTACTTTGAAGACTCTTTGGCTGAAATCCTTCTGCTAGCTAGTCAGCGGCTACCTCGCGTCCGTGGACATATTTGAAGCCGTAGCCAGCGTTCTTAGCGGCTCCGAACAGCCACAATCCAGCGCTGCGAGTTGACATTCGTCTTTCCAAGCTCCGCAGGACGTTTTTCCTCTAACAAGAGGTGTTTGGTACGGGCTGGTTTGGTACGGGCTTGTACGGTACGGGCTCGTTTGGTACGGGCTTAGTTCCTGACCCCGTATAACTGCACGACGCGGCTGAAGGCGCCGGCGAAAGTTAAGCCTAGTCTAATCACCAATTTAAATTTAGAGTTAAGTAAACGTGATCAGCCAAACATTCAACCAATTTTCTACCCCCCTTCGATTTAAGATAAGTGTTACCCTAGAATAAAGATACGCTTAATTTAAGATAACTTCCTTAAGTTTGGTACTAACATAGAGGTTAAGACCGTGGAATTGTTGTTCAGTGATTAATTAAGAATATAAATAAACCTGTGTCTCAGAAACTGGATTTCAATCCCAACCTCATAGGGTAACCTTTAACGATTTCAACTACAACTAGTCTTTCTTTGTAAAATAACATACCTATAGAAAATTTTCATTACAGTGTGTGTGTTTGTGTGTGTGTGTGTAGGCGCAAGTATGGCTAAAGCTTGCGAAAAGCATCTATTTAGTAAATAATCTTCAATAATCCTTCGGTTTTCTTGTAGTCAAGACTATTTAGCCAGCAGATAACCCTTTCTTTAGCTTCACGGACATTAGCTTCTGAGATGTTACAATATTTTAAAACTTTATTGTAAAGGAAAGGATGAAGAAAGTCTGGGAAAAAAAACTCCAACATGATCTAACCAATCATAAGCAAAGTGGTTTTCTGAGGTTACGAACAAACATCCCTCAGGACGCCGTGCCGCCTAATTTTCCAATAAAATACCTCAGTGTTTGCTTAAATTCAGATCGTTTCAAAGCCTCTTACACCGAGGGATGCTAAATATTTAACAAATTGGTTTCAAGGTAAGTTAGGGCGGCATCTGACCACACCCTTTCAGCGGCGGAAGCTTCTAAGGAGCTCGGCAGGTATCTCTCACATCGGGGATCTGTTGAAAGTACTCGCGTTGACAACACCTGATTTTATACTCTGAAGTTCGCACTTCGTATTATACTGTCCACACTAATACTAGTCAAAAAGAGATTGAAAGGGACGGTTTGAGCAGGCCCCCTGAACCTGATATTGTACTTTTTGTTTGAGTTTTCTGTTCATAAGCAGTTTTCGTTACAAACTGGAAAAATGGTGCTAACAATTGCAAGTTTTTTTTATCATATTTTCATGTCAATGAACTAAAACAATTACTTTGCTCACCCGCGACCTTAAAAATAATAGTCGCAGGTGAGCAAAGTAATTATTTCAGTTCACTGATATGAACTTCCGAAAAATAACGCCTGATTCATGTGGAAACTTACGCCCTTTTGACTTCCATATTTCATGAAGTAAATACACTTTTTCGGGTTAGGAATTCTTAGCTTACGTATCATTCCTGAGGTTCAGCTATTTATATGCCTGTTCAGCCCATGTAGCGTGAAAAAGAAGCAAACACACATAGCACGTAATAATATAATCACAATTTTGTATGTACTTCACACACTCACACACTTACACAAACACACACTCACACACACACACACACACACACACGCACACACACACACACACACACACACACACACACACACACACACACACACACACACACACACACACACACACACACTCACATACACACTCACTCACTCACACACACACACACACATACACTCACATACTCTCATGCGTACGCATGCACTCATACATTACATTTATTGATCTAATTATAATTTTTATGTAGAATAATTAATTAAATATGTACAATATTGACAAACTTAATTGTATGGCTAAGTATAATTTTGTTCCGTTTTGTTTGACTTGTCTATATCGCATTGGGCATACCTGTCTGTAATGATAGATTTAAGTTTATGAAATTATAAATAAATAAATAAATAAAAATGCTCTCATAGGTACGCACTATAAGTTTTGTTATCTTGTTAATTGTTATTATTGTAATTAAGTTGTTGCGGACGACAGAGGGTTGGAGACCTGGTGACCTGAAGCACAGGTTCTACCTAGTTCAGGCACCAGCCTCCCCCACTCAAGTCAGTTAATTTGTACTACGTTGTATTTGTCTGATTTTTACTTTTACTTTGTAACTTGGTGGTGGAGAATATAAATAAATATATCTTATAATATTCGTAGGATTTAAAACACAGTTTGATCCCTAAAAGTGGTAGGTAGTATCTTTAACAGCTCTGGTTGCGATGCTATCGTGTAACAATACGTTGGAGCGATTATGTTATTGATCATCATCATCATTTCTGATCTACATACATCCCTGTGCTAAGCATAGGCCTCCTTTCAGATTGAGAGGTTTGGGCTGTACTTAGTTTGCACGTGGGCCCAGGGCGTATTTTCTTCATTAAAGCCGGCTAAAGTCAGAGTGGCATAGGCTTAAAACATCAAACACCTTCATATTCTCTAAGACTTAAAAATAATCTTCTTCAAGCCAAAATCCAGACACAAAATATTTATTTAAAGCTATTAGGTATTCTTATCAAAAGAAAACGAGTCGCATTCTGAAGAATGAAATGTGGTCTTGTTGCTTTATATCTTCTTTTAGTTTAGAACAGAACAAAGAGTGTCGAATGCCCAACATTTAACGGCAGTACCCACACAAGGCACGTAAGACTTCACACACATGCGGTATCTGAGCAAAATTACATCAAATCGCTTGAATTATTAAAAAGTTTAACCAAAGGGCTTCCTTGTGTACTTGTTTGGTTTCAGAGTAGCTCCCAAGGTGCGGTCGAGTTCAGTTGGAAATTGTTTCAAACTATTGTTTTAGTTAACAAAGGAAAAGGTAAGTTATCGGTTGGTTTCCTATATTTTCTTTCATATCTATTAGGTAACAGGTATTGAGACTCTCTAAATTGTAAGCACGCCAATAGTTACTTTATAAAATGCTTAACTAACAAAGATGTTTAATGTTTTAATATTTATTTGGGCACAAATGGTAGGTACAATAATATTCTTAAACCTAAACATAGTTACAATTTACATAAACCAATAAAGCTGCCACCAGTTATTAATACAATTACACGTATAAACAAACAAACGGAAAAATTTGAGCCGAAAAACAGTCTGCTGGCTAAAAACAAATACATATAGTTAGTACATAATCTATATATATAAAATTCTAAACTGACTGACTGACTGTTGATATATCAACGCACAGCCCAAACCACTGGACCTAGAGACTTGAAATTTTGCACATAGATACCTTATACAATGTAGGCATCCACTAAGGAAGGATTTCGGGAATTCCCACGGGAACGGGAAAAAACGGGATTTAAATATTCGATTCCGAGTGACCGTATCTCTGTAACTATAATAACTAGACTCTTCAAATTTGATACACAAGTAGGTATTACATTAGTTAAAACATTCATTTCAGGATTTTTCAAAATTCCCACGGGATAAGGAAAAAATGGGATTTATATAGTTCAGTTCAACGGAATCCTATGAACTAAAATTACAAGACTCTTCAAATTTGGCATAGAAGTAGGTAATTATAATAGTAAAAAACAGTTTTAAGGATTTTCGGAAATTCCCACGGGATAAGGAAAAACGGGATTTTTCGTTTTACTGGTCGTAGAAAGCTGAAATTCGGCATGTAGGTTGCTTGGGGAGTGTAGAGGAGCATTAAGAGAGGACTTTCTAAAATTCCCACGGGAACGGGAAAAAACAGGATTTTTCGTTTTACTGATCGTAGAAAGCTGAAATTCGGCATGTAGGTTGCTTGGAAAGTGTAGAGGAGCATTGAGAGAGGACTTTCCAAAATTGCTACGAGAACGGGAAAGAAACGGGATTTTTCGTTTTACTGGTCGTAGAAAGCTGAAATTTGGCAAGTGGGTTCCTTGGGGAGTGTAGGGGAGCATTAAGAAAGCATTTCCCGAAATTCTTACGGGAACGGGAAAAAACGGGATTTTGCATTTTCTGGTTGTAGAAAGCTAAAATTTCAAAATTCATAAGTTTATACTGTAAGTTGGCCGCAAAGGGCTCTTTAACCGACTTCAAAAAAAGGAGGAGGTTATGCATTCCACTTTATGTATTTCTTTATGTAGGTATGTTCACCGATTTCTCGGTCAATTGTGGACCGATTTTAAAAAATATTTTTTTATTCGAAATAATATAATATACTCCTGAGATAGTCCCATTGTCACCAAATCAGGATCAGATGACGGGATCTCAGGGAAATCGAGGGCAACCCTCAAATTTTGTAGGCACGCATTACGTTTTTCATATATTTTCTCAGGTTATTTAACCCTTTAACCATTTGACAACCCTGTCAAGACATTCGATTTTGGACCGTCAATGTTGCTAATTTGAATCTGTATTGATTTCTGCATGACGGCAAATATCTTGCCATTACCCACTAAAGGGTTAAGTGTTTGCGTCTGGTAGACATTATCTCACGTTGATGAGCTGATGATGGAAGGTAAACTCCTTAACGGCTAGGAGTTATAGAAAGTTTCTTTAAATATCATATGCACGTATAGACCTTTAGTTGTATTCTTTCTGGTTATTCAGATGAGCTGATGATGGAAAGTATAACTCCTTAACGGTTAGGTTACACAACATATTAACAAGATACTATAATATGTATAATACCAATGCTAAGTAGGTACACAGCGCTTCCAGTTACTCAAGTTTCCGTAGAAGGTAAGAAAACATTGAATTATACATAATGCAGGACAGGGGAAAGTAATAATAGGTTTTATATTATTAACAAGCCTGGTTATTTTAGTGACCGCTTCCGAATTAGTGAAAAACATTGTATATATTATTATAAAGAAATACTGTAAAGGACCGTATCTACCTGAAGTTTAGTCGGGCTTGCTTGCACGCTTGCTTGCGTGTATGCATGTGTTAGATTTAGCTCTATTCATATTAGATATTCTATATACCTATCGGTATTCTTTTACTTAGAAATATATATGAGAAGTGACAGTTAATTTATCTTGCTTAGCTGCTTTATAGTCACATGTTTTATATTAAACGAGGAAATAACTTATTTTGATGTTTATCGGGGCCAGGAGTTAACGGAGTATAAAATAATAAGTTTATGATGGGTTAAGATATTATATTTGGAAAGTAAAACAAACAGATTAAATCATATTTCGAGAAATCGCTTATATTGAAACAAACCTTATTTTCCAATGAAATAATAGCTTTTAATGATAACGAATAACAACAACACAAGATTCTCGACATATATAAATATTATTCAGTTACCAACATAATTCAAGTATTCATTAATTTATAGCTATACACGTTGATATATAAGCTATACGATAATTATTAATATATTTATATATGAAAGATATAGAAACAAATTATAGCCATTTATTGATCATACAAACAAGTAAGTACTTAACTGTCAAGTGACCACGGCGACGGCTCGTAACAAAGTGCCTCTACCTGGCCTAAGAAGGCCTTTTATAAGTTTGCCTTGCCGTCTGGGTGAGTCGCAAACAACTGACGTCACCAGAGTAAGACAATCGGAAAGTATCTTAATTATTATTTCGTTTGTCTTTAGAGCCAAGCATTACCTAAATTATCAATTCCATTATTATATTTCATTTACTTACTTATTTTAACAATATATTTTATCACCTTACATATCTAATAATGTTATAACAGTTTCTATTACTTAGTATATCTAACACGGCCATACTGACATGTACTACGTTCTCGGAATACATACATGTTGGAATTAACTGTTAATACAAAAATTAATATCCATCTCTGCTCTAGATACCGTTGTTATGTAGCTACGTACCTATGTGATATATATATCGACTTACTAGCTTTGAAACACAGCCCTTTGTTCTTACTTACCGCGACAAGACCGTGTAAGGCGGACGTATACTTCTAAGTGCAAATTAAAATAAAATAAAGTTATTCATATTATTAATTCCATTGAAAATACTTTTATTTCGCCCCAAAACTCTAATAGGTTATGGGCCCAGTGATGTAAAACGTGAAAGTGAAGTAAACTTGAATTTTTCCTTTCTTTGTGTTGTGTTATATGAACAATTAGTGAACAATGGACCACTCAAAATTAAAACGAAACATTAAGCCATTCAATGGTGAAAAATACAGTGTGTGGAAATTTAGAGTGCGATCTTTACTGTCCGAAATGAACGTTATCGGCGTTATCGACCAGTAAGGCGATCCGCTGAGTGGGAACAAAACAATAGGGTTGCCAAAAGCATAATTGTTGAATATTTATCCGATGCTTATTTGGGGTTTGTCAATGAAGATATTGCTGCAAAAACCATATTTCAAAATTTTGATGCCCTCTACGAAAGAAAAAGTTTAGCCACACAAATGACCATGAGAAAGAAACTTTTAGGTTTAAAACTAAAAGGTGACTTATCATTAATAAAACATTTTTCCGAATTCGATGACTTAATTGCCGAATTATCAGCTGCTGGAGCAAACTTGGACGAGACAGATAAAGTAGCTTATCTTCTACTTACGCTGCCGACAACCTACGATGGAATTGTTACTGCAATAGAGACACTCTCTGAAGACAATCTAACTCTGGCATTTGTAAAAACTAGACTATTAGATCATGAAATGAAGCTGAAAAATGAAAGTAATGACACAACGCTTAAAGTACTACATGTCGAACAAAAACATAAAACGAAGAAACATGACCCACCAAAACAAAGAAACTATTCACATAAACACAACTTGCAACATAGAACATTCAAAGGGAAGAGATCTCAACACATGAAATGTCATCACTGTGGACGAAAGGGACATATAAAACAGGATTGCTATTACTTTAAAAGAATGAATGATCAAAAGAATATTCCAGATAGAAGAAGACAAGTTCAAACTGTTGCTTTACAACAGGAATCGACATCACATTCCTCAGACTTTTCTGGATTTGCATTCATGACTGGAGAATACCAAATGGAGAATAATTCAGACAATGTGACGTTTTTATTAGACTCTGGAGCGTCTGATCATATTATTAAAAGGGATGACCTTTTTATCAGCTATGAAAATCTACCAACTCCAGTAAAAATTTCAATCGCTAAAAATAACCATTTTATTTCAGCAACTAAAAGAGGTAAAATAAATGTTATCAGCAATATAGGTGTTCAAGGAATTCTGGATGATGTGCTGTTCTGTTGCGAGGTGCCATATAATCTGCTGTCTGTATCAAAAATGCAACAGGCTGGTTTTGAGGTAATCTTTGATCAAAAAGGCACTCGCATTACAAAGGAAGGTAAAACCATCATGACAGGTAAGTCTTTAAATAATCTGGTTGCTATAGATTTAATAGTTCCTGCAACAATAAGTCAGGCTGTTTCCCAGCCTTATCATGCCAATAAAGATAATTATAAATTGTGGCATCAACGCTTAGGACACATTAGTAAAAATAAATTCCTAGAACTAAAAAACCACAAAATGATTGAAGATGTGGATCAAATTAAATCAGTGTTTGCAAATGATAGTTTATGCGAAGCATGTATAAATGGGAAACAGACTCGGCTACCTTTTAATAAAGCGAAAGATAAAAGTTATATAAAACGACCGCTTTTTTATAGTGCATTCAGATGTTTGTGGGCCAATAACCCCCTCCACAGTTGACAACAAAAATTATTTTGTTTTATTTGTTGATCAATGGACACATTATTGTGTTGTGTATCTGTTAACTCATAAATCAGAAGTGTTCTCGGCATTTAAGGACTATGTAGCAAAAAGTGAAACAAAATTTAATTCCAAAATAGTAAATCTTTATACTGATAACGGTGGAGAATATTTATCTACCGAAATGAAAAACTATTGCATAGAAAAAGGAATTAGTTATCACTTGACGGTACCTAGAACTCCACAGTTAAATGGTGTAGCCGAACGTATGGTTCGTACGATTACCGAAAAGGCTCGTGCTATGATACATGGTACTAAAATGGAAAAATGTTTCTGGGGAGAAGCAGTTTTGACTGCTGTCCATTTAATAAACATTACACCAACAAAAGCCTTACAACATACAAAAACACCATATGAGTTATGGCATGATCGAAAGCCTAACATTAAAAATCTCAGGGTTTTTGGCTCAACTGTGTATGTTCATAATAAAACCAATAAGAGTAAATTTGATGAAAAGTCATGGAAAGGAATATTGGTAGGGTATGAACCCAATGGCTACAAAGTATGGAACACAGATCGCGAAAAATTTGAAACTGTAAGGGATGTTGTTATTGATGAGACTAATTTCATCGAAACCAGGCCTACACAGAGACCTGAAGGGATTAACATTAAAGATTCCCAAGACAAAACTGATAGTGACTTTGTATCGAAATCAGTGTCTAGTAAGTCTCATGATACAAATGACCCTAAATCAGATAATTTTAAATCTGGTGAACAATGCAGTTCATGCAAAATTCGCAAAATTAGTAATGAAATACAGAGTGAATCCGTGTTCGAGTCTGATAGTGTTTTAATAAACAAAAATCAGAACACATCTACTGAAACATCAGTTCTACGACGGAGTGATAGACTTAAAACTCGTCACCCTATATCCTATAATGAATATGACTACGATATATATAGTGCACAGTCAGTCACAAGTGCAGTACCCAAATCATTGCATGAAATAAAAACTCTAAGTGATAGATCACAGTGGGAAAAAGCAGTTAAGAATGAATTAGATTCTCTTAAAAGAAACAATACATGGAGTTTAGTACCAAAACCAAAAAATAAAAATATCGTCGACTGTAAATGGATTTTTACCATTAAAAATGACGGTTTTGGCAAACCTTTAAGATATAAAGCTCGTCTCGTTGCTAGAGGTTTCAGTCAAGAATATCTCACCGACTACAATGAGACTTTTGCACCAGTTGCTAGGATAGCTAGTTTTCGGTTTATTATCAGTTTTGCGAATCAAAATGATTTATTAATTCATCATATGGACGTGAAGACAGCGTTCTTAAACGGTACACTAAAGGAAGAAATATATATGAAAATGCCTGAGGGTGTACATAGTAAGGATAATTATGTATGTAAATTAAATAAAGCTTTATACGGTTTGAAACAGGCTGCAAGATGTTGGTACGAAGTATTTGAACAATCTCTGAAACAGAAGGGATTTATAAATTCACCAGTTGATAGGTGTATATATATTTTAGATAAAGAAGACATAACAAAAAATATATATATATCATTCTTTATGTTGATGATTTGGTTATAGTATGTGCTGACATTCAGACTAAGTGTAATTTAAAATTATTTAAGGAGCAAATTTGAAATGACATGACTTAAAAGATATCAAATTCTTTCTTGGTATTAAAATAACCAGGTGCTTAAATAAAATAACTCTAGACCAAAGTGCATATATTAAAACAATTCCAAATAAATAAAACATGAGTGAGTGCAGCCCTATAAGCACTCCGACAAAAAAAAAATTGAACTATGAAGCTCTGAACTCTGATAAGAAGTATGACGCACCGTGCCGAAACCTGATAGGTTGTTTAATGTATGTTATGCTTTGTACACGGCCGGATTTAAGTACTTCTGTTAATATTCTAAGCCGCTATACGAGCAACAATAGTAAAGAGTTGTGGCAGTGCTTAAAACGAGTACTAAGATATCTTAAAGGCACCATTGATTTGAAGTTAACATATACGCGAAATAAATATGAAAATATTCTCTGTGGATATGTAGATTCTGATTGGGGTGGCCATGATTATAATGACATGAAAAGCACTACCGGATATTTATTTAAATTATTTGACCAATGTACCATAACATGGTGTACAAAGAGACAAACATCAGTAGCAGCCTCATCAACTGAAGCCGAATATATGGCTTTGTATGAAGCTGTCAAAGAAGCATTATGGCTAAAGTCTCTGGCAGAAAGTATTAACTTAAAATTAACTAAGCCCATTACTATTTATGAGGATAACAACGGCTGCATTAGTATAGCTAATAATCCAACTCATCACAAAAGGTCAAAACACATAAATATAAAATATCACTTCTCAAGAGAGCAGATTAATAAAAATATAATTAAATTAAACTATATTTCCACAGGTAACCAATTGGCTGATGTTTTGATAAAGCCATTACCAGCAGTGAAGTTTATACAAATGAGGAAAGATATGGGCCTAGAATAAGTTTATTCATAAGTACAATTTCATTAATTTTAAATGAAATGGTCTGATTAGGTTTTTCTGGGTTTTCCCTAATCCAAAGCAACAAATGTTGGACCATAATATTGTGTACATTACTCCCAGACCACACTTGGAAGTAATACGATCCGTCAAATAATAAAGTAAGGTTTATGTCACATACAAATGTTCGTCGTACTGACTGCGTTAGCGATGCGATAGCGATTAAATCTTCAATCAAAGGACTAGTTAAGTAGAGATTAATTTTTGAGGGGGCGTGTTGGAATTAACTGTTAATACAAAAATTAATATCCATCTCTGCTCTAGATACCGTTGTTATGTAGCTACGTACCTATGTGATATATATATCGACTTACTAGCTTTGAAACACAGCCCTTTGTTCTTACTTACCGCGACAAGACCGTGTAAGGCGGACGTATACTTCTAAGTGCAAATTAAAATAAAATAAAGTTATTCATATTATTAATTCCATTGAAAATACTTTTATTTCGCCCCAAAACTCTAATAATACATATGTGACCGACAGAAAGAGACCGCAATATGCCTTGTGGACAAAGCAGTCACACCGTTGAAATAATCGCTACCTGACGGAGAGTAGTGCAACCAGTCAGGCTCAAACTCAGACGAGCTGGGTTGATGGTACCGCCGCTCGACAGCAGAGGGCGTAGCCTCAAACCTATTGTCTTTTTCCCCAGTCTCGCCCTACTCCCTGTCAGAGGGCGCCGTGAACACGTTATAACTTCTAGATTAGACGCGAATGTTCTAGAAGGCGGAAATGGGTTGTAACTTCCGCCCAGTTTTTAGACGCCTAGCGACAACGGACGAATTCCGTTTCTTTTCCTCGGAGTCTTAGCCGCACAGCCGTAGAGAGCGGTCACGTTACGTAATCTAATTAATTGTTCCGAGTTGGTCCGCGCGGGTGTATTACTTTAAGTATTGATCTGTGTAAAATATCACGAGATTTGTATGCATAATAGTGTGTTTAAATGTTGGAATAAAAGTGATAATAGTCAGTTTCGTTTTGCCATTCATCCTCCCAGCGCCAAACCTATAGGAAAGCCCATCAGGCATCCGCTGTGCTCCACATTGGTCCATACGAACCGGAAAGCTGGTGGATGGTGGTAACGCGAAACATGGCTCGCGGTCATGGAACGGAAGAGGAGGCGGCCGGTCCATCGGCGGCGGCGCCTTGCCTTGAAGAGGTAACAGCCCCGCCCGCCGCCTCCGACACGGAATCCGAGGCCGCGCGAGTACAACCCGCAGCACCCGCGGCCCCCCTGGCGCCGACGCATTTACAGACGCCGCCACTGGAGACACGGGCAGCGGCCGGACACGACGGACAATTGGAGGACGTGACGATAAGAAGAAGGGCCTTAGCTGAAGCTAGGCTAGAGCTCGCCGAGGCAAGAGTGGCAGCTCTGGAGGCAGGATTGCTCTGTGACGACAGGACGTCACACAGCGTGCCGCCATTAACCCCAACGAGCCCTGTGATTTCTGGCGCCACCGCGTACTCCGCGGCACACGCGAAGTCACCACAGCTCGGACACTCCAGGAGATATCCCGTCACGTCAGAGGCGTATGTGACGGGTAATTACGGCGCGTCGGGGACGTACACGCCGGGAGTCAGGGGGACAGACGCGTCACAGACGCACGCGTCAGGCGGCATTGGCGAGTCAGCTACAGACGCGCTAGGAGCAAGAGGTATTGGCGCGTCACAGGCGTGCGCGTCAGACGACATCGGCGCGTCACGACCATACGCGTCAGGCGGCAACATCGGCGCGTCACAGGCGTGCGCGTCAGACAGCATCGGCGCGTCACGACCATACGCGCCAAGCGGCAACATCGGAGCGTCACAGGTGTGCACGTCAGACGGCATCGGCGCGTCACGACCACACGCGACGAGTGGCGATATTGGCGCATCGGGGACGCATGCGCCGGGCCACGACATACCACCGGCGAGTGTGTCACACCACACCCACGACACCGGTCAGACCTTGAAGGATTTAGCGACGGCAATTCTCGAGGTAGCTCGCGGGGGTCGCCCCGCGAGTAACAGGTATGGATTTGATTTACCTAATTTTAATGGCTCGATTAGCGAGTGGATGCATTTTAAGGCAGCGTATTTAGAATCAGCGTCGGCCTATTCAGTGACCGAAAACCTAGCCCGCCTAAGAAAGAGCCTTAAGGGCGAGGCTATGGAAGCTGTCAAATGTTTATTTTTGGGATCCACACCAGACGAAATTATGGGAAAATTAGAGTGTAGATTTGGGCGGCCAAATGCTCTCATAATGCACGAGTTGGACAAACTACGTCACCTACCTAGATTAATAGACAATCCTAGGGAGGTGTGTGTATTCACATCTAAAGTTTGCAATATAATTGCCACGGTGAAAGCCTTAAAAAAGCTAGAATATCTGCATAGTCCCGAAATGGTTAATGTAGTGGTTGATAAATTAACTCCAATTATTCGTAACAGATGGTATGAGTATGAAATGAAGTCAGGCGACACAGAACCCGGTTTGGTGATTTTAGGGCGTTTCCTTGACGCCGAGGCCGAGCTTAACGCACGGCACGCTAAGGCAGAAATTATAGTAGAAAACCACCAACGCCGAGGTTCATGTGATAACACTCGTAAACCACACCGATCATTCAATGCCAAAGAAAGTAACTTGACATGTGTGATTTGCAGAGGAAAGTGTAGTAACGCAGCTGTTTGCTCCTTATTCAACAATATGTCCGTGTCGGAAAGGTGGGAAGCGTCTCGCAAAAATCATTTATGTTTCAGGTGTCTACAGAAAAGGTCTTGGAAACATCGATGCAAAAGTAAGCAGTGCGATGCGCCGGGCTGTGAATACTTTCATCACAAGCTCTTGCACGGCAGCAGCGGCGACAACGGACGACGCTCCGAAGAGGTTGCGCGCGCTCAGCGCGAAGTCGCGCACGCCGCGAGTGGGAACGCCACGTCAGACGCAAACTGCGCGCGCTCCACTTCGTGCTGCGAACACGCCGAGCGCCCCGCCGCGGTCTCAACTGCGAGGGCGCCGCGCGCGCACACTCACACGCTGCTCAAAGTGATACCGGTTGTAATATCAGGACCACAGGGTGAGATGAACACATACGCTCTTCTAGATGACGGCTCCACCGTGACGCTGCTTACAACGGAAGCTGCACGACACATCGGCGTAAGTGGCCTTAATGATCCATTTTACATAGAAGCAGTGGCCGGCGCGCGTATAGACGCAGCGAGCTCGCAACGTGTTAAATTCACAATACGGGGCAAACACGTAAGTAAATGTATAGACATACAGGCACGAACCATCGATCGACTCGACATATCCGCGCAGTCTGTACCAATGGAGGCACTCGCCAGTTGCGAACACCTCACTTCTATATCGGAGCAACTCGTGTATGAGTCCGGAGTGCCGTCTGTTCTGATAGGTCAGGACAACTGGGCGCTGCTGCTGTCATCGGAGGTACGAAGAGGGTCCGCGGGTCAGTTGGTAGCATCGCGCATGCCTCTCGGGTGGGCTCTGCACGGGCAGAGTTGCTACAGTGGGCGTGCGCAAGGCACGGAGCGGTGTGGCCATATGAGTGTTGACGAGTCTCTCGAGCAGCTCATAAAAGAACATTTTGATTTAGAATCACTAGGAGTGGAACGGCGCCGACCTCAAGGCGACCCCGAGACTCGTGCGATTCAGATTTTAGAGAAAACTACACGCATTCTGCCTGAAGGAGGTTATGAAACAGGTATGCTATGGAAAAATGAGGAGAAAACTTTTCCTGACAATTACGCTGCTACACTAAGTCGTCTCCAGGGCGTGGAGAAACGACTTAAGAAGGATCCAGTTCTGAGACAGAAATATTCAGAACAAATCATGTCAATGATTCGAAATGGGTACGCGGAGTTGGCGCCGGCAACGCCATCTAGTCACCGCACGTGGTACTTACCCCATTTCCCAGTACTAAATGATTCAAAACCGGGTAAAATTCGTATTGTTCATGACGCAGCTGCCCGTACGCACGGCGTGTGTTTGAATGATTTTTTACTTACTGGACCTGACTTATTACAATCTCTTCTAGGAGTACTTATGCGATTTAGGCAAAAACCGGTAGCCGTGGCGGCTGACATAAAAGATATGTTTCTGCGCATATCAGTAAGGCGGGAAGATAGAGATGCATTGCGCTTTCTGTGGCGTGACGACCCGACTTCGACGCCTACCGAATACAGAATGCGATCTGTGTTATTTGGCGCAACGTCTTCCCCAAGCACTGCCATTTACATAAAAAATTATAATGCACAGTTACATAGATCTGAATATCCCGATGCCGTAGAGTCTATTATCAGAAATCATTATATGGACGATTTTTTACAGAGTTTCGATGACATTGAAGAGGCGCAACGTGTGTCGCGCGCGGTGGACGCAGTGCACCGCCGAGGGAACTTCATGCTGCAGAAGTGGTCGGCCAACGACCCCGCGGCGGTAGCCGGCCTCGCGTCCGAGCCCGCGGCGCCAGATATACGGCTCAGCAAGGAAGAGAAAGTACTGGGGCTCGTCTGGCGGCCCGCCGACGACACGCTGGGATTCAATTTCAGGAAAGTTGACCCCTCCTATTTAGATCAGCAAACGTCTAAACGCCAACTACTGAGTACGGCAATGGCATTATACGATCCTTTAGGCCTTGCCACGCCTATCACGGCGCAGGCAAAGCGCATACTTCAGAGTATCTGGCGTCTTAAAATAGGTTGGGACGAAGCACTTCCCCAGCCAATAAAATGTAAATGGCGCGAATGGTTAATTGCTTTGGAGAAACTTAAAATTGTTCAAATACCACGTTGTTATCAGAGCTACAGTAAAGCAACGACATTGGAGTTGCATGTGTTCGTCGACGCGAGCGAACAGGGCTATGCCGCCGCCGCGTATTGGCGTTCCGTGACTATGACAGGCAATATTAGTGTTTCGCTCGCGGCGGCGAAGGGTCGCGTGGCCCCACTTAAGATCATATCTGTACCAAGGCTTGAATTGCAGGGAGCTGTCCTGGGCGGTCGCCTGGCGCACACGGTGGCAGAGGAGCACGACCGGCGCGCCGACCGACGAGTCTTCTGGTCCGACTCGCGCACGGTGCTGGCGTGGCTGCGCGCCGACGCGCGCTCATTCAAGCCATTCGTCGCACACCGGATAGCGGAATTGGAAGAGACCACAGCCGGGGCAGAGTGGCGCTGGGTACCTTCGGTTCACAACGTTGCCGACGACGCGACGCGCGACCTGCAGTCCGATTTGACGACGACGCACCGCTGGTTCCGAGGACCATCGTTCCTGTACGACGACGAAACGACCTGGCCGCGCGAACGCGACCCGCTCAAGACTACCGACACCGGAGAGGAACGTGTCGCCGCAACCGCGACCACGGAGGGACCGCGCCTGACGGAAGCCATACCGGACGCTACACGGTTCTCCTCTTGGTTACGACTCGTTCGCACCACGGCTCGCGTGCTTCAGTTCATAGAACGTTGTCGGTCTTGAGCTACAATCACCGCATCAAAACGCACCCGACGCACTGCGGCAGATGACCCGACGTGGACGGCAGCTCGACCCGGCGGCGCGCCCGCGACACGCGGCGGACGATCACACGGCGAGCCCACTGCAACACCAGCGAGCTGCGTGCCTCTGGCGGCGCAGTACACGCGCCGCGCTGAGCTCCTTTGGGCGCGCGCGTCACAAGAAGAGAGTTTTCCGGACGAGCTTCGACACGTCACAAGTGGAAAGGCGGTGTCCACCCACAGCCGCCTCCATCGGCTGTCCCTGACCATCGATCAGCACGGCATACTAAGGCTACGCAGCCGCATCGCCGCTGCAGCAGACATCGCGCAAGACGTGTATTTGCCCGCCGTGCTGGACGGCGACCATCACTACTGTCGCCTCTATATAGATTGGATTCACCGGCGGCTACATCACAGTGGAGTCGAATCCGTCGTGAACGAAGTTCGACAGCGCTACTGGATTTTGCGCCTACGGCCCACGGTGCGAACAGTCATCAGAAGGTGCCAGCCATGTCGTCTCCGCCGCGCTACGCCGTCGGTCCCCCCAACCGGCGATCTACCGCCCTGTCGTCTCGCTCATCATCAGCGCCCGTTCACGCACACCGGCGTTGATTACTTCGGGCCACTGTCCGTGACAGTAGCACGACATCACGAGAAGCGATACGTGGCGCTCTTCACTTGTTTGACTACACGCGCCGTGCATCTGGAAGTCGCCGCTTCACTTTCAACGGACGCGGCCGTGCTAGCTCTACGGCGCATGATGGCGCGCCGGGGCGCTCCAGACACCATTTGGAGCGACAATGGCACCAATTTTCACGGCGCTGACGCAGAGCTTCGTAGGGCGGCATTAACAGCTTTACATCAAGAAGCCGACGTGCGACACATCGACTGGCGGTTCATCCCAGCAAGCGCGCCATTCATGGGCGGGGCGTGGGAGAGAATGGTGTCTACAATTAAGACCGCATTGGCTGCCACACTCCACGAGCGCCACCCACACGAAGACGTCCTTCATACGCTATTGACGGAAGTCGAACACACGGTAAATTCACGACCTCTTTCTCACGTATCTGTAGCATCAGAAGACGAAGAAGCGTTGACACCAAACCACTTCTTGCTCGGCGGGCCGTCCAAAGTGCCGTTACCAGGGACCTTCACGAAGGTGGACGAGATGGGTCGCTCACACTGGAGGGCCTCACAGCGGCTGGCAGACCTGTTTTGGCGGCGGTGGGTACGTGAAGTCCTTCCCACACTTTCAAACCGGCGGGAGCCACACGGTCGCGGCGAAGTGATAAAAGAAGGGGACGTGGTCGTCATAGTAGATCCAAATTTGCCGAGAAACATATGGCCGAAGGACAGAGTTGAGCGTGTTTATCCCGGTGCGGACGGAGTCGTAAGAGTCGTTGATGTCAGAACCAAGAGCGGTATAATGCGTCGTCCTACTAAGCGTCTTATCATCTTACCTTTAGAATAATATGATTTCGTAGCTTACAGATTGTAGCACTGTATAGAGTCAGTAGAATGTGTGACATTGTTTTTTATATGGCGTTGCTACGCAATGCACTGTGTGGTGTCGCTTAGCTCCACGGACGTCGCGACATCCAACGGGTTAACCCCTTGGGCGCCGCGGCGGCCGGTGGGTTAATTGTTATTATGTTATAGCAGAGTGGAGACCGTAGTCAGCTACCCTTAAGTTTTTTGTATGTTTATAAATATATATATATTGAAACTTTAGAGCTGAAATAATAGCTAAGATTTGTATAATCTTCTTACGTACGTAGTCGTGTAGAGTTGAGGTACACTGTGTTGTTGTTTTTTTTTATACCTAGACTTATGTATATCGAGCCATAGCGTAGTTTCTTTAATCTGTTATCTAGTAAAGATTTGTCCAGGGTTGTTACCGAATACACCACTTAGTATGATTTAGTTAAATTTAGTATGCCAGTGTCAATAAGGTGTATACAGTAGCAACTACCCCTTGTAGAATTACTCATCGTGATAATAATTGTTATTAAAACTAGAGAGATCCAGACTGATGAAAGTAGGTTAGATATTTCATGTTTACCTTGGATTGTATTCTAGACTGATAGGATTGTGTATGTGTAGACTTGTAATTGTATTAAGGAGAGTTAGACATTGTAAGTTTATCAGTCTGGATGTTTCAATGGTGTGATGTAGAGTCGTATCGGTCACTAGTAATTTATTATGTACATTTCATGTACACGGCGGGAGTAAATGTGACCGACAGAAAGAGACCGCAATATGCCTTGTGGACAAAGCAGTCACACCGTTGAAATAATCGCTACCTGACGGAGAGTAGTGCAACCAGTCAGGCTCAAACTCAGACGAGCTGGGTTGATGGTACCGCCGCTCGACAGCAGAGGGCGTAGCCTCAAACCTATTGTCTTTTTCCCCAGTCTCGCCCTACTCCCTGTCAGAGGGCGCCGTGAACACGTTATAACTTCTAGATTAGACGCGAATGTTCTAGAAGGCGGAAATGGGTTGTAACTTCCGCCCAGTTTTTAGACGCCTAGCGACAACGGACGAATTCCGTTTCTTTTCCTCGGAGTCTTAGCCGCACAGCCGTAGAGAGCGGTCACGTTACGTAATCTAATTAATTGTTCCGAGTTGGTCCGCGCGGGTGTATTACTTTAAGTATTGATCTGTGTAAAATATCACGAGATTTGTATGCATAATAGTGTGTTTAAATGTTGGAATAAAAGTGATAATAGTCAGTTTCGTTTTGCCATTCATCCTCCCAGCGCCAAACCTATAGGAAAGCCCATCAGGCATCCGCTGTGCTCCACAACATACATAGGTAAAATCATCGAGTCAGTTATAAATGTATATATATTTTTTTCTTCTATAAACGTATTATTATTATTATAGGTAAACTTTGTGATGGAAGAATTAAATAGTCTTAAGTGGGTACAGTCACGTCAGATTCAGTCAGTCACAGATTTCTCACTGGCACCGGCTTAGCACAGTCACAGGATGACCACAGGCCCCAGCTAAGCACAGCCACAGAATTATCACAGGCCCCAGCTTAGTACAGCCACGGGTTTACCACAGGCACCGGCATAGCACAGCCACAGGATGACCACAGGCCCCAGCTAAGCACAGCCACAGAATTATCACAGGCCCCAGCTTAGCACAGCCACGGGTTTACCACAGGCACCGTCACAGTTTTCGTCAGCCAGTTTAACAGAGTTATTGTAATATGTCGTAATTATGGGTACGATGTTTAAATCTGCAGGTCACACATGACAATCGGATAAATAATTGCTCTATAATACGAGTACTCTCAATAATTTCTACCCTTACCGCACCCGGCTATTCGCCCGCTGCCAGTGAACCGTGTTCACCCGCCGTCAGCGAATGCCTAACACCAGTAAGGGTTATTTAAAAGCGAAAAACCGCACTGCTAATAAAATAAATAATGCCAGTAAAGGGGTTTTCAATCATAATTATTCTAATAATCCCTCACTGTGGGCGGCCAATCACCCGCTCGGCTGTCAGTGAAGCATAAATCAACTCGCCGTCAGTGATTGCCGGCCACCAGTTAAGGAATTGAAACTGATAATTATAACAATAACCTAAGTACATGCGATGCAATGCGATGTGCCTTTGTTGAAGATGGTTTACTGCTATGCATTTAGTTTGAGAGGTCAGCGCTGAATCCAACACGTAGAGATCCTTCAGTAATGCATTCAACAAAGTTCACGGGAAACATGGAGTGGACGCCGCACCTGCCTATGCCAAAAGGACACGCTTGAAGAACGCGCCCGTTAGGTGTAAGGTTTAATGGGTTAACCGGTCGAGTGGCGGCGCAGGACCTAAATTTCGTGGGAGCAAGGTTTTATTTCGCGAAGCCCTATACACACCACACAATAAATTAAACGACGGATTTTTAATTGAGCAAAAAAACGAGAACCTTCTGAGGCGCGAAGCCCCGTATTGCCCACGCCTAGTTGCGCCACTGAACTGATGAGACCTGAAACGTTCTATAATGTTCTGGAGAAATTTCATCGACTGAAACAACTGGGCTATTGTTTGAGACATCATCAAGACAGCTTTGTGCTAGTGGCATAGTAACAGTCTGATTACTTACTCTAATTTTTTAACGGGTTGACATTATAGGCAAGGAATGTATTTATTTAACTGCAAGGTGTTGCATCCGAAAATATACCTAACTCGCACTCCTTTCACTCTTCAGGTTGCCCAACGAAACTCCGTGCCAATTGCCTCGTGATCGTGAAATGATCGGTTCGGGTCAACCCATCTATCTAATAGATTAGATATTCACTACTGCTCTGCAAGTTTGGGTCACTTTCGATTATTTCTGTAAACTTTCATGAGTGATCTGCCTCTGGTGGTTGACAGATTTGGCAGAGAGTCTTATTTGCAACAATTCTTTGGTTAATGCATAAATATTACTGTTCTTTCTCTGATTGTTGCCAGAACAACAGTTTACAGGAAATCTAACATTACTTAAGCGTTGAGGGTCGTCTTGCCGATGGATTGAGATCAACTGACGTCTATTATTGCTATTGTTCTGAGCATAATGCATTCCGGTTATGAGCAAAAGCTTCTCCATAGTGCTTCCGCTATTCTCGGTCTACTGCAATGACTTGGCGGTTTTTCTCCTCCTGCCATTGTTTAACGTGTCTTTAATAAGAGTTACAATTGAGTGACTGTGGGCGGCCTTATTTGTTCGAAATGGCGATTAGCGTTTGAGCCAATATATGTATTTAGTGGCAACCACGTACCGAAGTCGCAGCGCGGGTAGGCCGTGAACTGGTGACCTGATGAAGGTCGCAGGAATCTGATGTAAGTATGCAGATGACGCAAAACCGGTCTTTGGGCATTCTTTGAGGGAAGCCTAAGGGCCCAGTAGTGGACGTCTTTCGGCTGAAAATGATTATACATACAATTCGTTAAAGGATATGAAGCGTTTCATCATTTATTTCAGTGTTTCAATCCAGGAAAACATATTGGTCGTTCTTATCTACAACTAAACTATGTCATTTAATTATCTTTTGAAAGAGGATATCCTACCTGTCTTAATTTCAATAAGTTCGGTTAAATGTCGTCCTAAGCTCCGAGAGGCGAGTAAATTACGTACTACGTAGCGCACCTTAAGCAAGTCCGTAATTAATTTTGAAGGGATTACGGTACAACGTGGGGATAAAGAAGGACAACGGACGCCGACGTTTTTGAGCTAAACAATGCCAGTAATTAGAATGCTTCTAAAATAATTGTTAGTACAAATTTAGCACGTATTTTTATACATAAATCTTGAATATATAAAAATCTCTGTCACGGTGTTTGTTATCGAACTCCTCCGAAACGGTTTGAACGATTTTTATGAAACTTTTTCTCTATATTCGGTAGGTCTGAGAATAGGGCGTAGGCTATTTTTATTATACCTCTAGTCTAGGTGATAAGTATATGGCAAAACAACGTTTGCGGGGTCAGCTAGTTATTTTATAAGTATGGATAGTGGTAGCAATAATAGTCGTGATCATAGACGTGAGTTATCCGTATTTTTTTTTCGCTATGTAGCAATAATAGAATAATAGTAGTTTGACCCGTACCCTCTTAAGCAGAGAGGCGTGGATTCAAACCTGGAGTTGCATGACTTTTTCAGAATTGATGTGTCATTCAAAATAAATTACTCTTGAAATCTAGCATGAGTTTTTTGGTAAAAGAAAACGACGTGAGGCAACTGTACATAATATATGAAGCAATTCAAGCGCGTGAGTAACGTTTTCAATCTACATTGGGGCCGCTTGGGAACTACAGCCTGAGCTCCGCAATTTGAGGTGAAGCTTGTGCACAACAGTAAAATTTTTCAAAATTTCATCTTTCTAACTCCAAGAGTTTAGGCTGGGCGTGGATGAGACACTCAGTCAGCCAGGATTTTTTAATTAGAGTAGATAAAGCCCTATGAGTATGTTTCATTTGTTAACCACTTTCTGCTAAGTTCCTGGTAAATTGTTGTGGTGGCAGATATATCACAAAATAAACAGAGACCCCATTTAATTTGTCCCAAGAAAAATATCGGGAACTTATCAGGGGGTAATATCAATTTCCGGCCGCAGTGATTCCAGACAATTATGACATCGGGGCTTTCAAGAAAAGGTTTTATACTTCCTTCGAAGGCCGGCAACAGATCAGTCACTCTCCTTGAGTTGTTAATATTTATGGGCGGTGGTAGTCATTTCCCATCAGATGACTCGCTTGCTCGTTTCCCTCCCTTTCACAATAAAAACCGGTTGTCTGTAAAGTCGGTTTACGCACGATAGTTTAACGTGACAACGTCATAACAACACATTCAAACCCCCCCCCCCCCCCCCCCGCACCCCCGCACCCCGCACCCCCCGCATTGAAAATTACCCGAGCGCTAGTACTAAGATTGTATTATGTAATATTGCAACTGGCCTTCACTGCTCTGAACGCTACGTAACGTTACATGAACGTTACATTTCGTCATCCTTTTTCGTGTATGCAGCAGTCGTTCATCGATTTATTAGACGTTGACACGTCAAAAAAAAGTGGTAAAACGAACCTCTAATGCAATTCATAGTAAATGTGAAAGGTTTATTCCACTTTTAGCTACTCACCCACATTGGAGTTCAAAATGGCACTTGAATAAAAAAACGCCACTACATTCAATTCAAACAAATCTGTCGTAGGCTACACACTCGCAAGTTTTCACGAGGCACGAAAGCTTTCTCCACCTATCCACTATACAAACAAGGACGCCCACAAAAACGTTTCTATGCAAATAGGGGCAAATAAACCGGTGCGCGTCGGTGGTCCAAAGAAGCAAGAGAACCAGTGGAAGAGCTTTGAAAAAATAACACAAAATTGTATAACTTTTAGTTATATTTTGCTAGACTAATAAAGTGTGTAATGTAGATTCAGTATTACTTCAGATTTTTTTTCTGATTTTTGTATTTAATTTTGCCATTTTCCCGGCACTGGGTATTCCTTTTCTGTTATGTATTATCTAATATATAAAAATCTCATGTCACGGTGTTTGTTACCGAACTCCTCCGAAACGGCTTGGCCGATTTTTATGAAACTTTTTTCTCTATATTCGGTAGGTCTGAAAATAGCTATTTTTTATACCCCTAGGTGATATGGCAAAACAACGTTTGCGGGGTCAGCTATGTATTATATGCTATGGTCTTTTCTGTTATGTATTTATATATATATTGTATATTACATTATATTCAAATTTTAAGATTTAATTATTTTACTATTTTTTTACGTTTAGTGTTATTCAGGGTTTTTATATTTAATATTATTTTGTGTTGTTCGGGTGGTGGGATGATATGTGAGATTCATCCTGATTACTACAAAAAGTACAAAAACTAACAGTACGGCGTAAAACTTTTTGAACATAACTTTCTTCAGCTTAAAGATATGAATATAAAACAGACGTGGTGATAACGTTTAATAAATCGATGAACGCCGGCTGCACGCACGAAAAAGGATGACTCAGTGCAACGTACATAACGCATTGTCCCGTTACGCGTCCCGTTACGCTCGAGCCGATGAACGATCCGAGCGAGAGCCCGGCACGAACGAGCGAAAGGCACAATCGGCAAAAGTATGCAATCATTTCATCAATGTTTTGTTATGACGTTGTCACGTTAAACTATCGTCCGTAAACCGACTTTACAGACAACCGGTTTTTTGGTTTTGTCGTTTTCAGTACTTAACGTCACTACATCCGTGATAGCCGACTCCTCCCGCGAGATCGCATTTTCGGCGTCGTTTTATACGCGACGCATGCTTGATTCACACTATACATATTTATGATGACTCCGACTTTGCTAACGTGGAAAAAGAATTTTATGGTCTCTCAGATAAGTGACCAGTGCGTGTACTTTCTTGGTAATGACAAATAATATTAAAGATCAATACTGCCTACTTGATAATGTAGCGCCAAAAAGACATTTAGTTCAACTTGCTAGGCATGCAAATGTAAGCTGCGCGTTATATGATTATAATTTTCCCGTCTGTTGTTGTCATGATCTTTAGGATCCAAACAAAGTTATCGAATGACATAAATTAAACAATTGTGAAGATAAACACCAAAGCCCCGGAGATTGTTCTCACACTCACACATTCGTATTTTTCATGCGGGTGCCATCTATTTGGCATAATTATTTTTAATGTCCGAAACGTATTTGGCACAACAAGTTTCGCATAATTTATTTACGCCGAATCTTAGAATTGCCGAAATTTTATTAGGCATAAATCTATATTGTCCAAATGGTTCTTTACCCAAATTGTATAATAATAATAGGTTTAGGTTAGGTTAGAGTTGAACTATTTAAAATTCAGAAAATATACGGTGAAACTGTGTAGTGTAGTGTAGTGTTTCCAGACCACGGGGCTTTTAAGAAAAGGGTTTATACTAAAGGCCGGCAAACAGATTGGCGACTCTCTTTGATTTGTTGATATTTATGGGCGGTGGCGATAATTTTCCATCAGATGACCCGCTTGCTCGTTTGCCTCCCTTACACAGTAAAAAAAATGCGTAAAACCAATTTGGCTAAAATTAGTTACGTGTTATACAATTTGGCGACATCAAATTATGCGAGAAGTTTCTACACAAAATACAATTCAGCTTAAACAAACTTGCATGCAATATTGAAATACGAGTAAAAAAATTATGCGTAAACCTTTTCATATACGTAATATCTGCCCCGGCCGGGAATCGAACCCGGGATGCCTCAAGCATCGTAGTGGGTTTCTAATCACTGAGCTATCCGTTCGTCCCCGTTGTCCGGGTCTCATAATTTTTTGATACGTCGTACTCAAATTGTTGTACTTTATAGTAGCCTAGTGGTTGGACCAATGGCCTCTAACGATGCGGGTCGTGGATTCAACCCCGGGCTCGCAACTCTGAGTTTTTCGGACTTTATGTGCAAAATTACATTTTGAAATTTACTTAAGCTATACAGGTGAAGGAAAACATCGCGAGGAAACCTACGTGTGCGAAGAAATTCAATGGCGTGTGCGTGTGAAATTCCTAATCTGGCCTAATTGTGTATGTGGACTCCTAATCTAATTACGCCCGCCTGGGAACTACGGTCCATGCTTTCTATGTTGTAATTGGATTTTTGCCTATTTTGAAACAACGATTTTCTATTTGGAACTGGAAACTTGAACGTAGAACCACACGCGAATAGCTTCAATTATAACATTTTCACATTCGGCATGGGATAAGTTTGCAAGCCAGCAAGTCTCGGAACTTTCAGTACACAATCTTGTGCAAGTTGCGATTGATTGAACAAACTATCGACGTCGACTTGTTAAACTATCCGACTTTATATCCCACTGCGTTACTCAGTATGTTTAGACTGGTTGAATATTGATTATTTGATTTAAGAAGTTGGGAAGGATTGATGTTTAAAAGTAAAATGGTTAGCGTGATTGTGAGCATTAGAATAAGATTAGGAGATTATCCATCATAAAAGACGTCCACTGATGGACAGCAGCCTCCTCTGAAAAATTCCACAACGTTTCTAACTAACCTTCGAAAAAAAAACCACTTGAACATTGAAAATTAGATTTTCCGTAAAATATCAATCAATGAATGAAGACGAATGATTAAAATGTAGCTATATATTACTGCAAAATAAGAGCCAGTCTACTAAACATAGTTCGGCTCTAATTTACCAGAAACAAAGCAAAAACACGGTGGATTTAGAAATTCCGCAGTGAACTAACCGGGTACAGAATTCTCACGAAATTCAGTAAGCTCCGTTAAATGTCGGCTGAACGAAATGTTAAACACACTGCATGTGTTTCGCCTGTGGGTTTTGTTTTGGCTAGTTGCAATTGCAAACATTATGTACCTGCCTACTACATTTAACTTTCTTGTTCAATTGAATCCTTCTAAGCAATCATCATCACACTCGGAAATTCGTCTACGTACTTTCGTCGTATTCGTTTGTTATGTCCGTACTTCAGAAAAAGAAAAGTAGGGAAAGGAACCTTGTTATACTGTGAAAATCAAAACAGATTGGGTACTTACCGCTAACAAATAATTATGAAATTTCTCAAAATGTAAGGCTTCAAAACAAAAAGAAACAGTGCACTTCGACAGAAGTGAAAACTACATCAATATACACAATCAATAATTTATTATGTAAGTACATACTTAAATACACAGAGAGTGTCGGTTACGGTAAGGGTAACAGTGTCGCGACTTCAATGGTTTTATTCCTATCTCAAAAAATGCCCAAAGCGGCGCGCCTAAAGTATTCACTTAAAAAAAAAAACAAAATCACTGACTTCTAAAAAATAACCATTTCGTATAAATACCAAAAAAATGAGTACGAAATTATTATTCCTTGCTTTCAAATTTGTCAGTGCGCGATTTATGAAATATTTTTTATGACAGGCCTTTTACAAATCAACTTTCGAAGCCAAAGTAGTGACGAATAAAAAACGATTAAAAAAGGACTCGGTGAGTGTACGTGTACGCTTATTTAAAAACTTTAAATCAAAAACGAAAAGTGAAAAATTAACCGTCTTGGTAAACATATCGCAGACAGACGTTCAGTAGAACCATCTTCAGAAGAATAGACATGAAACTGTATAGAATTTGAGCTTAATTATTCTTCAGTTCAAATGTAAAAGACAAAAAAGCCTGTGTAATTGCCATGTGGCTAACAGGAAACTGCCTGAAATTACGGTAACAATGCCTTCCGTTGGCGACATTTTCACAAATTCACTGAATTTAGAGACAAAAGATAAAAATAGACACAATATGGACTGGCTTTTATTTTAAAACTTTTAAAGAATAGTTTTCGGTGCGGTAGTTTATTAGGGTTTTTTGGTCTTTTTAAGGTTTTAATCGCACTGATATAATAATAAACGTGAAAGTTTTATTGATGGATGTTTGTTACTCTTTCACGCTAAAACGTTTGACGGATCCTGATGTAGCACACATAATAGTTTATAACGTGGATCATAAATAGTAACATCATAAGTACTTCACACACATAAGTATTACTTCACATCTCGGTAAATTGTACACTTCCCGCGAGATAGCCGATAAATTATTTTTTTGCAAACAGAGTCGCAGGCAACAGCTAGTTAATAATAAAATTTACAATGGGTTTATCATGGGATGGTGATAAAACCATTGTCGTTAATTATTCCGTAAATATAACAGATATCAGAAAACTTTAAACTGATATCGGAAGTACGTTACCCAATGAGTAAAATGACATTAAACACTCCCATACATTTAGTACGAGATTAGTAGAAAGGTTTTAGTTTATTTTTTTTAAAAGGTTATTTTACTCAACTTTATAATGTAGAGATAAAACCATTCCTACTAGTTTTACCTATAACGTGGAAAAAGAAATGTCAATGGGGTTACATTTATTAATATATATATTTCTTTTAATTTCATTGTTTATTCGAGCTTTTTAACTGACGGTCTTTTTTGCTGGAAGCGAAATAAAGAGAAAAACGGCAGCGCTGTTTTTCAGTAGGACCCTTTTAAAAACGAAACCCAAAACATAGACACGCGTGACTACAGGAAAGCCAGTGGAAAATCTACTTCACAACGAAACCTAAGTACAAATCGGAAGCAGTAACTGTACCTACTTTTACTGCCATCTTATCTACTCATTCGTACCAAATTTCAAGTACGTATGAACATTACAACTAAAATAAGTACTTGTAAAAAATCATTAGCATATTACGCACCTTTTTTACGGCCAGAGGATAAAATATCCACACTAACTCAACCCGTCAACGTACGACGAATATTCATACAATTATAACAACTCTGAAAGCCAGAACGTGGAATCCGGAAAAAAATATAATAAGAGAAGTGTGTCCGTAGAGAAGCCATAAAATATGTTGGCATTACACAAATTTCGGAATAATTTAACCGACGGCAGGCCTAAGCAAACAAGAGTTAGTCGCGGGTGGATAAAGTTCAACACATGTATACTCGTAGGCATGCTTACATACATGAAAGTGCCGAAAAAATGAGTTATTTCGCCCCTGGTTGGTTATATATTATAACAAGCACAATATGCGAATGCTGGAGATAAGAAGAGGAATTTCAACAGTCTAATAGCAATATCTCATATGCAAAGTTACACGTTTTCAATTAAAAGCTGTCTGTAATTTGTTAAAACGGTAATAAAAACACTTGAAACGGCAATAGTTTTTTTAAATGGTCTCAAACGAGGCTACATTTGCATCTCGGATTCCGGGAAAGCACGCCTCAGCAGTATTCAAATATAGCCTAAATTTGTCCCGAGTAAGTGGGCTGAAAGTTGGAAAAAGGTCGCATAGAAAGCGTTTATTTTCGACATTATTCGGCTTTGGAACTAGTAATAGGTACCCGACAGTATGAAAGTGCACCTTTGGGCTGCTATCTTCCTATCTCGCTTGGAAAACAGTTGAATTTGCATGCTTATAAGAAGAGTAAAACATTCAATAGTTACCTGCTTGGGAGTCATATTTGTATGCAAGCGAGGTGGAATGTTTCAGGTATAGTTGAGTTTAGATATTTTATGCTTGTCGCGTTCATTTCCATTTTAAAGACGCGGGCGTGTAGTCTTCACAATACATACAAAATATAATAGTTAAAAATAAATGTTTCTTGTTCAAATTGCCAGCTTTCGAGCTACAGAATGACACTAATTTATTTCTTTCAAAGCAACTGTGGCAGTTCAAAAAAGTAAAATCAAATTAAGGATTTCTCAGAGACAATTGTTGCCAATTTGGCTTATCCATTACCGTTTTATTTGTTTATTTGTTTCACCGAGTTTTAGAACAAAACAAAGGGTTGCCGAGATAAAATAAACAGTTTCTTGGACGCCTCAGGAGAAGTATTAGCTAAGATTTCGTAATTAAGAACGGGAACATCTGCGTCCCCGTTCTGTTAATTCTCATAAATTGAGCGGAGTATAATATGTTTGTACATGAAATAATTTCGTCTGGAATGCTAAGCTTTCGTTTTGTCCTATTTTGCGTTGTTTTGGATGCCATCAGGTGTTCATAAATGTATTAAAACCTTGTTTATCTCAATTCTTTTTTACTTTTTCGAATCACTCGTTTCTGTTCTATATTAAAGGCTGGGTAAAGGTTTCCTCTCATAATGAGAAGGTTTCGGCTGTAGTCACTTCACACTCTCCCTTTAATTGATGTAGGTGTTTGTAGGTTTTCTGCGATGTACTCATTCACTGAAATGCGAAATTATTTCACTAAATTTCCAAGAAATTCAAAGGTGCGAGCCCAGTTTCGCCCCTGTGATAAGCAACCATTAGACAAACCTCTACACTACCAATGCTATTAACAGAAGTAACGTTTTTATTTAAAACTAAAAAAAGATATGAAGAAACGTTTTGATTAACACATTCGCTGCCACGTATTGCTACGCGCTACGCTCGTAGCCCATAGCAGCGTTTTTCCGCTTTGTAGCGAAAACTGCCTACGAACGGAGAACTTCCCTGTGGCGTTCCCGACACTGAATGTGTTAAAAGAAACCTTAATATTTAATATTTTTCGCATATTAGTGTACAGAACCTGCGAATAGCCCGACCCAAACTTCTAACAACTTTTCCCCACATTTTTGATCAAAACGATTATTTAAATAAATATCACGGGACAATTCACACCAATTGAATAAAGCAAAGTAAGCAAAGCTTGTTTTATGAGTACTAGGCAATGGATAAATATACTTATACTAGCTGTTGCCCGCGACTCCGCCTGCGAAGTTTAGGTGTAAAAAATAGCCTATGACCTATTCTCAGACAACACTTATGGAGAAAAATATTTCATAAAAATCGGTCAAGCCGTTTCGGAGGAGTTCGATAGCAAACACCGTGACACGAAATTTTTATATATTAGAAGATGGATATAATATACATACATACCTACTTAAAATATTTATTAAATACCCAAGACTTGAGAACAAACATTCGTATTTTTCATACAAATATCTGCCCTGACGTGGGAATCGAATCCGGGGCCTCCGGGACTCGTAGTTAGGTTCTCTAACCACTAGGCCATTTTGATCGTCACGATTAGCAAACCTTAGTTAACAATTTGAGTAGGAATGTTCAATTTTAAATATAGCTTGGTGCATACATCATTATTATGTCATCGCCCAAAATTTGGTCCTAATGTTTCCCATTAAAATTCCGTGCTTCTGAAAGGAAAAAAGTGTCCAATAAATAATTATACCGCAGGTACTGTTCCGAAATCTTATAAATAATATAAGAGACGAGAAATAAGAAGAGACCCTTGAAAGGTGTCGCCACAAGTTAGAAGAATAATGGCTTCATTGTCTAAAGTTTAGTTCGTTTCTTTGTTTCATCATCATCATCCCAGCATATATATGTTCAACTGTAGGGCACAGGCCTCCTCTCAGAATGAGAGGACTTGGGCCGTAGTTCCCACGCGGGCCCAGTGCGGCAGTATGGCAATTGCCATAGAATGTAATTTTATTAAAACGATTATTATTTATCGTACTTTAAAAAAAATACCGCATGTCGTAGGGCGTCAGGATTCTGGCTCGAATTTTCAGACATCTTGTGGGCTCAGCTGGGTATCGCGCAATGAATACTACGTTAATATTTGAATCACGATTTACTGTACTGATTACTCAAATTAGATTAAATACAAAGTTTAGGTAACACTAAGCAAAACGTGGGACAGTTCCGTGACGACGTGTTAGCTGCTTGGCGGCTCGTACAAGAGTGTCGCTGCCCGAAGCTGCTGGTAACGTCACGACTCTGTCGAAGCGCGCCAAAACCTAGTTTTACCGCGTTCTCCGCTAGGCGGCGCACTTGCGTTCCGTTTAGTGTCCGTACTCATGACCGGCTACGACACGCATATATGGACTCAATTTGTCTTAGATGAATATTATATGGGATCAAGGAACAAAATTAGGCAGTTGACGTATTTTTTATACCTTGGATTTAAAAGTTAATTTTTGCGTAACTAGTCGCAGTTAGATTCTACGGGAGCTGTCATCGAGAAAATAAATGATTGGAAATACAATATCGAAATTTCTTGTCAGGTACGAGTATGTGCAGGTTTCCTCAGGATGTTTTACTTCACCGTAAAGCTTGTGGTAAATTTCAAGTAAATTTTGATAAACTCAGAGGTGTGAGCCCGGGTTGGACCCACGATCCTCTGTCAAACCACTAGGTCACCACGGCATTTTCGGTTACTTTGTTTACATTTCTGCTTTTGAAATATTAGCTTATCCCAGCGATTTCGCCCGCCAAGAGTTAAATTATCTTCGCCACAGATGGCGTTGTCCGAGGGAAGGCTTTTTAATGGATTTCTAACACGGGTAAAGCTTACGGGATAAAGCTGGGAATGGAATAAATTCATTATAGAAAATAAAAACATTAGATCCATATTCGAGAATTTAGAGGTCAATCGACGAATTGGACTCGGCGGTGCAGCATTCGGGAAGCTCCGCAATATCTTGTCATCCAATATAATGCAGTGTCTCAAGTCAAAAGTCTTTGACCAGTGTGTGTTACCAGTAATGACTTATGGCACTGAGACGTGGCCGCTAACGATGAGCCTCATAAGAAAGCTCAAAGTCACTCAGAGGGCGATGGAGAGGGCTATGCTTGAAGTTTCTCTGTGGGATCGCATTAGAAATGATGAAATCCGCGCAAGAACTAAAGTCACGGACATAGCTCGCAGAATAGCTAGACTTACCTAAGTGGCAGTGGGCAGGGCACATCGCTCGTAGAACTGACGGCCGATGGGGCCGAAAGGTTCTCGAGTGGCGTCCGCGGACCAGAAGACGCAGTGTAGGTAGGCCTCCAAAAAGATGGAGTGACTACCTGGTGAAGGTGGCGGGAACGCATTGGATGCGGATGGCGCAGGCCAGATCTGATTGGCGAGCCTTGGGCTATGTTCAGCAGTGGATGTCTTTCGGCTGAAATGATGATGATGATGAGATCCATATTCAAATTACATGTTCACTATTTTTAATCGTGAATTTTCACTTCCTTGCTTTGTATTATTTGTACAAAACAACAAGCTTGTCACTTCTACCGCACCCTGAAAGTGCCTTGCCGAAGCCCGCATAAATATTGTATGAAGAGACTGTGCAGGACAGACATTGGGCAGTAAACGGTGTTTTATAGGATAACTTTTATTGTTTAGCTCTCTAAGTCGCTATGAAATTTTATTTATTCCGTTTCTATTGTTTATGGCTTATCGTTTTTCCTGTACGCAGGATTTATGTTTATTTAAAGACAGCATTGCTCTGTGTTTCTTTCGATCCCCTGAGATGTTTATTGTGCTAAAGTGGTAGCAGTTTTGATTTCGTGTTTCTGTTGATAATCTAATGGTTAAAACTTTTGCTGTTTATTGAAAATGAAAATAATATGATTTCATGTTTTAAAATTTTTCGTTTCTTGCTAATAATAAAATCAGTGTACTCATAATCACGGCCGATGCAATGCAATCGAAACTTCGAGGTAATTTTAACAATAATTATAAATGGAAAATGATTTCTTGTAGAGTGAAAGTATTGTCTAAATTCCAACCATCAAACTAGCTAACGCCTTGCGTCTGTGATAGTATAAATGTCATAGAATAATAATTTGCATCAACCTAGTCCCAGAGTAATAAGGTCTTTAAATGTACAATTGTACAGTCAACCAATTTGACTCCTAATTCAGCACAAACTCATTATGTCACCGTGACGGATCTCCTTCGGTATCCATAATATCGTTTGTCTTAAAATCAAATGCCATACCACTTTTTCCTAAACACTTTTGACATATCATTAATTTCCTCATCCTAATGATTATAAGCCATAATATCACCTGACCTAATTATGGCAACCAGTATTAGAATATAATGACTATTAGGAGACTTCATGATTAGTATTTAAGAAAATAGTGCAAATAAGCATTGAAATTCAATATTAGGATAAGCAATATTATGAATAGTATTTACATTAGGGCAAACATTATTATGACAAAAGATTAATGTGACCAAAGTTATTAAGGAATATAAAATTAAGAGAAAGGATATTATGGATTTCAATATCTATATGGGGTCTATCCCATCGTGACACTTGCAACATTCGATAAGAATTGTCTTAGTTAAGGTTCTATGGGGGGTGTGTGTCGGGTAATCCTCGTGTGCCTAAGAGCTGCGGAACCTTTCTGGATCCGTCTGGGAAGAGCATTTGATTGTTCTGGCCAGTGCCTGCTGGGCATTCACCAAAGATTTCCTGACCAATTAAGGATACATTGACCGATGGCTAATAACCCGGCGCAGGATATCTATCATAGAATTACTAGCTGTTGCCCACGACTCCGTCCGCGACGAATAGGGGTATAAAAAAAATAGCCTACGACCTACAAAATATAGTTAATAAATTTGTTAATAATCGGTCAAGCCGTTTCGGAGGAGTTCGATAGCAAACACCGTGACAAGAAATTTTTATATATTAGATATTATCGACCAACGGCCGACATATTTTAAAACTGACTTCTTCTTGTCACGGGCAAAATTGTTCTCCAATGGACTTAGCCATGTTTTTAAAAACTTACTAAGGTTCTATGGTGGCCTAGGAAGCAAATTCGTTGACTGTATTTTTACTACTGGGGTTATTATTTGTAGGTAGTCAGTTGCACCACATTTTTGTAATCTGTTTTATCTTTACGCTGCGGCGGCGTCACTGTCAAACACACTGATAAATGACTGTTTCAACCATTGACCATTGGCTTCAACAATTTAACGCAGTCATGTTTCAACATTTTTGCGTAAATTTAAATGCTATTTGGTGCCAGAAACATGAAGGAATGAAACAAAATTGATGCTTTATTTCCTGCAAAAATATACAAATAAAGTACCCTAAACTTTAGATACTTTGGCCCAAGACAGGGTAACTTTGCTTATATAAAAACCATATACAGGGTTATTTGTAATTCACTAGCATCCTTTTAACCCTAAACTCCTGCCACTTAAACAAATGTTTTTTGTTTTACGGATTTTGTCATAACTTAATATTTTTGGTGTAATAACGTTTTGAAAATTTGAGTTTACCTCTTATTTTAACGATACTCTGTGCATTTGTATGAGAAAAAAGTGCTTCATTTTAAAAAGTCGTAAAACAAAAGACATTTATTTGTTTGAGTGATAGAAATCCAGGGTTAAGAGGATGCCAGTGAATTACAAATAGCCCTGTATATAGAAGAGTCTAATAAAAACACAAACGTGGGTAGCCATATTAAATCAACTGTGCCAGAGGCACAATCTAGGCCACTAGGCCTAGAATCCGAATCAACCACTAGGTTAGAGAACCTGACTATGAAGCTTGATGTCCCGGATTCGATTCCCGTGTCGGGGCAGATATTTGTATGAAAAATACGAATGTTTGTTCTCGGGTCTTGGATGTTTAATATATTATGTACTTAAGTATGCATCTATCTATATAAGTATGTTTATCCGTTGCCTAGTACCCGTAACTCAAGCTTTGCCTAGCTTACTTTGGGACTAGGTCAACTGGTGTGGATTGTCCCGTGATATTTATTTATTTTATTTATTTATGCTTTTATACTTTTTTATAATTATGAATTGTTTTGTTTTGGAATTCTTGTTATCTTGTTTTTTATTGAATGTCTTTAGTCCCATTACAGCTACTAAACAGTGCAGACGTTTTTTATTTATTTTAGCATAGACTCAGCAGACCCTTAAGGTCCATTTTAAGCCCTTAAGGCCCCAGTCAGTTACATCATTCATATGGCAATGTGCCATAATTTCAATGTAATAATAAAATCTGGACCGAGTTAATCCCAATGGGCAAAGTTACCCTCCAGGGCGAAATTAACCGTAGATATATTAACCGTAAGATAACCAGAAAATAGGAAAAATGACACGTATGTAGGACACAAATAAATTACTTAATTCTAGGCACTACGTCAAAAAACTAGGAGTCTTTGAGTTAAGCCGCGGTTAGATTTGTCCAAACGAGCAGGTAGACGGACGGACAGACGAAACTAATAAGAGTTTATTTTTCACCATTTTGACTATGGGACCTGAAATGTAGAGTAGGTACAGAGCCTGGTATTCTATCAGAGATACCTATGTCTTTATAAGCCGATTTAAATAGATACGCTTCATAAATTTGAAAAATAACTTTTTTTATTATTTTCTTTTTTCAACATTTTTTGCTGACTGTGCTTCTTGTTAACCAAAAGTGGGAAAACTTTGACTTTAAAGATTTGATTACAGACAGACAGACAATGGTAATGGAATGTAAATTTCTTCTCCATTATGCATGACCGAGTTCGATTTCTCAACTAAGTAAGACTTTTTTAATACATGAATGCAGTTTTTTTTTGTTAAACAAATCGATGACGTGGTGCCTTAGAACAGAACCATACCTTTATAGTTTTAGAGTTGCCCAAACTGACCCATCTGAATGGGCCACCCGGTATAATAAACAACAACATGACTTGCATACCGGAATATACATTCCCTTGGGGCAGGAAAACTTTTTACTCTGCAAAGTTGAAAGCAGCTCAAGCTTCTTGCATACTCTCAATTTTAAAACCTACATAGATAAACGCGTCTAAGTCCCAAGGATACGGCATCTCCCAGGCAATCAATACTCACCCTATCTAAGATAACCGAGCCCGCCCTTAGGGTCGCTCCGTTTTCAACTCAAGATTTAAATTTCGCGATTGTGAAAGAAGAACGTATCTTTTTTTGCCATTTAAAGTTTGGCATTGATGCTAAAATGCTGAAAGAAGGTACTAGTACATATAATACAAGGCCTAGGGGTATAATAAGTACAATACAAATTACTCTTTGTTGTACACCACATAGAAGAATAAGTTAGTAACAAGTACAGAAAAATATGTACAAGTAAGTAAGTAATAGGCGGCCTTATCGCTTCGGTGAAATCTTTTTCAGGTATCTTACACCAACCAACAGTGTGAAAATTAAATGAGAATGTCCTTCTTCGTAACTATAGTAATTTTGACAATTGTTTAAACATGGCATGAACTAAAACAATTACTTTGCTCACCCGCGACCTTACAATAGTTACGTTTATGCAAGAAATGTGCGTTCATGCAGTTCCTCCACCTCCACACTGTACGAACACACACAAATCACATAAACCCAACCATCACCACCACCAAGCTACACTGACGCGTTTCGAACTCAACCAGAGCTCATCTTCAGAGTTACCACAACCGTATGCTATGCTACCAAATGTTAAACATGTATAATAAAGTTTAAGTTTATTTTTCAGCACTTTTCTATTCATCATCATCATCATCATTATCCCGGCTTATATACGTCCCACTGCAGGGCACAGGCCTCCTCTCAGAACCCTTTCATTCTGAGAGGACTTTTCTACTGTTTTATGTTAAATAACTTATAGGACATCATACAAGAACAGTGTAATGACGTTTGACATAATAATTACAAGGAAAAATGAGGCACTAACTTGCATTGCACAGCACTGAGGTGCGGTGCGGGAAAAATGTCATAAATAACATAAATTAAAAATTACAACTGTCTAATATATGGGCACCTTCTTAAAATTTCATATTTCTTAAGTATACGGAGATAGTAGCAAAGTAATTGTTTCAGTTCATTAATATGGACCTGAAACGTCTGATTCAATAAGTTATCTATCTTTTTGTATTTTCAAAATACATTTAAAATATTTATACGGTAATGAAATGATTTTTATTCTTTTGCCTTGGTTTGACTTTTTAATGGGATTGGTTACATTTTTGATAACTTGAGTTCAGACTATAAATATAACCCAATACCTATACTTAAGTGTATGCATAGGCACATAAAAAAGGGATAAAATTTCAGCCGACTTCACACCAGCCCACCTTCGGATAATACGACCGAAACAGCCCGTCATAAAGCAAAAAGCGCACGTAGTGAGTATGTTTTTGTAGCAATTTATCCTTGGATCACCTGGGGGCATCCGAGGTCATCAATCCAAGACCCCGAGGGCTAGTTTGCCAGTTCAGTCTGCAGGCATTTATTGCGCATCTGAGCCTTAGGATAGTAAATTTCTTTTGTTCCAAGCTTGCTGAAGGTTATCAGAGTGAGAGACGTGTGCAAGCTTTTAATTACAACTGTTTTACGGTTTTCAATGTTTCTAACTTTATTTTAAGAGGTTAAGTACGGTATTCGTTTTAAGATTAAAGAGTTCAGGATTACATATTCTTACAGTCAAAATCGAAAGTAGCTGCAAAGTTTGGAATCCTTTCACTTTACGGTTTCGTATGAATGCAAAATACAATATAAAAAGTGTTTCGCTACTTTTGACACTGAATATATGACAGTAAAGATTAGAAAACGGATAAAAGAGAAACAAAAAAATACAATGACTCTTTATTGTACACCAGGAATAGTAAGCAATACAGAAAACAGGTACACAGAGAGTAAGTTACAAGGTAAGCAATAGGCGGCCTATACTTACAAGTTTTACAGCAAAAAATATGAATTGCTCGACAACAACAAAAAAAATTGGTAAGATAGACAAAGAAAATTCTACTGTTATTATATTTCCACTTTTTGACTATTCAACTCTAAATATCTGGCTTTGGTCTGGTATCTACCTTTTTTGACTGACTTCAAAAATGAGTCTTCAAGAAACTCTAATCGTTTGAAGGTTTCAAGTTGCAAATAATTTAATCCTATGCCTCTAGTCTAGTATTTGATACAAAAAACGTATAAAACGCGGTAACGCTTCAAATACTATAAGCAAATTAGCAGCGCCTCTAGCGGCGTGGATTCACGACAAACCGTTTTCGAAATATATGAGACTAACACAAACAAATCTAGTTTAATAGCAGAAAAAGCGAAATAGTAGAGTCATTAAATCTGAATAGAAAACACACTAAATAACATTTATATTTTCCTCTTACTCGTATAACTAATTACTTCTGTGGTGTGTATGAATATGAAACTTTCACTCGCTCACTAAAACGATAGACATAGTGATATATAAGTAATTAAAGGCACCCAGTCTCGGTCTATTAAACGCAGACGCCGTTTCGCTAAACGTTTATTTCCTTTGATGCCAAGGACTGCGACGCAGAAACGTGGTACAGATGGTGCACTATTTTATTTGAACGCTGGAATAATTGATGCGAGTTGGATGTTTGCGTCGTGCGTAATTAACACCGTTAGTTAATTAATGCGGTACTTTGGTGCCCTATTTGTTTACTTCCTGGCTCCTGTTTAAAGTTATACAAGTGTTTTTTTTTATTAATTTACAGAGTTATGCTTTAACAAAAAAACCGTAAATCAATTTCAGATTGTTAAACAAAAAAAAAGCGTAGTAAATCGACACCAAGCTTTTTGAATCCGTATCACTTAAAATAAGTAGTAATTATGTTTCTGTACCTACTAATAATTAAAATCATATTCTTTATACATATTTCAATAATTATAAATGCGATAGTTTGTAAGTGAGTATCCTTGTGTGCCCGTGTATTCGATACTCTTCCACGTTAAAACGGCTAGACGTATTTGGATGCAATTTGACGAGTAATTTAAATAACACAAAGAGTTCTTTTTATACCAATATTCCCACGGAATTGAGATTTTACACCTATCAAACTTCAAATCGCTAACTCTAGCAACATACGATGTTTCTTCATACAAGACTACAATGCATATTTTAGGAACTGCCACGGGAATTTATAAAAATCCCGATATTTAAATTTAAATTTCAGCTGTTATGTTACACGCGAGAGGAGCCACGTATAAAGGTGAGTTTAAAATAGTATGAATTAATGTCAACCCAAATAAACTACGACGTTTTTCTCGAATGAACTCTCTGTCCTTATATTTAAACTGCATATTTATCGCTGTATTTCAGTAATTACGATGACTATGTTGCTAATGGAAGTGGTTCCTTTAATGAGTCGTTAGAATAAAACTGGCCGTGCCCCATTTTATACTTCAACTTGAAGTAACGCCACTTTGTTAAAATTTGTGCCTCGAACGGTTAAAACTTCATTTATAGCCTAACTAGCTTCTACCCGCCACTTCGCTTGCACGAATCATTAGCCCTGAAAGTTAATTATGAATTAAGAATTCCGGGAATATATGAAATTTAGATGGAAATTCAGTTACGTTGTACATGTTATGTTATAGGTTATAGGAAACATGGAAAATTTCATGTCTCTGGAATAAACGGTTGAGATTTTGCACATACGTACATTCGATCTCCTGGGAATATCTTCGGGGTAAGGAGTATCCTACGTTAGTTAAGGTCATAAAATATAAATGTGTGCAAAATTACAACCAACTCTATTCATACATTATGCTTCTACACATTCATAAGCTAAGCTTAAGCTTTTATACTTTTTTATATAAAAAAAGTTTATGAAAAGAAGATATCTTTTACAAAAATGTTTACCGTTGGTCCCACACTCGGCAATGCCTGTCACGCAATTTTTAGCAGGTCGTACTGAGAGCAAAACGCCCTGTGTTGCATTTGGTCTGCTAGGCATAATGTCCGTTTAATGAGAAGGACCGCAGGGAAGGAAGCTCAGGGAGCAAATTGTCCGCAATTAAAAATGCCCTTGAAGCAAATTGTCATCAACCAAAAATGCCACAAAAACAAAACGTCCCTAATGCATAATACACTATTTTTAAAGAAGAAGAAGAAATAGTATATTTTAAAGATTAGTTAGTAGTGTGGAGTACAATTTTAACTGCGGACGTTTTACTCCCGTGGTCATTTAAATTGCGGTCGTATGATCAATGTGACATTTTGATTTGTTGACACAGGACCTTTTAAATTGCGGACGTTTTGCTCCCATGACGTATTACGTTACGGACTTTTATTCAACGAGGACGTTTTACTATGAGGACCTATCAATCCTAACCCAACAAAATCCAGGTAGAGATTACATAATATAACAAAAGCATTTAATTTAACTACAATAAGAAAGCGGGGGATACTTTTTTATACTATAAAGTAGAGTTCATATTTCGCTTCTTATTTAAAAAAAAATATACATAGAGATTCGTTGAAAAAAAAACACCTTTTCTATACTATTTTTAGTATTTGTTGTTATAGCGGCCAAATTAATACCTAGTTAATCGGTGAAATTTTGAAGGCTGTGTTATGCTAGGTTTACACGAGCTTAGTAGCTAATGCTTAGTACTTGTCACTTACACTTGTCAGATGCGTGTATTGTATAATACTAAGCACTTGTACAATATGTTTACACACTTCTGACAAGTGTAAGTGATAAGTACTAAGCATTAGCTACTAAGCCCGTGTGTAAGGTACTTTGACAGACGGACGGACGGATGGACAGACAGCGCAGTGATAATAGGATCCCGTTGGCACCCTTAGAACACGGAACTCTAAAAATGATATAAATCACATCCTCCTTATTTTATATTTCAACTGCACTTGTGAATCAGAACACGTGCAAAAACCTACTTATCTTATACGCGATTTATAGCATTTTCCTTTCTCACATCAACTGTTTCGTCACAATATATCTAACGGAGCAAATAAAAGACTAAAACAGATAAATAAAAGCCTTTCACCTCTGCTAAAGGTTTTGCTCAAATTCGTCTATTCCGTATCTCGCGCCACGCTGTCGTAAGAAATGCTTAAGAAATAATGAGGGCATCTGTTAAAGTAAATAGAATACGAACAGTATCCATCCGGGATTCGCAGTACACCTATCTGGAAGCTTCACACGAAAAACCATTAAAGCAAAACGTCATAAGATACTTCGTACCAACGTTGGATTTGAAAGCTTGCGGTGTTCCCTGCAGAGTTGAAATTTGAAGGGACTGTTTATAAGGTTATACGGAAATTTCAGTCAAATGTAGGTGTTACTCTGGATCTTTATTACAATTTAAGCGATGTAACAAATTGTAAAACGTGCGGACGTGTGTATTCCGAACACGTATGTACTTTGCTTGGTACCTTCTTTCATCCTTTGTCGGAACATGTCATGGCGAAACCCTTCGGCGCTGGACCGATTTGGTTTAACAATGAACGTTGAATAGTTAATACAGTGATCTCGAAGAAGTTCAGTTACACGTTTGTTTATTTGATGTGATTTCTGTATTACTCCTTTTTATCCTGCTATACTACTAGTACTTATTATACTTCAATGTGTAGGTTTGTGAGTATGTGTGTGTGCGTGTGTGTTTTACTTTCACGCTGTAACGGCTAAACGGATTTTAATGAACCTTGGTATGCATATATAACTGGATCTCTGAAATAATACATAGGTTACTTTTTATACAGATATTCCCACACAAGTGGGATAAAATCCCAAAATTTCAACCGCTTCGTTAAAGACATGACATTTTATTAATATATTAATGAACCATATTGTTGTGTAATTTTTGAAAGATAGAAAGAAAGAAGAAGAGAAAATACATTTATTTATTCATTATTTTTTTTATGGAATTTCCATGGGATTTTTTTAGAAATCACGGAATTTCAATTGAACTGATAGACATAATAGAGTGAAAAATTATCAAGTGTTAGTCGATAGTGTTAGTATTAGATAAGTATAATATCTACTGGACGTTGACCGCTATTTCCTTTAATGAGCTCCCGATATTCCGACGTCATGAGTAGACTTGAGACCGAGCTTTGTTGACCCTCATTCTTGCGGGTCCACTGCATACATTTCAACATTAAATTTATATTTCGTTTTTACGGGAAAGCGTGGGGTCCTTCAGTTAAGTAACTACATAATTCAAAACACCATGTACACTTACGTGGCTTTCCAAATAAAATAAACTTCAAAGTGAGTGACATATCCTCAAATCTGTATCTCATATTCTTGTCGTTAATAGTTACTCTGGAACTGTCCCGCGAGCTAGGGGACTAAAATTAGTTCAATTTCACTCAGGGCCCGTCCAACCGCAACATGCTCCCCTAAGAAAAGTATTAAAAATATAAGATACTGATAAAGCTCATCGTTAGGGAATCTGGAGCGCCTCCCCGGAGTGTCCGACGTCCCGAGATATTTCACGGTATTTTAACAATTTTAACGAGCTACCATATTTACTTCAATGCACGTCTCCTTGTGAGATGCGTACCTTTAATCATGTACCTTTTATACTCCAAACTTGGCCGAAATATTAGAATTCATACGACATTTCCTTAGAACTACTTGAAAATTTCGCATAAGTTTTACGAAATCAAGCAGTTAATGCTACACCATAGAGGAAATAACCAACAGCATTGTTATATAAGTGAGCAGGTCATAATATACATAGCTAGACACCAGGAAATAACGACGTCAGCAAAGAGTAAACGGACAACTGTGATTTTACAAAATTCACTTTTTTTCATAAAACCCTTTAAGATGACTTGTTTTATGATATATATTTTTTTCAGCCTGACATACAGTGTATTTGAGAATTTTTGAGACTTACTTGAAGACATCTACGGGTAATATTTAAAATAGCTCTAAGTACAAGCGGACATGTTAGCCAGTTGTCCGTTAACTCGTTGGAATACCGTCAATCGGCAAAATGTGAAAAAAGATATCAGTCAGTTGTCTCGTTCTTCAATGTGCTGGTAGTCTATATGAAAGCACTAAAAAATGCTCTAAGATCGGTTTTTAAAAGGTGATGTACTTACACTGATGTATAATACAGGTTGTAAATTTATTTTCAAATGATTGCTTTTTGAGTTTTGTGTAGTGTGATGAAATTTAATTACCTTCTGCATAACCGGATAAGTGGTAGTTATCTCATCTACGATTATTGTTGCCCCAAAGTAGATGAAGACATGTATGTATGTACTATTTCAATAAATATACAAATATATTTTATTGACAATAAAGTATCTATAAAAATATTGCTTCTTATGAGCACTGCTCCAAATTTGAACAAAATCGATCCATTACTTGAAAAATATTAAGTTTTTTTCTTAATACAGCTATACTGTAAAATTTAAATTCCGTAGATAACCGTTTACTATTTGCTGCCGTCGATAATAGATGGACATTACAAACGACAAAGTCGCTTGGTCCTACTGGAAACCCACAAAGAGGACGCGAAAAGAAGAGATGGGTTGATGAGATTGTACTGGCCCAACTTAAGTGTCCTACTTGACCTCATAGTGGTTCATCATTTTTTTTATATTATTCCAAGGTTCGGATTTTTCATCGCACGGTAAGATGGAAGAAAACTATGAAGGCGATATTAAAGTTAAAATTTAACTCATATTCATACTCACTTATTTTCTTAGTCTCGTAATACTTTTATCCCTTTATCAGGCTGGTAGATTGAAAATGTCAATCGAAAGTTAATCTTACTTGTACTGTAATTCAAATGTTTTTTTGTAGTACGATACGGGAAGTCTAGAATATACTACCAACCAATATAAAATCTCTTTAATTCTAGAAAATATAAAAAACGTCGCCATGATATTATACTCATTAAACGATTGTAATTTTGAAAGTGACAATACACACGCCATACCTTACCTACCTTATCAAGATTTTGACGCCCATTCCTGTATCTCCATGCCCCATGGATATTACGAAATAGAAGCTTTCAAAATGTTATTTTTTTTTGTTGTGCGGCAGTTCGTTTTTTTAATTAAAATATCATTTAATTGAATTCAAATTGTTTGTTTCATTTAAAATATACTCTCGGTATCAATTACATGAATGAGTATGAGTATGAATATGAGTTAAATTTTAACTTTAATATCGACTCCATAGTTTTCTTTCATCTTACCGTGCGATGAAAAATCTGAACCTTGTATTACATCACTTTATCAAATCGCTTTATTAGTGGATTCATCTATGTGCAAGACTAAGAAAATTCTGACTAAATGTTTTGTCCTGGATTCAAAAAATATTGTAAATTAACCCCCTGTTTCACCATCCATTGATCAAATTTATTTGACGGATAAATGTGATGCCGTCTCTGTTTGTTTTGTTCGAATAGACGGAGACGGCATCACATTTATCTGTCAGTTAAAATTAATCAATGGGTGGTGAAACGGCCCCTTAATGTCTTAAAAGCGTTATCCTATTAATTTTGTAACAATAACTCGGCAACCTCTTTATACTTACAAAAAAAAATGTGATGAAAGGTAGTATTGGTTTGAAAATATTTATTCTTTTTCTTTTGTTGTACCAGGTAGTTCGTAGAGTATTGAAAGGAGAAAGTTATCATATGATATACCTACATACAATAAGTTACTTATAACATAAAGTATACGGGATATGTAAATTTTATTCGTTAAAGAAATTATTCTAACTCATTTATTTTTGCTATCTTTTATAGTTCGTAATTCAATATAGGGAATTTTATTCCATTAAATTGACTGGATACCACAAATGCACATTTAACTTGAAATAAGTTTAATTTCGAATGAAATGCTTCTTAAACCACATTGAACAAAAATACGTTAAAGTCAGTCTGGCCAAAGAACGTACAATTTAAAAAAAGAAGATATATCAATTTGGTCTCACAAAGCGAGAGGGGGCAGAAAATAGCAAAGCGAACGACTGAGCGAAGTAATTTATCAGAATAACGAGCTTTTCGAATCTCCTTTAGGTGACACTCGGTTCATTTATTTTTTTCTTATACATTTTAGCTCGATCACATACAGGGTGTTTCTCTGCGTCGCTCCTTTCCTCACGTCGCGTGAAAATAACTATTTGTCAATGCTACGTATTAGAGTAAAGAAATGGTTTGATAAACTGTTCTTAGTTAAATAAATCGGCTGTTTGTGTAGTTTTTTTTTAATCCTATCCTAAAGTTTGCGAGTTTGTCTGGTTTGAAGTTTGGTGAACTGAAACAATTACTTTGCTCATCCGCGACCTTACGATAGTTAAGTTTATGCGTTTATGTTTATGTTTCTGAGGATGAGCTCTGGTTGAGTTCGAAACGCGTCAGTGTAGTTTGGTGGTGGTGATTGGTGGGTTTGTGTGATTTGTGTGTGTTCGTGCAGTGTGGAGGTGGAGGAACTGCATGAACACACATTTCTTGCATAAACGTAACCATCGTAAGGTCGCGGGTGAGCAAAGTAATTGTTTCAGTTCATGAATATGGACCTCCGCAAAGTAACGCCTGATTCAATAAATTATTGAAATTTGGTGTCGGATTTAGAATAACAGCTCTCCATTTCTTCCTTTGGATGTCGTATGAAGCGACTAAAATAAGGTAATGTGTATTGTAGGCGATAGGCTAGTGACCTGTCATTATTGTGCCTCTTTTATCTAACTTGAAACCTAAAATTGCTAAAAGTAACCCCGAAACGTCAACGTAGCGTTTGCTTTGCCTATCCTCTTTGGGGATACAGGCGTGATGTGTATATGTATAAGTAAATAAATATCACGAGACAATTCACACCAATTAACCTAGTCCCAAACTAAGCAAAGCTTGTACTATACATACTTTATATAGATAGTAGGGCCATTCTACTTTTAAGTAACCATTAATCTTTCGTGAAATATAAGGCATACCTGGTGATTTTTTTCAAGTGTAAATAACTTATATGAAAACTGAAATAACTAAATTTAATATTTTAAAGCAACAAAACTTTAAATTCAAAGAAATTTTGTGGAAAAAATTGGTAACTTAGCGGAAAATACACCAATTTCCATACAAATGGCGGGGACACGCATGTCCACTGCGTTACCTACTTTATAGATAATAATGATTACTTTTTATGCGTAGTGATAATTTTAAATATAAGCTTAATTATGTGCCTATTTAAATCTTTAATGATAAAACCGAGCACTTTACCGTTTTTGTAAAAAAAATATTTGAAGAGCACATTACTAAAAATGACTGGTCAACGAAAAGTAGAATGGCCCAGTACATACTTAAATACATGTTAAACACCCAAGACTCGAGCACAAAAATTCGTACTATTCACACAAATGTCTGCCTTGACCGGGAATCGAACCCGGGACCTCAAGCTTCGTAGTCAGGTTCTCTAACAACTAGGCTATCCGGTCGTCAAGTCGTATGTGTGTAATGTTTGGAAATTTGAATGGTTTGTGTTTGTTGGACATTCACGCAATAATGGTCGAATGGATTTAGATTAAGCATGACGTATAAATCTTAAAGATCTGGATTGAGACTAAGCATACTTAACAGATTACCTGTTCCGAAGCAATGTGCGGCGTTCTTTCGACACGTCCCCATAGTAAAAATGACATTAAACGTTCATAGAGTCAGCGGCACCGGGCGCACTACTAATGCAGGCGATGCTGCGGGTTAAAGCTAGTATAATAAATAATTATCATGACTGACTGACTTTTAGTTTGATTGAATTGTTCTGCTAATCATTAGGTAAGAGAAAGTTTTCTGTAAAGTTATCGCAAATAATATCTCTCGGTACGGCATTAATTTTAAATACCAAGAAAAAACGAAATTGTGAGGGAGAGACGCCTAAAATCGCGACTTTCTTAAGAAAGATATCAAACTTGAATCGTGCTTAAATATTTATTCATGCAAGTGGTGAGACTGTAACTTTCTCTGAAAGGATTCGGTTGAAATTATAATAATCTCTCCAAAGAAGCTGTGGAATTGAAAGTATGGATCAGACGGAATTAAGCATTAGCATTTATATTCAGATTTTCAAGTTAAAGTTACTTATCGTTGTTTAGCTTTCTGGGTGCTTTCGAGTTTTGAAACTTATACATTTAATAATTAGCGTGGTATAGAAATACGAATGATATTGTTTTTGAGAGAAATCGTTTTGAGTTCTCAAATTAAATTTAATCGTATAACGATTATCGCTTAATGTTCAATCTTATCATACTTATCGGCTTCTTTGGTCGAATTGTCTGCAGAATATTTCTAAACGTTATAGAGTATTTCAAGTTTCAACCTCTAGCTATGTGTCTAACAGATAAGAAAAGGATCGAACGCTTTGTACGATTTGTTACTTTACAGCTATACGAATCAAACTGAAGGAGAGAGTAACAGAGTTGTACATAATATATGTCAGTAGGTATATTATACAAAATCCAGTTGAACGCATTAGGTTAAATCCACCCTTCCTTCAGAACACATGGCATTCAGATTAAGTTTAATAGTTTTACTCTTGTTCTTTTATTTCTTTCACTTTTTTTGTTGCTAGCGCTGTTTTATTTCTTGTATTTTTTTAATCCACTCTTTTTTTTTTCTGTTAACGTCTAATATTAAATATTTTATGGTCCTTGATGTTACTATGTATTTTTGTGTGTGTGTGCCTGTGTTTTGTAAAATAAAGTCTTATCTTATCTTATCTTATCTTACCTCTCCCTCCACTTCCCTTGTCAGACTAATATTAAAATTGCAAAAGTTTGTGAGCCTGTGCATGTGTTCATTATGTGTAATTGTGTCTGTGTGTATGTTTGTTACGCTTTGATGATAAAACTCTGTAGGATCTGGATCTGGAATAACACTTACGTTACTTTTTATTTAGTGTCAGAATTTACACACATTAAATTCCAAAATATCAACCGCTATGTCTAGAGATATGAAATTGGGCGCGGGTGTTTGTTTGGACTGAAAATCGGATTTTTTGGGAATAAAATAAAATCCCGGAATTTCATTTTTTTTGTGAGAGGGAGGCAAACTAACAAGCGGGTCATCTGATGGAAAATGATCACCACCGCCCATAAACATCGACAACTCAAAGAGAGTCGCTAATCTGTTGTCGGCCTTTAAAGTAAGTATAAACCCTTTTCTTGAAAGCCCCGATGTCAACTGAAAGACCTACTTAATACAGTCATCATCATTAAATCATCGTTGTCAATCGTGTAGGTGCGTGTTCAGTTATTTTTGAGCACTTGGAATGCTCCGATGTTTATGATGGCGACTGTACATGCGAAAGAATCTACATGTAAGGGCTAGATAAGACAACTCACAAACTTTTGGTGAAAAACTTAGAAAAAAAACTCGTAGTAGTGCACAGAATTGATATGGAGCTTAAGTCCTTTTTCAAATTAGGAACGTCAATTTGTTTATACGGATACGTTACTACTGCATACAACAGGTCATTTTCGTTTCATCTATATAGTTTTCGAAGGATTACGCTGATATATCCCCAACGTTTAGCTACTTTGCAATAGACAGAAGCTGATAGAAACAAATAATTAATTCCATTGCAGGGCACATAACTCCTCTCAGAACAAAAGGACGTACATCGCAGACCGAGTGCGGATTGGGAATTTACACACAAAATTTTATTTCTTGATATGTGTGTGCAAGTAACCTCACGATGTTATCCTTCACTGTAAATTTCAAATGAAATTTTGCATATAAATTCCGAAAAACTTAATGATGCGAGCTCGGGCTCAAACCCACTACCCTCTGCCTAAGAGACTGTAAGTCAAACCACTAGAATACCACTTTCTTTTTACTTAAGTAAGTATACTTTTTTTTACAAGCGGTTTATATTGTTAAATTTGTTAATATGGCCGATCTTAACGAGACTTCGTACGGGACATTGTCCAACCTTCAACCTCTGCCCTTTTCTCAAAATTAATCCTCTCAAATTATCTTTTAAATAATGCTTATGTTATTTTTCATTATGACTCGCGTCACATCGCGGAGGGTCTGTCTCCCAAATTGGGGCACAATTAAACGTAAACATTAATTCCATTGACCCCCCTCCCCCTGCCTTATTTCCCTTTTGCTTATTCAGCGTACGCTATTACATTGTGACGCGTTGCTAGAAGTGTCTTAAAACTTCATTGTAGGACGCACTAAAATAAATAAATGAAAATACATTATCACGGGACAATTCACACTAATTGACCTAGTCCCAAAGTAAGCTAAGCAAAGCTTGTGTTATAGGTACTAGGCAACGGATAAACATACTTATACTTATATAGATACTTAAATACCCTAATAAACACTCAAGACCCGAGGACAAGCATTCGTATTTTTTCAAACAAATATCTGCCCAGACGCGGGACTGCGGGAATCATACCCGGTACCTCAAGCTTCGTAGTCAGGTTCTCTAACCACTAGGACATCAGGGCCCAATTGCGTAACAAACTACAAGCTAATAGTATTAGCTATTTTGTATTGAAATTCACTAATACTATTTGCTTGTATTTTGTTATGCAATTGGGCCCTGGTCGTAAAATTTCTTCATAAACTTCTTCATATACTAGTTCTAGCTTCCGCCCGCTTCGTTCACGTTGATAGTAAAATAAAGGATAGTAAGGTAGTTGATACCTTAAACCAATAACCTTAAGGCATAACTCTAATTTTAAAAAAACCGGTGAAGTGAGAAACATGTCGGCCAAATTTTAAATCTCTAACTCCAGTAATTCAGACTATGCGTTGTCTGAGTGAGTTAGTGTAAAAATAATCCGCTTTATTTCTTATACCGTGAGAAATTTGAAAACATCCTGAAAATTGTTTATGTAAAAACTTACAACTTTGCCTTTTCCCACCGCGTCACATTTCAGTAAAAGCGAAATGTACCAAAAATAGTTACAAATACACTTTCATTCTACTCTGTGGCTTATAGCTAAACATTATTGCAGGCAACACTGGCCTATCGGTTGACGCGTATCTATCTTCTGTCACGCGTGAGCTGGCTTGGAGTGCGTACGTGTTTTTGGCGGGCCAATAAGGACAAAAAAACTTCGAGTGTATTTTAAGCCAGGAAAGTCCCACAAGTATTAAATTTTAACTGTAACTAATTTTCAGCTTATAAACGATGTAGACAAAATCTCAACACCTTATCTCTATTAATTTTGTAATTATCGTAGTGAGCAATGTCATGAACGTTTTTCGTATTACTTTTTTCAACTTTGCCCAGCAAAATTTTACCCTTAGGGTTGTCACTAGTAAGTTATATAAAATCACCATCATCATCATCCCAGCCTATATACGTCCCACTGCAGGGCGCAGGCCTCCTCTCAGAATGAGAGGGGTTGGGCCGTGGTTCCCAAGCGGGCCCAGTGCGAATTGGGAACTTCACACACACCATTGAATTTCTTCGCAGATATAAAATAAAATCCGATTATTTCAGACAACTATGAATGTGGTCCATAAAGTTTAGATTATTGCTTAATTGTACACTATTGAATCTTAATCTTAAAACATCTAGTATTACCTATTATTATTAATTTATTTATATCATACTGCACCTAATTTAGTCGTAGTCGGCTTAAAGCAATAAGTAAAAATTGACAACCCTAGCATATTCAGGATTTTGTATGAAGGATTTCAATTTTTTTTACGACTTTACCCACACGAGTTTGGAGGTAAAATTATATCACTTGTTTATAATACGACACAACGTTGCTATGCCTATTCTAGATTATTAGACTTTAAGAATCATGACCATAGAATTGATAATCCCGAAGTTATGAAAGTGTAAACAAATGTGGGCAATCTCGAAATTTTTTCAATATTTTGGCCCGCCTGTTTGAGGCCCGTTTTCTAGAGTACGGAAACTCATTTTAAATGTAGTGTTCTCATTTACACAAAGAAAAGTATGTCAATATGTGAGTGCCACAGATAAAGTTGTACAATATGGACCAATTGACTCTAAAAAAAGCAAAAGGTCGCAAAAAGCGGGCAAAGTTGTACGTTTTTACGGTATTTATTACTAGCTGTTGTCCACGACTCCATCTGCAAAATATTTCGTTTTGCTATTCCGGGGGAACTATGCACTTTTCCAGGATAAAAACTCCTATGTCCTCCCCAGAGTCTCAAACTATCTCCATACTAAATTTCATCTAAATCGGTTCAGCGGTTAAAGCGTGAAGAGGTCGCAGACAGACAAACAGACACACTTACGCATTTATAATTTATAATATTAGTATGGATTGTACCTATAATAATTGATGAAAGATTACACACAGATTAGATACACCAGTTTGTAGTGTAATTTAACCCTTTAAGAGGTAAGCCCAAAATAGGATATTGCAGTTATTACTATTTAATTTTTTTTTGCAAGTACAGGTACACAGGTAAATACTTTAAACAAAAAATAAAAGACACAAAACATGAGGGTATTTATGTTTCATGTTGGTGTTATAATATATAGTAGGAATAGTAGGAATAATGGCGACAAAGATTCTACAAGGAAATATATACGGTAATTCATCATCATCATCATCCCAGCCTATATACGTCCCACTGCAGGGCACAGGCCTCTTCTCAGAATGAGAGGGCTTGGGCCGTAGTTCCCACGCGGGCCCAGTGCGGATTGGGAACTTCACACACACCATTGAATTTCTTCGCAGGTGTATGCAGGTTTCCTCACGATGTTTTCCTTCACCGTAAACCTCATGGTAAATTTCAAATGTACCTAATTTACCAAATAAATTCCGATAAACTCAGAGGTGCGAGCCGGGATTTGAACCCACGACCCTCTGCTTGAGAGGGTATAGGACAAACCGCTAGGCTACCACGTTTTCTTTACGGTAATTGTAAAAAAATAATTGTTATTATTGCTCCTCGTAGTCCCTATGGTTTTGACAATCATTTATTGGTAACAAGATAACTACGCTCAAGTCTCTTCATGTCAACTTCAACGAGAAAGACGTCCCGATTTTATTGTAGGCAATTTACGGCGCGACACACGGCCCCCAAAGCGTACCCTCTCGCCAAGACAATAAGAAAGAGCGTCAATGAATACCGACCATTAATGGAGTGTTACGCTACTTCTCATTAAACTTTAATGAATCGTTTCGTGGCGATTAATTGCGAGAAAGGTTATTGGCATGCATGGGAATTTGGGTAAACTGAGTTTACTGCGTGTGGGAGTATGATGGAATTTAAAGGAGCTAAGGTTCGGCCAAACCGCTGCTTGAAATACGGCGACGGTACGGAATCGCAGTGACACATCGTATCCGCACCATTTTTATGACACGCCCTCCACATCGCTGTTCAAAATACATTGACGGTATTGAGTGTCGTGCCGTAAACGTCAGACTTTACCGCATGCTCTACATAGAAAAGTAGTGACGTTTGCGGCACGTCACTGCGATTCCGTACCGTCAGCGTATTTTGAGCAGCGGTGTGGAGGGCATGCGATAAAAACGGTACGGAAACGATGCGTCACTGCAGTTTCGTAACGTCTCCGTATTTAAGCAGCGGCATAGCCGAACCTTTAATACATAAAAAAGCCAATTGCGAGGGAAATTAAGCGTTTTAGCATATATTTTTGTTAATTAGCTAGCCGCCCCGGCTATGCACGGTTGTAATTAATGAAGAAAATTTAATTTGGTTCATAACCCGAACGTTTTCTTTCATACACAACTTGTACGACAGTAGATTAGATGACACCAACAATAATTTCAAGGTGCTACTCAAATAAAAAACACTTAAGTGTCTTTAGTCCTGAAAACTAGGTTAATTTTCAGTTTACAGCAAAGTTAGATTTTTAGCTACTTCTTAAATAATATATATAAACCAGCGAATACTGTACTCGGTTATTTTGGCCATATCGCTCGAAGGGAACCAGACAATCTCGAAAAACTGATCGTGGTAGGCAAGATAGAGGGGAAAAGACCAATAGGACGGTCGCCAACCCGATGGTCGGATCGAATTAAGGCGACAACGGGGCTTACTTTGCCTGGAGCTCTGAAACAGGCCGAGGACAGAGTGGTGTGGAAGTAATACGTCAACGTCTCTGTAACAGCTTTTCAAGATGGCACGACTTCCAGAAATGAAGAACACGAGGAAGAGAAAACAGAAAAAAATAAATAGTAAGTCGGCACAGAAGTGATAATTATCATTAACTAGATATTGAAAATCTATGGGACAATAGTGTTTTGACACTCATAAACAGTACTCGTACATCGATACATTAGTGATGTCATCATAAGTACAAAAAAAAAGATACTTCATAGCTAACTTGTTTAAAGTTGCACAGTAGCGCCATCTCTTGTCCAGGTGAGCGGTTACTTCCGAAGGAGTGTTAAAATCTCTCGATGAGGGTGTAACATAGATGTGCGCTTGTCACTGCATAAGGTGATGATTTAGCAGATTGAAATGTATGATGTATAGGAAAGATTCGTGTCTAATCTCTAGACCAGTGGTGGTGTAGGGGTATGGCACGCGGCACGGAATGCTGAGGACCTGGGTTCGATTCCCAGCATTGGTCTTTTTTCTGGGGTTTTTTCTGTGCATCTATATTTCAGTTTGTATTTAGTACGAAATATATGATGTCATCATATTACAAACACAACAAAAATAATTAATAGGTGCACACTCATTTTCTCGTTATTTTCTTTAAATGCAGCCATTGTATTGCCTCCATAAATGACATCAAATTCAATCACGCGTAATATTGATTTAATAATCATCATTTACCGGATTTTTTTCATCTCTCAGCAAATATCATTAAAAGATAAAAACGTTGTCTTGTTTAATCAAAGGTTGTTGTGACTTGTCTTTCCGTTGTGGTATTGTAGCGACTCCAGCGTCACCAAGTTGTCAAATAGAGAAACTGGTACAATCATCATCAGCGGTCATCGCGTTACCAAAGTTCCTCAACAGATGCATAATTAAATACAACTTTTTTATCCGATGCAACAGAAAATAAAAATAAATGTTAAAATAATTAATTTCGAATTTCACAACTCAAATCTTAGTACACATTTTTCAAAAAATCAGAAAAATAAAAATTTGTTTAAAACGGTGACTTTTACTAAGGTCATTTTTTGATATTTGTTAGATGACCAGCCAACCTATCTCCCATTTCATTTTGTCGTACTACTTACGGGACACCCTACCTACATAGGCTGAGATGAAACTTAAATCTATCAAAGCGTTCTGCTTTCAGGCTCTGCGCGTAAAACAATCCACACTCGAAACGCACAACCGTCGTTCTAGGGTCTGGCAAAAAGGCAGAATGTTTGAGAATACAATTTTTGCTCCACCACCCCGAGCCCGTCTGTTAGCGTTGTTTGTACTACGCAACGCAAACACGGGAATATTGTCTTAGGCCTCATAAATAATAACACAATAATTAGACTAAGCCGCGCCCTGCGACTAGATCCAGCGAGGAATTACGAGTGCCTACTAAAATACAAGCTGCGACGATAAATTCTGAATATACAAGGTTTAAGTGTGTTTATTTTTGTTCAAAAGATTTATGAACTAACTAGGCTTTAACTCCGGTTTCGCTCGCGATACGTCATTACACTGTTCTTATATGAACCTATAAATAGAGTACTTTGAACTGTGGGGCCACTTTAAAAAGTAGTTAAAGTAGTTAGTATTAGTGCCTACCAACTCAGGCATACTTTTTAGCATTTGCTATTCCGTCGATGTTTTCAACGATCTCGTTTTAGTCTACATGTCAACCATTTACCACATGGACAATGCCTACTTTATAGCGACTTTAAAACGATCAAATTTACCCCAATTTGATCAAAGACACCCGGTTTACGGTACACTCAAAACAATAAAAAAATTACAAAAAATAAACTAATACTTTATTTTGTTTCAACATACGTCAAAGATACTTATTTACAAAGAAAGTGGAATTCTCAAGTGAGAAATTAATAAATTTGTGTCCCTTTTGTGTCCCGCTGGGGTCTTCCCATCGAGCTACGACCTGGGTGCCTTTAAGAGGCGAGTGTACAATTTTCTGCAGGGCCGACAACGCACTGGTATCACGTAAAGCGCTGCGAGTGTCTATGGACAGTGGTGTTCATTTAACATCAGGTGACCCACTAGTTCGTTTGTCTGGCCTCTCTAACACAAACAAAAGACTAGGCTTTGCCAGCGGGTTCACTCGAATGGGAGGTCTTGTGCCGTAGTTCCCTCGTGGCCCCAGTGTGTATTGGGAAATTTACAGACGTCTTGGATTTTTATCGCAGGTGTCTCCAGATCTCCTCTTCACATTTTATTTTACCGTAAATTTCAAATGTAATTTCGCCTATGAATTCTGTAAAACCCAGAAGTGGTCGAACGATCCTCTGCTTGAGATACTAGGCTACTGCTTCTTTGTACATAACGCTACGCAAATCTGAAGATTTCCGGTTGAAACCGGATGATTTTAATTTGAAAGCGACTACCATACATAAATATAGATATTTATTAACCCAAAAGACACACAGGTACACACACCAACAAATCTATGTCAGTTATAATAAAAGAAAGAAATAGAGAAAAACATTTATTTATAACATAACACAATAAAATAACACATAAACACACACATGGCAGTCTACCACTGTACGTTTTTTTCGGCACTTCCTGACACGTACGGTACGGTGAAACTGTGGTTTCCAGACAACTATGACATCGGGGCTTTCAAGAAAAGGTTTAATACTTCCTTCAAAGGTTGATATTTATAGACGGTGGTGATAATTTTCTATCACATGACCCGCTTGCTCGTTTGCCTCCATCTCACAAAAAAAAAACAAGCTAGAAGTATAGTCATGTACATAAAAAAAGTCTCGGCTATCAGTGTGTCGCTGGTTAAAAACCAGCACTGGTCTTCGGCCAAATAAATAACATAACAACACAACGTAATATTAGTGGGATCATCATTTACTACATTAAAATTAAAACATAATCTGTTAAGCCTGTCATACACAGCGCAGATGCGGTAAGATTTTATCTGCGTATAAAAACTTATCCGTCTGCAGGTATCACACACAGCACAGATGCGAGGTTTTACATTCACTCTAAAATTTCGGAGCTGAGTAGACGTGTTTTGTGGTGTGGATGGCTTATACAGGTGTTTTTTTTCTATATAAAAGGGGGTAAACGAGCATGCGGGTCACCTGATGGGGAGCAATCACCGCCGCCCATGGACACCCGCAACATTAAGAGTGTCACAGGTGCGTTGCCGGCCCTTTGAGAGATAGATAGGCTACAATGAATTTTCAATAAAAGCGCGTTACACTTTCTTTATTTTTCTTCACGACAAAATGTAAAAAAATGCGAAAATTCATTTCTACGCAAGGATGACTTGTTGTTTGCTTAAGTAGTACGTAATTTTTAATTTATTTTATTATACACTGAAGTTCCCAATTCGCACTGGGCCCGCGTGGGAACTACGACCCAAACCCTCTTATTCTGAGAGGAAGCCTGTGCCCTGCAGTGGAACGTAATATAAACTGGGATGATGATGATGATGATGAAAGTGTGCTTTTGCGCATCCACCTGTATTTATCTGCAGATAATCTTCACATCTGTCGGATTCTGTCGATATATGTCGGTGCTCACAGATACGCAGATAAAAATCTTACCGCATCTGCGCTGTGTGTGGTCCTCCATTGAATTGTATAGGGAGCGATATTGACAGATATCCGTTCAGATATAGATATCTTACCGCATCTGCGCTGTGTGTGATGCGCTTTAATTGAGTACTTAACTATTACCAGCAGTAATTAGTTTACGCGCGGGATCCACGAGGCGTGATATTGATATTAAATTTAACGTCGGGAGACCCCACGAATCTTTACTTTGAATTATGTCTGTAGGTATCTTAATAATGATTCTAATTAATTTTATTCTTAAATGTTTCGCGTCTGTTTTACTGGATTCAACATTTGCTGAGGCACGCTTGTTATACTTTGATGTTACGTCATTTAATTAAAAAAAAATGTACCTACATCATCATTTCATTTTAAATTTACCATGAGCTTTACGGCGAAGGAAAACATCTTGAGGAAACCTGCATACACCTGCCAAGAAACTCAATGGTGTGTGTGTGAAGTTCCTAATCCGCACTGGGACTGCGTGGAAACTACGGCCCAAGCCCTCTCATTCGAAGAGGAGGCCTGTGCCCTGCAGTAGGACGTATGGTGCTGGGATGATGTTGATGATGATGTAAGTTTGTACGCCTATTGCTTACCTGATATAACATCGCTCCATATGCTGCATACGCATGTCATACATTTTTGTTTCATAAAACAATGTAGAGTTTATAGAATCAACCATCATCATGATATAATATTGGTTACCTGTTCATTCTCGCGTCAGTTCAGTCAATTATTCTGGTCAGAATGACGAGAGAATAATCGTGTAACCCTCCGGACTGACGACTGATGGCTCGGACTGATGAAAATTCAACATATTTTAAATAAGTAATACCTATTCGTCAATCCGTTGTGAATGACAAAAAAAAGAATGATGGACTGAACCGACGACAGAATGAATGTGTAACCGTTGTCTATAAAATGACAATGACTAAAAGTTACTTAGTTAAATACAAAGAAATAATACTAATAATTAATTATGGGCACGTTGTATAATTATTTACTAAAAATACTTATTAATAATTCAAAAACCAACTTCTAGCAAACGCACGTTTGTACTTCAAAATTTAAGTCGTAATTAAGTTGCAAAAGTATTAAAATTAATTTACAGGTCAAACAATACACAGTTACTATGCTTATCTTTTAAGTAGTCGGTTTTATTAAAGTACCTACGTTACAAGTTTTCCGCACGAACGTGTTCAAGATAAGCTGCAAGCCAAGTTTCAGAGTATGCAAATACTAATATTTTGTGGTGCAAAACTAAAGTAAATTTCCGATAGCAATTTTGCTTGAGGTCGATGTTTAAATTTGGCCTGAACAGGTTTCTACGCAAATTATAAGACTTGTGCTTCAAGTATGCATATTCCTTGACAAGATGATCCGACCGAGCCTAGTGCTCTTGCTCATGCGATCCGATGATATCATAGATTGATAAGATGCTCTTCTGCCAGATGGATCACTTTATTGCGATTAATTGAGTAAAAGGGTCATTTGCATTTTTTTCGGTCGCGTCTCTCCTGTGGACATGGCAAAGGTTAAGGGTCTATAGTCAATATTATTTTTTCGTCAAGTCTACATTGGCGTGTGGGAAGCCTAGCCAACTTTCAGCCCTTTTAAATAGATCTGAAGTTTGCTGACTCTAAGTCACAAATTTTATGTCCACAGAAGAGACAACTATTGTTTCTTACGGCGTGTATGACCCATAACTAGCCGCTATAAGGGCCCGTTGTTTGATCAATAGTTAAATGAACTTATAGTTGAAATGTTTGGCAAAGATAACAATAGTTAACGCATTTCAAAGGCAATTTGACTATTAGTTTGTTTAACTATAAATCAAACAACGGGCCGTAATAAGCCATAAAAAAAAACTAATGTTAAACAAATAGAAATGAAATTTTCCCTACGATAAGCGTTTCTTTGCTCGGTCTTTGCAATAACTATACGCTGGCACAGAATTCATCCGTGTGCGAGACCGACTCCAGCTTGACTGCTAGTTTTTTTTTTCTTTCAAAATTATAATCCCTTGAAATCACCACAAGTTTTATAATCAAATTGCTGCAAATACCTGCTCCTATCACCATTTCTTATTCTGTACTTATCCAAAGTATAGGAGCACGATTGTGCTCTCGCCAAGCCGAGCACAAGGCGAACCGCCCAACCATCTTTTCTGGTTCTCATCTTTCATTTAATAAGTTCATGTTCCTGTACACTCGAGCTCAAGAATAAGTAGAAAACAGGTCAGGTTTTAGCCACTGTCAAATTGTTTCTTATACTTACCTGATAGACTTGGTCGTTTTGAGATTTCACTATTTTTATATACACAAGAATTGCTCGTTTAAAGGTATTATATAATAAAAAAAACTAAAAAACACGCTTTAAAAAATAAAAAATAAACGCATAAACGTAACTATTGTAAGGTCGCGGGTGAGCAAAGTAATTGTTTTAGTTCATAAAAAATAAATTTTAATAAATTTCAATTCACTATTCTTATAGTGCAGTAAAAAATCTTAATAAGCAATTATTATATTGTTATATCCAGATCAAAATTTGTAAACAATTCTAAATATTGATAAAATAAATAATAATAGTTTAAAAAAATTTATTGTAAAAAAAGTTTATTGTAAAAAAAGCGTGGGGTGCATGGTGTCAATTGTCAAGGATTGTCATTTTGATAACATCTTAAAAAGCACCCCACGCTTTTTTTACACTAAAATATTTTAAACTATTATTATTTATTTTATCAATATTTAGAATTGTTTACAAATTTTGATCTGGATATAACAATATAATAATTGCTTATTAAGATTTTTTACTGCACTATAAGAATAGTGAATTGAAATTTATTAAAATTTATTTTTTATTTTTTAAAGCGTGTTTTTTAGTTTTTTTAAACTATTATTTATTTTCTATTTTTTAGCATTTTTTTCTTTCTAACTTAACCCCCTCACCTACAACCCCCAAACCCCCTAAACCCAACCCCCCCCCCCCAAACCCCACACCCTTACCCCCAATCCCCTAAACCCCCCTTACCCTCTCCTCATTTTACAAACCCCCGAACCACCTAAACCCAACCCCCCTAACACCGAACCCCCATACCCCCGGAAACCCACCCTCCCCCCACCCCCACTCCCCCCACCCGTCACCTGCCCCCCCACCCCACCCCTCCCACACCCCACACCCCGTTCACCTACCGCCCCCCCTTCCAGTTCCATCATCAAACCCTTGTTACCATCTAGGCCTCTTACCCCCTCCCCATTTCCCACAACCCCCCAAAATCACTTACCCCCGAACCCCCCAACACCCCCCACCCTATTGCCCGTAACCCCCCCCATCCCCTAACCCCAACCGCCACACCCTAACACCCAACCCTCTAAACCATAAATATAGAACATTTTGTCACCTATGCAGGAAATGTCGATTCTCTTTTGCTTTCCTTGGACTTGGACACTGTTTTCAGTATATATAAAAATTGTCAAACCTTTTTAATTATTAAATTGTATATTGGTTTCTGTATAATATTATTAGTATATAATTAGATCTAAGAATTCCTGACATATGCATCTCCCGCCCATACGACAGGTGAGCTCCGGACGGGGGACGCACCCGGTAGTCCCAGCGGGGACCTCGTGGGAGCAAGACCTTTAAGACTTTAAGACACTGGGGCGTCCAGCCGTCCGGGGGGCACTCCTCGTCCCTCCGTATTATTATAGCAGAAAAGCTATCAATGGAAGCGGAAACGAAAAGAGGGTAGCGCTAGGAGACAAGCGCAAAAAAGCACACAGCATGCCAAAAAACCACCAGGCATAAAGGGTAGCCCCACCCAAAAGATGGCATCCAAAGCCACACAATGGGTCCAAAAGATCTCCGACCCACCCTTCCATCGCAGGGCAAAAGAAAAGAAGCCCGTAGTTATAGATAAATGTATATGACAGGAGAGCCCACCAACCCAACCAATAAGACTAAGTAATTGTACAGAAACGGGCGAGGGTCGGTCAAGGAAGTAACCAACGGGAAAAAACATAAAAGACCGACCCAAGCACCCCCAGTGCCCAGCGGAAGAATGCATGCTCCTCTCCCGGCCTTCCAGCAAATGGCTGAGGCAGGACACTGTGGGTAGATTAAGTCCCCTCCCTACCCTCCCCTCCTCAAAATTTAAAGCACACGTTTTTGTTTTGATAACCAATAGAGAAGGGGACTTGTGACCGGGTTTTTTAGTCCGTGCAGGTCGGACACTGTCTGGGCCCTCCATTCCCAGTTCGTCCGAAGGGATTTTTCCCGAGCACAAGTCACCCTTCCAATCCTTAAAGTAAAAAACAGCAAAGACTTCGCGTCTTTGGCCCCTCTGGCGACTCATTTAACCCTCTAAACCCCCGACCCCCTTACCCCATACCCCATTCCTCCCCCAACCCGCCACCTACCCCCCTTCCAGCTCCATCATCAGACTCTTCTTACCATCTAGGACCAAAGTACTCGTCAAAACGAATCAAACGAGCCCAAAATCGATGGGGTTGTGTCGTTTTATTGTGGAGTGCCTTTGGCCATCTTCCAGCTCCATCATCAGACCCTGGTTACCATATGGGATCAAAGTGCTCGTCAAGACGAATCAAACGAGCCCAAACTCGATGGGGTTGTGTCGTTTTATTGTGGAGTGCCTTTGGCCATCTTCCAGCTCCATCATCAGACCCTGGTTACCATCTGGGATCAAAGTGCTCGTCAAGACGAATCAAACGAGCCCAAACTCGACGGGATTGTGTTGTTTTATTACATAGTTCCTATGGCCACCATCCAGCTCCATCATCAGATCAGCTCCATGTTACAATAATATTGCATTGTCATCCAATTTACACATATGTGCAAAATTTCAGCTCAATCGGAAACCGGGAAGTGGGTCAAAATCGCGCCCTAAGGAGTCGGTTACAAACAAACATACAAACATACATACAAACAAACATACAGGTGAAGCTAATATAAAGCGTGTAAAAAAAAAACAGGTTTTGGCTGATGACATAATTTTATTGACCACAAAAGATGTCTTTTTTATTAAAAAGTTATCGTCAAAATTTAAAATGAAAACAAATTATGGTGATCTGTTATTAACTTATAACAAAATAATTAGTTCTTTTAATACTAAAATACCTCAAATGTGACCAACTGAGACCGCACCTTGTTTGGATTTGGTTCCGGTTATTACCGCTGGCGCAGATTTTACTATTTTTTTTACAATTTCCTTTTTTTCGAATTACGACAAATTAAAGTTCAGAGAAGCCTATCAGTGAAACACAAATGATTTACAAAATATATCTTGAACTTTCAAACTAAATACAAACTGAAATATAGATGCACAGAAAAAACCCCAGAAAAAAGACCAATGCTGGGAATCGAACCCAGGTCCTCAGCGTTCCGTGCTACGTGCTTACCCCTACACCACCACTGGTCTAGAAGTTAGTGACGAATTTTTCCCATACATCGTACACTTCAGTCTGTTATAATCACATTAGGCAGTGATAAAGCGCGCATCTATGTTATGCCCTCTACCGAGAGACTTCAACACTCCTTCGGAGCTACCCGCTCACCTGGACCAAGAGATGGCGCTACTAGGCCAACTTTTACAAATATAATAATAATAATTATAATTATAATAATTATATAATTATATAATTATAATTATATAATTTTTTTTTCTATATTTCAGTTTGTGTTTAGTTTGAAATATATGGTTTCACGGGATGACCGTAAAAGTAATAAAAAAAATGAAGTTGAAGAAAATAAAAAATAAATAGAAAAAGATACTTCATACTTAACTTATCTTGAACTTTGTTTAATATGAAAATATTCCAAGTGAAATATCACACTATTCAATGAAGTCTCAGATAGACGTACAAATTAAATTCAAACCTTACTTAGCAAGTTTCATTAAATTACTCTCTAAATTTTATTACAATTTATCTAAGAACACTCCGCCGGCTACGTGACCTCATTAAACTAAATTTTTATCGAAAGCCTGAAGGTCGGCCTTGAATTCTTTACGGGGGAGGGTTTTATGTCCCAACTTAAATTACTTCTTCATTGATGACGGTGCCGAGATGCTTGGAGTTTGAGGTGATGTCCACTATATTATGTAAAACCCATCCAGTGCCAAAGACACTTCTAATAGAATAAGTACCTACATAATAATTTCTATTAACTGCTATTTTATTTGAATTTTATTTGTGTGAAATTTCCCGGATAACATCATGAAGATAGATTTAGCAGAATTAAAGATAAGACTAAAACCCCTATTACTAAAAGAAAACGGCCAAGTGCGAGTCGGACTCGCCCACCGAGGGTTCCGTAAAAATTTATATGTATCTATGAACATCCAGTCTTAGCAGACCCCTGCCCCTAAGCCAAATGTGCGCAGTGTGGGATCAACACAAGAAAATATAGGTTATAACTGATTTATAAACCGTCATAATTTTGAATAGTGTCCCAAATATAAGTAATAATGTTAAAACAAAAGTGACACTATACTGAACTTTTTTTTAAAAACCTTTAATATTTAACTTATGTTAATGAAGCTTAAAAAAATTTTATTCTGTAGCATATTTACTAAGATCTTCTTTAATATAAAACCTGGTTGGAACTACTTCAAAGAATTTTCCTGTTATATTGCACATGAATTCACTAGTTTTCTCCATAAAAGGTCCACCAAAGAAGGGAGCGAAGCTTTTTCCATTTTGGTTGAGTATTCGCACTACGACGTCACCTGTAAGCAAAAAAATAACAATTTTTTAAAACCATTTTATATTTATTAACACGGCTGAAACAACTTATTTTAATCAAGCATAATAGTAAAACCTCAAAAGTTTTAATATTCATGTGATTATGATCAAGCATAAGCATGCATAAACAGTAAAATCTCTAACATAATATAAGTATGTAGTAGGAAGTTGCACTAATTATAAAATAACAACAACCAATGTCAAATCAGACGTCAAATTTTAGATCAAGTAAATTGGACGACTAACTTTGACATTGATTAAGTATCGTTAATAGTTGCTTGAGTCAACTCACTCCCAAACACGTATTTGACTTTAACATCACAGTTTTAAAATACCAATATGCAACTTCGAAATAACAGCATTTATCTCTAATATACTGACTTTTAATAGCTTATGATAGTAAAATCGTAATATTTAATACTTACTGACGTCTTCGTCGCCCAGAAAAATATTGTCTGCAGCAAAAGCAAGATTTCCTAAAATTTCGAATTTCGACTTTGTCTGACCATGTACTCCTGCTAGATACACTTCACCCTTCGGATCTTTAGTAACTTTGATTTTGAAGTCATAATGAAGCCGTATTCTTTCTGAAATGAAATGTTTGTGAAATAATTGTTATCATTTATGTGATGGCTATCTCATTACTTGGCTGAAATCTGTTACATTCAGAGTAAGTACCTAAACTAGATAAAATTAAACAAGACTTTTATTAATTGAGACTTCACCATTTATTCTATTTAATTTATAAAATTATAAATTACACCTCTACGAAAGTCTACTACAGCAGTTAATTATAAATTTATAAGTTTGGATTACGATAAATCTTTTAATAAAATGCCACTGTTCAAAAAAAATATACGTATTTAATTAAACCTACCAACTCTGACTTTTCCAAAACCATCGCCATGTACAAAGTTGCCTCCCAATAAGCTCTTGACTAAGGGACTAGAGGAAGAAGCTTTGTAATGTCCCTTCACTGTAATATCGCATGTCAAGTCCATCGATGCAGCTCCACGCGAAACATCAGTTCTAGAATCACAATATTTACGTCTCAAGTTAAGCACATTGTTTTTCTAATACCTACATTACATACTCGTAAACATTGATATCCAATTTCAAGTCGATTTGACCACTGAAAGAGAATGACATCTGACTTGCATAAACAGTCACTTTACTTTTTATTTTAAATGATAAGACTTACATCATCTTATGAATTTCGCAATCCTTAACTCCTTTAACTACTCCGTCAACAAGAGTGATATCTAATATATTAGCAACGGATACTGATACATTCTTCAGCTCAAATGGATCTATTGGAGGAATACCCAATTCTTTCACTCCCGTTTTTCCTATGCTGCTTATAACTGTTTGAAATAATTCTTTCTGGCAATCGTTGTCTCTTATACTACATTTTGGTAGTGAAGACACTGAAATCAACAAAAAAATAAAATAACCCTGCATCCTTAAACAAAATTCATTTGCTTGACATTTAAACCACGACCTTTCAACGCTTGGAAGCCATTGACAATTATGCTGTGTGTAAAACAAATTGTCAACTGTTGCCGGTGACTTCGTCTGCGAAGAATTATTATCCCTCAGAAACTATAAATTTTTAAAGGATAAGAACTGTTCTGTCCTTCTCGAGACTTAAGCTATGTCGGAACAAATTATGCTAACATCGATTCATACCATTGATTAAGTATCAAAAATCCAAACGTATTTCCAATCTTTCTTACCTTTAATATTAGTAGGATAAGTTAGGATACGATTAGAAGAATCATGTCATAAGGGACAGGACATAAGTAATCACAGACCTATTGCTTTGTTGCCTAATTTTGCTAAAGTATTTCTAAAAGTAATATTACAGTAAGGCATTTGATGTATTGCAACATAATACTCTTTTGGATAAACTTGAGCACACAGAGGTAAGAGGGCCTTTGCTGGACTAGTGTGGTGACTACCTGCGGAACCGCAGCTATCGTGTGAGGGTCGGTAGCGATTTTAGTGACCCTATTGGCGTTTCTCATGGTACGGCACAGGGTTCCGTGCTGGGGCCGTTGCATTACCTAGCTTACGTAAATGATCTAAATAATGTAATTAAAAATTGTAAAATTTTCCAATACGGTGTACTTTTGTTTGGCAAATAACGTTTCCCAAACTGATTCATTTGGCAAATGTTTCATTTCCCAAATGTTTATTTTTTCTGAAACTGTAAACTATTCAGGATATATTTCAGGACTATTTTGTAGGTTAGGTTAGGTTAGGTTAGGGTTGTTTTATAACAATCCTGAAAAGTTTACAGTTTCAGAAAAAATAAACATTTGGGAAATTAAACACTTGCCAAGTGAATCAGTTTGGGAAACGTAATTTGCGAAACATTAGTAAGTAGTAGTGATGATACGTGTTTGGTATCAGCCGAAAGAGATATTGAGGATGCAGAAAGGAAACTACAAGAAGAGTTTACGTTACTGTGTAAATGGTCGCACGATGTCGGGTTAGTCCTAAATAAGGAAAAAACTAAACTCATGCATATCCGACCGCTTTAACACGATTAAACGACCGACCGACCGACGAACGACCGCTTTAGCCTAGTTGGTGACCCTGCCTACGAAGCAAGAGGTCCTGGTTTCAAATCCCGGTAAGGGCATTTATTTGTGTGATTTGTTTCCTGAGTTATTGATGTTTTCTATGTATTTAAGTATTTATTTAGCTATATAAGTATGTTTATCGTCGTCTAGTACCCATAGTACAAGCTTTGCTTAGTTTGGGACTAGGTCGATTTTGTAAGATTGTCCCCTAATATTTTATATTTATATCCACTCCAGTCATAACACCTCTCAAACGTTACCCGTAATTAAAGCGCACAGTCATTAGTGTCTTCATAGACAGGATGTGGTGTGTTTCTGTGATAACATTGAAAAGGTTCCTACACAGGTATACCTAGGTCTGACCATGGATGACAGGTTTAGTTGGAAACCACACATTGAAAATGTGTGTAACAAATTACGTGCAATTATAGCGAAATTTACATATTGAAACAGAAAACTCCGTGCTCAATACGACTCCAACTATATAAGCCACTCGCCGAATCTATTGTTTGCTATGGACTCAGTAGTTATGGTCGTACCTCTAAAACAAACATTAACAAAATACTAGACCTCCAAAGGCGGGTATTAAAGTCTGTGGTTCCTTGTAAAATAAGGAAAAAGTACAGTGGAAGTGAGATGGGTCTTTTCTTATTTTCTTTTCTTTATTTGAAAATTACTTTAAGTTTCATAGAGATACCATAAAACATACCAAAGCAACTAGGCAAGTGACACAGGAAAAATTAAAAACCATAGGTGCCGTCAACCACTATGGCGAACAAACTACGGCATACTTAGTGCCTAGATTAATTAATCAGTACTTAACTCAAGACATTAAATGTAAACTTACTCCAAAAAATGCAATAAATATGCTCAAAACCAAGATCATACATAAATTTCATAGCGAATATGGTGCGATTGCGAACAGCCCGCGCGCAATCAGTAGGTAAAATGTGGTTTAAACCGGTTCCCCGTGCGATGTTATTATAGCGCGAGGTAAGGGAATGTGCAACACTCGCTGTAAAGGCAGGTGCGACTTATTGAAGACAAACGGTGGACGGTTTTTGAAAAAAGGATAATGCACGTTCAAATGTACACGTCTTTAATTAAATATTAAAAATACAGAGGTGCGTGTATGCGTCGGTCGAGCAAATTGGAAAAAATGAAGGGCAGCCGCCGGTGTCGCGGGGCTGCGGCCAAAGTCCAATTTTTTTGCACGTCGAATGCATGTGTGGTTTATGCACACATGCAAGGCGTTAACATATTGCCGCCCCAGGAATGAGATGTTTGTCGATGATTGGGAGCGGGCACAAACGGTTGAAGGCTCGTCGAAGTGTCCCTGCAGTGGTGAGTACATCGGCCACACGGGCCACGCCGTCGGAGCCGGGGTAAAGGCATGTCACACGTCCCAGCAGCCATTGGTTAGGAGGAACCCGGTCGTCTTTCACCAGGACCATTTCGCCAAGTTGAATTTGTCCTCGATCTTTGTTCCATTTCTGGCGCTTTTGCAGTTCTGAAACGTATTCATTATAAAATCTGTTCCAGAAATGGGTCTTCAGTTGCTGCGTCCGCATGTATCGGGACAGCGTGTGGATAGCTGCAGTGTCCTTAATCTGAGGAGTTGGAAGCAACGTTATGGTGCGTCCGATCAAAAAATGAGACGGAGTTAAGGCCGTGAGATCCGTAGGATCTGAAGATAGGGGTGTGAGAGGTCTGGAATTTAAAATACCCTCTATCTGTACAAGAACTGTGTTAAGCTCTTCGTAAGTTAAGTTAGCTGTAGAAACTGTGCGTTTTAGGTGGTGTTTAAAAGACTTGACGGCACCCTCGGCTAAACCGTTAAAGTGAGGACTATATGCAGGTGAAAACTTAAAATTGATTGATAATTTGGCAGCCTGAGAACTAAGGTAGTTTGAGTTTTCCTTTAAAAAATTTGAAAGTTCTTTACAGGCACCTACAAAACATCGCCCGTTGTCGGAAAAGATGTTGGTAGGTTTCCCTCTGCGAGCTATGAACCTGTATAATGCAGACAAGAAGGTTTCACTGCTCAGGTCGGTCACAAGTTCGATATGCACTGCTTTAACGGCCAAGCAAATAAAAATACAGAGATAGGCCTTAATCAGACTACTACCTCTACCCTTTCGATTCAACATCATGACAGGTCCAGCATAGTCAACTGCAACATTTGAGAACGGATAATCAGCATGAAGCCGTTGTTCTGGTAGATTACCCATTATCGGCTGATTAATTTTACCTGAAAACCTACAGCATTTAACACAGCCATGAACAGTTTTTCTTGCCAAGTTTCTACCACCGATTACCCAGAACTTGTGCCGTGTGGTAGCGAGAAGCAGTTGCGGTCCAGCGTGCATTAGCATAATGTGATGATAATTGTATAAAAGAACTGTGACGTAATGTGAAGAATGAAGTAAGATAGGATGTTTGGTGTCAAAGTCATAAAATGAATTTTTTAGCCGGCCTCCGACTCGTAAGAGAGCATCTGTTCTATTAAAAAATGGATTTAAATTATTTAATTTATTTTTTGTGGATAACGATTTATTTTGTTGTAAAGTTAAGTACTCATGTAAAAAGGTTTCTCGCTGTGAGAATCTACATAAAGAGTTTAACGCGGAGTTCAATTCTTGAATTGTTAGATAGCCAGTACGTTTATTTTTTGAATTAAAATAATTAAATAAAAAACGTTGAACATAAGCAACAACTCGTTGTAATTTGCCGAAGTTTGAAAAACGCTTTATAAAATCGGAAATATAAGTAACATAATTTGTTTGTTTGGTACAAATATTACACTGAACTTTAAATTCTGGCAAATCAATGTCTTTAATATATTTAGGTTGTATAGGCCATGCCCCTTTGTCTTGTAACAGAAACGATGGTCCGGTCCACCATAAGTCACAATTATGTAGGCATTTAGCGTCAACACCGCGCGAACCGACATCAGCTGGGTTCATATCAGTCGGCACGTAGCGCCAGGCGGATGACTCGGATCTATCAAGAATTTCCTGAATTCTGTTAAAGACATAGGGTTTAAGTAAATGAGCCTTTGATGATTTGATCCAGCCTAGAACGATTGTGGAATCGCACCAATATGTATAACTGGATATGTTCAACCTAAACGACGACTTAACCTTTTCTACAAGTTGCGCGGCGAGAAGAGCGCCACACAATTCTAACCGCGGTACGGTGTGTGGTTTTAAAGGCGCGACGCGACTCTTAGCTATAACTAAGCGAACGGAAATATTATTATTATCATGCGAGACAGACTTAACGTAAACACATGCAGAATACGCCCGCAGTGACGCATCACTAAATGCATGAACTTCCACGATGGCAGGAGATTCGCATAGTACACATCTGGGAATTTTAATATTATTTATGTACAATATGGAGTTAAGAAACAGTCTCCAGATGTGTTGAATATCTAAAGGTACGGTTTCATCCCATGCAATCTTGGAAGACCATAGATTTTGTAGAATTAATTTCGCTGGAAGTATGCATGGATTTATTAACCCGAGCGGGTCAAATATTTGTGACATTATGGAAAGTATGACCCGTTTCGTTATATGTGTAGTTTCTTGAATAGAGACATGAAACAATAAATTATCTTCTTTGCAAGCCCAAAGTAAACCTAAAGTTTTGGAATACTCATTATTGCTGAGATTAAGTAGTCCGTCGTGAATATCATTGTCTATGGTAAGTAAGATTTTATTTATAATTTGTGGGTAGTTTGAATACCATTTTCGTAAATAAAATTGACCGAGCTTTAATTGTTTAATGACACCTTTGCAGATGTTGATTAATTCAGTTTCTGATGAAGCACCTGTTATTAAATCATCTATGTAGAAATCGTGTTGAATAACTTCTGAGACGCTTTCATCAGTGCATTCAATACCTAGCTGCTTTAAACACCTAGTGGCAAGAAAAGGGGCAGATGCCGTGCCGTATGTAACGGTTTTAAGTTTGTACAATTTTAATTTCTCATTTGGCTCAAAACGCCACAGTATTTGTTGTAATTGATGTTGGTCATCGTTAATGTTGATCATACGGTACATTTTTTCCACATCCGCGGTGGCTACATATTTGTGTTGCCGTAACCTGATTAAAATACTCATCAGGTCATCCTGCACAGTTGGACCGATCATTTGGATGTTATTAAACGAGATACCGGTGGATGTTGGTGCAGACCCATCAAAAACAGCGCGTAATTTGGTGGAAAGACTCGTCACGCGAAGAACTCCGTGATGCGGTAAAACGTGAGTCTTCGTGTCTCTTTCCGGGTGCACGTTCTCTTCCATATGACCTAAATCAATATATTCCTGCATAAATTTGCAGTATTGTAACTTAAATAACGGGTCTTTATTGAACCTACGTTCTAAAGATAAAAACCTATACATAGCTCGCTCGTATGAGTCACCTAATAAATTAGGAGATTGTTTCAAAGGAATGGTAACTATGAAACGACCATCTGACTGTCGGACCGTGTTATTAACGAAACTATCTTCACATAGTTGCTCTTCCTTTGAAATCTGTTTATGTACTGAAACATTTTCATGTTCAAAAAACTGATTTAATTGATTATCCAGCTGTTCATCGTGACTAAGAATCGCGTGGTTGCAATGGACTGTATTTAAATTATTATTTACTTGAATAAGACCGGAAATAAGCCAACCGAATTTAGTGTTACTTAAAGTCGGCATATTTTTCCCTAATGAAATGTTCTGTGAATTTAGCACGCTCCAGAATATGTCAGCTCCTAGAAGAATGTCTACCTCAGAAGGTATATTGAATGTAGGATCGGCTAAAGAAATATGTTTAGGTATTTTTAATAATGATTTGTTTATTTGCACAGTGGGCAAATGTTGCGTAACGCGCGGTACCACAAAACATTTTGTATTTATGTTATAGGAATTAATGAGCGATGATATTGTAATATTACATTGTTTCGATAATTTAGATGTTTGAGCATTTAACCCTTCAACTAACGACGAGGTTGAAGCGGTTGATAATTTAAGTTTTTCAATTAATTTTTCAGTAATGAAGCATGCCGTGCTGCCGTTATCAAGTAACGCTCGCACGGTATGTCTTTGTCCATCTTGATCCTGCACTTGGACTAAAGCAGTGGACAAAAGAACAAAGCCGTTATGAACAGCTGACAGCGAGATGTTATGTTGCGAAATATTGTCCAAATTAAGTTGAGCTTCAGGCACATGTGTCTCATGCTGCGGCGGTGCAGCGTACAAAACTACATTGTTTTGAGGAATAGGCGTCGTCGCAGCAGGTGAGTCATGAACATGTAATAAACTATTTAGCGGTTTAGTGCACACACGGCATGGGCCAAGTCTACATGAATTAACGCCATGACCTTGACGCAAGCAGTTCAAACACAATTTAAGCGATTTTGCCTTTTGCATTTTAGCTTCAACTGGTAATGACCTAAACTTTGTGCAACGGTAAATTGCATGGTTATTTTTGCATACCGGGCAAACATATTGTCGCTCCGGTGGAGGCGATTGAGGATTGACCACGAATGACTTGTGGCGGTTGTGCGTGACGTCACTGTGTCTACGCTTAGAGTGAACGTCTTCCATCGTTTCCAATAAATCAGATCGATTTTTCATGAAAGTTAATAGCTGTTCTAGGGAAGGTAGCTCATTAAGTGTGTTGCGGTATGTTTCCCATTCACGAGTGGTTATGGAATCTAATTTATTCGAGACAATGTATATTATGAGCATATCCCAATGCTCCGTTGGTAATTTAAGTGTTTTTAATGCTCGAAGATTTCTTTTGACAGTGTCAATAATATTACGCAACGATTTAGATGACTCCTTAGTCACTGTTTCAATGTTAAAAATAGCTTGAATGTGATTATTGACAAGAAGCCTTTTATTATTGAACCTGTCGCAAAGCAAATCCCAAGCTATGTCGTAATTTTCTGCGGAAAAATCAAGTGACCGGACAATTAACGCGGCACTGTCTTTTAACGCAGCGCGTAAGTAATGCAGTTTGTTTATTTTAGGTATGGATTGGTCCAAGTGAATAAGCGAGCTGAACGTGTCATGAAATTCTAGCCAGTCCTGATATTGACCCGAAAAGGTAGGTAAATGTATAGTAGGTAGTTTAAGTTTAGGCCCACCTTGGTGTGCAATACCAGAACCTGAGACAGACCCTGCGAACGAGGTCGCGGTCGCGTCCGCTCCCGCTGACGCCTGGTTCCTCGCCAACACGTCCCGCGCGAGCGCGATCACTCCGAAGTACCTCGACTCGAAACCTTCGCGGTCTTTATATTGATCATCTGGAATTTCACAAACGTTTTCTATATCAGACTGAACATTATCGTAATCTGAATACAGTTCCTCCATTTTTGATAACCTTATGTTAAGTTCGCCGATTTGAAGTGGACTTAACTTTGTACAGCATTTAAGACTGTCTAAATAAGTAATAAATTGAGTGACTTTAGTTTTATGCGTAGCCCTTTGTTTCATTAAAACCTTGGAATCCATAATGTTAAAATGCACAGCAGTGCACACAAAAGTCACCTATGAAAGTTTATAAGTTAAAAGTATAGGTGTGATTAAGCTAAAATTATGTAATTTACGTAAAAGTTAGTGAAAAATACTCAAATTTTATTTTTATGCAGTGTAGTGAGGGTGCGTCAAGAATCGCAAGTGCAAGGCATGCAGCGGAGATGCAAGTTACCGAGCGGCGGGCGCTTCAAGGTCACGGCCGCCGATACAAAGCAGTCAGCTGGCTGGAATATGCACAAGTAACAACTATTATTAGGAATTATTTAACACAGTTAATGTACAGCTGATAGGGCCTTAAGCTTCGAGACGCAATGATTTTATTTGTTGGAAATTAGAAAGAAAAAAAATTAAATACCAAAGTATTTCTCACTTTTAATTTACAATGATTAAGCCAATAAGCAAAAGTACTCAAATGTACTAAAAATAACTAGAAGACAGATATGATATAAGCAAGTGAAAGGAGATTATTAATGATCGCTTTTAAAGTACGAGATGGGTAGGTAGCTATGTATGTAACGAAATTAAATAATGAGTTTGCTCTTAAAGTGCGAAGTTAATATAAGAATAAATTTAGGGATTCGCTTTTAAAGTGCGAAACATAATAAAAGGAATAATTAGTTCACTTTTAAAGTGTGAAGAAAAGTTTAGGAGATTAAGATCGGAACGAACTTACAGTAACGCTGCTGCAACTTTCTCAGATTCTCACTCGCAGTTTTGGTACGTTGACTGAGCTGATTCCCGTCGATAGTAGGTGTAAGTCCTCCAATTCCAGGTACGTAATGATGTGTTAGGTATTGCTCAATTTTGAACGTCCTCTCCTCAGTAATTCCGTTCACTTAACGGTCCGTCGTCGTAGCGCGTTCCCGTAGTTCCTTGTCGAATTTCGTGGTTCAAAATATCCAGGTTCGTAGGACCAAATGTAAAGGCAGGTGCGACTTATTGAAGACAAACGGTGGACGGTTTTTGAAAAAAGGATAATGCACGTTCAAATGTACACGTCTTTAATTAAATATTAAAAATACAGAGGTGCGTGTATGCGTCGGTCGAGCAAATTGGAAAAAATGAAGGGCAGCCGCCGGTGTCGCGGGGCTGCGGCCAAAGTCCAATTTTTTTGCACGTCGAATGCATGTGTGGTTTATGCACACATGCAAGGCGTTAACACTCGCACAAACTTGTGTAAAGTTTTTGAGTGTGAAGTGATACAGTGTAATTTAATTAATGTTTGTATTGATATAATAAATAAATAAATAAATAATAAATAACCGCCTGATGCCCTTTTTCAATAAACATCATATTTTAAATGCTAACCAGTTTGGGTTTCAAAAAGGCAAAAATATGACATTGGCTATTTTTAGTATTCTGTAGCAAATATTCACACACACACACACACATTCATAAAAAAGACGTCTATTGGGCTGTTTCTAGATTTATCAAAGGCATTTGACTGTGTGTCTGACGAAATTCTTGAAAAAAATCTAAAATCTGATTTCGGCTTTGAACTTACCAAAACTTGCGTCTCCGAATAAGAAAACGGAACACAGAAAAAGTACTCGGAACATGTTACGGGCTCCAACAGGTTACGACTGAACCGGCCCGACATACGCTTCATTTTAAATACTAGCCACAAAGATTAAAAAAAAAACCGGCCAAGTGCGAGTCGGACTCGCGCACCTAGGGTTCCGTACAAATTTATATTTCTATGAAAATCCAGTCTTAGCAGACCCCTGCTCCTATGCAAAATGTGCGCAGTGTGGCATCATTGTAGACTGGTCACTGATATAGACAGATAGAGAAAAAAATTTACGGTTTTTGCAATTTTTCCTTTATCTGTGCTATGAGACGTTGCTTCGTACCAAATTTCAAGATTCTGAGTTCACGGGAAGTACCCTGTAGGTTTTGATTCCCTTGCGAGTGTCGAAAATTTGCAGCATAAATAGATTGGTTACTGATATAGACAGACAGACAAAAAATTATGCTTTTCGCAATTTTTCCATTATCTGTGCTATAAGCCCTTGCTTCGTACCAAATTTCAAGATTCTGAGTTCACGGGAAGTACCCTGTAGGTTTTGATTCCCTTGCGAGTGTCGAAAATTTGCGGCATAAATAGATTGGTTACTGATATAGACAGACAGACCAAAAAAATTATGCTTTTCGCAATTTTTCTTTTATCTGTGCTATAAGACCTTGCTTCGTACCAAATTTCAATATTCTGAGTTCACAGGAAGTACCCTGTAGGTTTTGATTCCCTTGCGAATTTCGAAAATATGCGGAAATTTGCATCATAAACGGCTGTATCTTTTGATTGCGTTGCCTTAGAAGTTTGATTTTTTCACAGCTCCGAGGGACAGTAGACCTGAGTATTTAATATAAATTTTAGCTTGATACCTCAACGCGGTTCTGAGAAAAAGGGTGGTGACAGACGGACGGACGGACAACAAAGTGATCCTATAAGGGTTCCGTTTTTTAAACGGTTTTATTTAGCTCACTCCGTTTTTCTTTTTTTTTTCTATTTTTTTCCTTTTGAGGTACGGAACCCTAAAAACGATGCATGTATTTATTTCTTCGATCAACAATTACAACAAGATTCAAGGTCCCATACAAAATCAAAGCGAAAAAGTGGCCGTGTTGCTTATACTTATACTGCTATAACCTGTTTTACCTTCTAAGGCCGGCTTGCGCGGATCTGGGTTAGCTACTTAACTCCGAGTTAACTGCTAACCCAGGGTTAACAAGTGTCAAAATGTATGGAACTGTCATTCTTAACCCAGGGTCGCCGATTTACTTTTTTAACCCTGAATTGTGCATGTGGCCCTTAATTAGCTTAAAATATACCTTAAGTCTAAGCAACAAAGATCCAAATAATAATAATTGTATATGATACTTCCGACGTTTCATCACAAGACGAGCAAAAGCGTTCGATAAACAATAGTACATTACTGCAGCGGCCGCGAAATAAGGGATTGCCGGCCGAGTAGTTATAAGATGGATTAGTGTTGTGTTCGTGGCAAAGGCTTGTATCTATACTAGCCTTGGCCACGAACACAAAGAGATTTTCTCAAACATGCATCATCATCATCATCATCATCACCATCACCATCACCACCATCATAATCATCATCACCATCATCACCATCATCATCGTCATCGTCGTCGTCTTCGTCGTCATCATCACCATCATTCTCATCACCATCACCATCACCACCATCATCATCATCATCATCGTCATCATCATCGTCATCATCATCATCATCATCATCACCACCACCACCATCACCATCACCATCATCATCACACCATCATCACCACCACCATTACCATCATCATCATCATCATCATCACCACCACCATCACCATCACCATCATCATCATCACCACCATCATCATCAACATCATCATCGTCATCACCACCATCATCCTCATCATCATCACCACCATCATCATCATCATCATCATCATCATCATCATCATCATCATCATTATCATCATCGTTGTCGTCTTCGTCATCATCATCACCATCACTACCACCATCATCATCATCACCATCACCATCACCCACCATCGTCATCATCATCATCACATCATCATCATCATCATCACCATCATCATCATCATCATCACACCATCATCACCACCACCATCGCCATCATCACCGCCATCATTGCCATCACCACCATCACCATCATCATCACCATCACCATCATCATCATCATCATCATCATCATCATCATCTTACCTTACCTTATATAAGCGCAGTGGCAGAATGTCATAATGAACCAAAACGCAAATATTGCTTCTTGTTTTTTTTTTATGGCTAAATAGTATGATGCCATAAACCTATAAATGTCATGGTATGAAACAATAGACGATCACTTTGCTGGCCAAGGCCAGCAATTTTGTATGAAATTCAATTATTGACCTCTCGTCTAGCCGCACCTGCATTGTGACACTTCGTGGCGTATTTATAAGGAACATAACGTCAATATTTCATAGCATGTTTGAGAAATAGTACATTACTGCAGAGACCAGTAAGTAAGCCATCCTGGACGAGTAGAAGTTTGAATGATACGAGGCCAGGATGGCGATTACTGGGCGAAGCTTGTATAGTACTTTTCTCAAAAATGAAACAAGTTGATAAAAATAAAATAAAAGTACACATTGAAAAAATAAAGAAAATCTACGACCCGCCATTAGCTACTCACTCGCTAACCTATGTCTGTCTATGGTATTAAAGGTACCGGGCGGCGATGTTTAGATATGTTAGTGTTGCCGGATAATCGATTATTAATTAATCGATTATTTTTCCCCTAAATAATCTAGATGTCGATTATCCAATCGATGTATCGATTAAATCGATTATCTCGATATAATCGATACTAAGATTCATACAATTATATCGATTATAATCGGTCAAGTACACGATATAATCGATTAAACCGATATTATCTACATAATCGATTAAATCGATTAAATTGTAAAATATTAACAATCGATATAATCGATTATCGATTATATTGTGTACTTGACCCATTATAATCGATTAATTGTATGAATCTTAGTATCGATTATATCGATATAATCGATTTAATCGATACATCGATTGGATAATCGATATTTAGATTATATGTGCGCCGCAATTATAATCGACGATTAATCGATTCACCAACAACTGTCCAGATTTTGACGTCGTCGATTCTGTTAATACCGCTGCTTGCACTTTCTGTTGTTTGACGTGAATCTGCAATCAACGGCAATATTATAAATATTATACGGTTTAAACTTAAAACTGCATTCGGGAGTTCTTGAGCTGGGATCGGTCATGTTCGGCGCGTTAAATTCCAAAGCGACGAAGTCATTTTGCCGCGTCCACGTGCCTAATCATGTGACTGGAAATGATTGTGTTTGCAGTTCGTTTTGTTTGTTGTGAGTTTCATGTGATTTATTTTGAAACGGTAAGTTTCATCACGTGATATAGCATAAGAATTATTTATCACGCAAGTATTTAATAAAAAGTTTTTTTTCCATTTTGTTTTTGTTGTAGGTACTGTGACTACTCACAGTCCATTAGTTCCTAACTATTCCGTGTAGTCCAACCTGTTTTGACCAATTAAAGATAAGCGAAAAAAAAATCTATCATAATTGCAAATTCCCTGTTAGAAATAGAATTATGTATTAGATAAAAACTAGTTTCAAAACTAGATTTTTGGCGTAATATGTTTTTATGACTTCATAAAATCAAAACACAGCTTAAACCAGTTTTTAAGTAATCTAGAATTTTCTTAGTAGGTATAAATCCATACTAATATTATAAATGCGAAAGTGTGTCTGTCTGTCTATCTGTCTGTCTGTCTGTCTATTACTTCTTCACGTTTAAACCGTTGAACCGTTTTAGATAAAATTTGGTATCGAGATAGTTTGAGTCCCGGGAAAGGACATATGATAGTTTTTATCTCGGAAAATTTCATAGTTCCGCGAGCATTAGCTTGTATCTAATACCTTTAAACGAGCAATTCTTGTATATATATCATCATCATCAGCCCATAATAGTCCACTGCTGGACATAGGCCTCCCCCAATGAGCGCCATTGCGCCCTGTCCTCGGCTAGACGCATCCAGCTTCTACCAGCAGCCTTTCGCAGATCGTCACTCCACCTATGCTGGCCGGAGGGCGCCCTACACTACGTTTGCCAAGACGCGGTCTCCACTCAAGAACTCGTTTACTCCAACGATTGTCGGTTCTTCGACAGATATGACCAGCCCACTGCCACTTCAACTTGCTTTATATATATATATATACCGCGAAAGTGCCCACGTCACAGACTTTTCGTGTTAGTAATTAAGTTATAATATAAATATGTATGTTAGTCTTTAAGGTATTTTTTATATGGGCCTATGCAGCCCGAAATAAAAATTATTCTATTCTATTCTATTCTATATATATAAATAAATAAATAAATAAATATCATGGGACAATTCACACCAATTGACCTAGTCCCAAAGTAAGCTTAGCAAAGCTTGTGTTATGGGTACTAAGCAACGTATAAACATACTTATATAGATAAATAAATACTTAAATACATAGAAAACATCCATAACTCAGGAACAAATATTCGTGCTCATCACACAAATAAATGCCCTTACCGGGATTTGAACCCAGGACCTCTTGCTTCGTAGGCAGGGTCACTACCAACTAGGCTAAAGCGGTCGTTAAATATATATATAATCAGAATCTCGGAAACGGCTCCAACGATTTCGATGAAATTTGGTATGAGGGGGTTTGTGGGGATGAAAAATTGATCTAGCTTGGTCTTATCTCTGGGAAAACGCCTGGTACCGAGTTTCAGCCCGAGCAGAGCTCGGTCGCCCAGGTACTAAAATAAATAAGGGGTCTCCATACAAGAAATGTAATATTATGGTTTCTATTGTTTCTTATTGGCGCAGATTAGACTATCAATATTATCATTATCACGAGATGCACGTACATCTCGGTACATATCACAAAATTATTGATGCGTACCTATATAGCAGTATCATAAAAATTCAGAAGTGGATTTCCGGATGTTTTCATATCCGCGATAATACATAAATGTCAGTATCAGTGTAGTATTGTCTGTGTGGGTTAGGTACAGGTCGCGCGGTGGTTTAAGATCGCTCGGCAAACGTGGAAGGGGCATGCGCGCAGTACAATTGGGATGTCCCAATTTTTGACAACGTATAATAAATCGAAAACCGTTTGGAGAAATAGGCTTTGTGAAGCGTTCTCAGAAATCAGATTCCAAAAATATGATAAAATGAATTAAATAAAGAAAATTTAAGTGATGACCTTCATTTGACCCCTGCAGTGAATCGTCACAAAGGAAGATATAAAGCAGGTCTACACTCTAAAGCAAATTGACAGTTTGAAATGTTGTTGTCCTGCTTATAACAGCAAAGAGTGACAAAGACAGAACTTTAATCACATGATGCGCACCTGGCTTTAAACAGTTGTCATTTATCGTAAAGTCCGAAATGTATACGAGTATTTCCAATGTATTTTTACAAATTTAATTATTAAATTACTACGTTATAAGTAAATATAAAAAAAATTAAATATCAGATTTTAATAAAAAATATCTATTTACTATCACACCATTTAACAAACAGGAATAATCGAAGCTAAAAGAAGAGAAATAAATAAAACTATATTTTGTCATGGTTCATTTAGGACCCTAAGCCGTACTTGTACTTATTATTGACAGTGACAAGACAAATCAGTGGCCCTACCACGAAGTGCATAATTCGAACTTCGTTTTGTGCAGTCCCGCTCACGCTAATATGATTTGACACGAGAGTGAGAGGGATAATACGATACGAACTTCGATTTTCGAATTTCGTAGTAGCGCCTCAGCAGTGCCACAGATTATGTTATGTACGACTTGAATTTTTCTAGGTAATGGAACGTGGCTCTCTCACTGTGACGTCATCAAACGTATTTCTTAAAAAAATTATAAAAAATTAAATACTCAACCAAATTCAAAATCGATGAAAATGGTATCTTAAAATATCCTATTCTTTCCAAAAAAAATATAAAAACTATAGATTATTTTTTTTGGTGCATCCCAATTACGTCTATCTAATGTATGCACAAATTACCCCCACCAGTTTCGCCGAGCGATCTTAAACCACCGCGCGACGTGTAATATCGCACTATTATTGCTACTCTAATCCGTGCCTATAACTTTTAAATAATTCAAAACTCAAACTCGGAATGATACCTAATACTGGTTATCATCAAATAATAAAAACCGGTCAAGCGTGAGCCGGTTTAAGGGAAGAAATCAAAACTTTGTAATTTATCGATCAGCGGCTATGTTTGATAAACTTAAACAGGTATGTACCGAGACCTAACTAGTCACTTTGATGTTTAGAGACGTAACCCTTGGTGAGCGAATCCGACACGCTCTTGGCCGTTCTTTTAAAACACACGAGAAGGCAGCTACCTGATGCAAAACACCTGAATACGATGGCACCTCTGTGTGTGTGTGTGGGCCTTAGTCTACCTTAGTGTTACTTAGTTGGCTTGAAAAAAATACTGGACATTTAAAAAAGTAGATTATTAAAAACCGGTTGTCTGTAAAGTCGGTTTACGGACGATAGTTTAACGTGACAACGTCATAACAAAACATTCAAACCCCCCCGCACCCCGCATCCAGCACCCCCCCGCATTGAAAATTACCCGAGCTCTAGTACTAAGATTGTAATATGTAATATTGCAACTGGCCTTCACTGCTCTGTAGGTAGCTACATGTAACGTTGCGTAACGTTACATGTACGTTACATTGCGTCATCCTTATACGTGTATGCAGCCGGCGTAAAAAAAAATTAGACGCATTTTAATGCATTCCTCGGTTCTCGTACCTCCCATGTCTCCGAAACAAATACCCTCCTCCACCCACGTTTTAACCGGCTCGGAAGAATTGGCATCGCAAATTCATACATGGCTCATTGCGATTCAATCCGCGTGTACGATACTAGATCAATAAGCGAAACGACCCCGGCCACTTGAAAAAAGTGACGGCTGCTCCACTTGGTACTTACACATAAGACAACAACGTAAATAAGACATTTTTTTCTTAAAATATTATTACAAAAAGCTTTTTTATTATTGGCATTGTCAGCAAGCAGGTTCTTAAAAAATCATCATCATCCTTATCATCCCTATTTTTCGGGTATTGTATCTATGTATGTTTCGCTTAACTGTATGCCTGTGGACATCTGTTATTGGCTTTTTGTCTAGTACTTAAGTCTCATTATAATGCGGGTACGTATCAAAATATATAAAGTTTAAAATTAATAATGGACGAAATACATAATGGTCATTTGATATAATGCAATTTTCTTGGAAATTTTCAACTTTACAGGGTTTTCATAAAATAAACCTAACCTAACCTAAACCAATCTGTAGATTACACGATTAAAAAAGTTCGTTTTATCAATAGTTTCATAGAAAATTTTTGTATATATTATGACCATTATGTATTTCGTCCATTATTCGTTTTAAACTTTATATATTTTGATACGTTCCCTGTATTGTATTGCTGTTGATGCCCCAAATAAATAAAAATATAAAAATATAAAATGATCACCTCCGCCCATAAATATCAACAACTCAATGAGAGTCACTGATCTGGTTGCCGGCCCTTAAAAAAGACAGGAATAGGGGAGGGGCGGGGAGGGGAGAGGTATTGGGCTCCCGGCGCTCTCACTGACCGTACGAAACGCAGCAGAGTACCTGCTGCTTTACACCGGTGTTCTGTGCGAGGGAGGGTGGTAGTGCCCCGGACGAGCCGTCCCATTCATGATGCAGCGGCTAGCTATAACATGGCTCTACCACTACTAAATGCGGAGCTTCTACAGAGGCTGCCACAACGGGTACTGAGCAACACCCAATACCTGCGTCTGCGACGGTGGCTACCGCAAAGACTTCAGCGTCAAATGACGGTCATTATGCATGAATAAAGGAGTTGCTGAACTTTTGGTGTTCGAAATACCCGAATATGCACTTTAATCCACAGCATCTTATATACGTCCCACTGCGGGACACAGGCCTCCTTTCATACTTTGGGACGATTTGTAAATAACCCAGGTGTAGGACGCGACGTGTGTCGACACGCTTGCCGTATCCTTCATCCGGAAGACCGCACTCAGAGTTGCAGTGGCTGCCGATGAGGCTCAAATAAATAAGCGCCGCAAATAGCAGCTTCAACAAACTGTCATAAGTTTGTGGCGGTAGTTTTTGAGACAGTGGGATGTCAGAAGACACTAGACTTTTTATTAAAGACCGGTCATCACATCTGGCTTTGGCCTCAAGTGACTCACCCCGGGACTGGAATTTGTAGTTTTAGTTAAGCTCATATTAGTGTTAGTTTTCTAACTGTATTTTACTAGTAGGTTACGTCGGATATAACTGGGATGGAATATCGTAATAAGTATTTATTAGGGTAACAACAAGACAGCGTCAAGTGGAAAAGTTCAGAAGTGAGATTCACCGCTTTGTTATTCAACTGGCGAAGCTTTGTCATTGAAAAAAGAATACTGCAGTCTTACTCGCGCCGGAAGTGATAAAAAGGGATAAAATATGATAAGTAGCGGCGGCGAGTCCTGGTAATTTGGATTCTAATGGTGTAAATAGGTGGCGAGGAATTGCCTGGAATTTATGTTGCTTTTATTGTCTTTATTACCTTGTCCTTCCTTTATTGACTACAGTCGGTTTTGATGAGTTCCATATTTTGTTCTTGACCGCACAAAGAAAGAACATGACTACATAATTTTGCGATTGCTACCATATCATGCGGATTACAGTACAAAACTATCCTAATTAACATTAATATAAATATGAAAGTTTGTGAAAATAACGGCTAACGAATCTGGATGAAAATTGGCGTACAGATAGACTAAGACCTGTTTTGAGACATATAATACATATTATCCCGATAACGATGGAGCGACGACCTGGTTAAGGTTGCGGGATCGCGTTGGATGCGGATGGCACGGGACCGATCTGTTTGGCGAGCCTTGGGCGGCCTATGTTCAGCAGTGGACTTCTTTCAGCTGAAATGATGATGATGATGATCCCAATAATGCGTTTCCCTGGGATATTTGACTTAACAAAATAATAGAGGGCACGGCCCAAGAACGTTGAGGTAGGCAACTCGGCTTTCAAGAAGATGCGTGAACTTCGTCTGGAATTAATAGGACGATGACAGGGCAAACGTTGTGCTTTTAAAATGTTACCGCTCTGCTTTCAGAGCATGACATGAGTGCGTGTGAGCCAACTTTGGGGGCGGCAGGCGTAAGCTTGCCTTTGAAATCCAAAAGTTTAATGGTTACTTGACCTGAAATGTGTTTTAACACATTCTTTTTTAATGATTGTGACATTGGAAGACTATCTCTGATATATATATATTTTTTTTTTTTAACTATGGGACCCAATACATCCCTGTATTGTTTTTTTATATAATTATTATTATTTTTAATTTAATTCTATATTTGTATGGTTTTTTAGTTTGTAATTTATTATATTTTAATTTGAAAAGATGACTTCCTGCCAAGTTTCTTGCGGCGCATTCTTCTTGGCAATGATGGTCCTTACGAAAGCGCTGGTAGTTTAAAAAAGTGACATGTAAAAGAGCCCTTTGCGGCCTATTTGCAGAATAAACGTTTTGACTTTTTGACCTTAGGTAACCTTTTTTCAGGCCAAACTCTAAAATGTTTCTTCTGAAGGTATTTCTGAGGGCTAGTTGAAAATATTTTCAAGTCCAATGATCGTTGAGACTTAAAATAATATATGCACTATTTTATTTATCCACACGTTTACTTTAAGACAAAAATAATAACGGCTAGGTACTACGTTAACGTTCTACGAAATATATTTTAGAATAAAATTAACTGTCATATTTGTAAGTGCATGATTTATTTTTAAATAATTGTAAGTACTGTAAATGTGTTCTGTTAAACAAATACACGTTTGTGAAGAGACAAGCATTGTTCAACGCCAAATAAAGATTAAAAACCTTTACAAGAGTGTTTTTCAAGTGTTTGAGAGTGGCTCAATCACAAGCATCCATTTTTTATAAAACGCAAACAGGATAGACCTGTCAAAGAAGCGTTTTAGGATCCCGCATAAAATTCATGAACCATTGTCATATTTTGACAAGCTTTTTTTTTAATTTGCCTTTTGTATCGCAAGTCTTTAGTGGGCCAGGTCTGATTTTAGGTCTGGTCTGATATGTAGTTAGGATGACAATGCCACAGCAAGTGAAGTCAGCGAAAAATATGTCCCTTTTAAGAGAAGTAATTATAGATACGGATATAGGGCACACAAGTAACAAGGAGGTTCGCTTTTGTCGGACATGAGATAGAGGACATCATCCCAACCTGTATATAATTTTATATTGTCCCATAATATTTATTTATTTATTTTATTTATAAACGTCCCACTATTACTAATAATACCTACTACTAATATTTTGAAAGGCATCGCTTAGAGCACCTGGATGCCAAACGCCTCATTATAAAGACCCGTCCGAGACCTAACTACACTTACAAATACAATGATAGTGGTCAATTACATTGCACACTTTGTAATAGAACCTTCAAAACAAAGTTTGGTTTTGCCAGCCATGTTCGGGCACACAAGTCGTTTGAAAAAATCTCGTATATCAAATCAATATGTAAACCAAACTGAACTTTATTGAACACTCAGGGGGTGTTTCACCACCTTATTGTCAAACTACTGGTCACGTAACCAATGAATAAACTAAGTACTGGACAAATCTGTCGGCTAGTGTTTTTTCAGTTTCACCACTGTGGTCCTGTGCAAACTAAGTACCACTTAACTAATCGTGGGTTTAACAAAAAGTCGGAATGGCAACGTCGCATTTCACGACCACGCGTTCCTGTTCGCACACTTTCGTTCAAAAAGTCACTCATTATTAAAGAAAAAGAAATGGTTAACTATATAATTTTTGAATAGGTCTATTTTTTTTTGCATAAACAAATATGTAACATTATAATTGATCCAAAAACAGTATTTATTTACGATACTTTGTTAACAATAACAAAGAAAAATAAAATCACGTAAAACGAATCGAAAAGTGGCGCCAAACCATTTGACAGATAAACTTTTTTTTAATGGCGACATACAAGTTCAGGTAGAACAAACGATTGAGCCACTGAAAAAAAGTTTGTTATTAAAAAATATTACGAAATTTTGGATTTATTTTTACATACTAAAAGTGTAGCTACATTTTTTCATTCAAATCTTGATATTTAAATTATTTTATGCAATTTAGCATGACCTCTTTCTTTAAAAAATAAAAAATACTTTGATTTATTTTTCTGAAACCGGCTGAAGGGCTCTCCAACCATGGCCACAAAAAAATAAATTAACTTTATGTGACGGATAAAAATGCTAAATGCCTCCTGATCTAATGGTCAAATTAAGAAACAGTTTGTCCGTCACTTAGCGCTAATCGAGACTGGTGAAACATAAATTTTAATTCCATCTGTCAAATAAGGTTATGATTAAGCTAATCCGAACTTTAAGAAAAGTGGTGAAACAGCCCCTCAGTAAAGTTAAATTAGCCAGATTATCGGTTTTGAGATACGAGCTTTTTTTCAAAGTAGTGATGAAGTAACAAATGAGCTTAAAGGTTCGTCTTTGTCGGACAGGACATGGAGGAGATCATCATCATAACGTCCCACTGCAGAGCATAGGCCTCTTCTCATGAGAGGGCTTGGGTCGTAGTTCCCACGCGTGCTCAGTTCATACCAGGAACTATACACACTTGAATTTATTCGCTGGTGCTTCGTTTCGTAAATCTTCTGGTAAATCTCAAATGTAATTTCGCCGTCTTATTGTATCGTAGTCTTCGTGTTTACATGAAACTGCAGAACCCAGCACGTAGCTCGCGGTTCCGTGGCTTTCCCTAGCCCAATCAGACATGAAACCAAACGATTTGACATTTCCAATGACAATAGAAATAATTGGCTGGAACCCTCGACCCAGTCACTTGTCATGTACAGGGACGATGTTACAGTCCACAGCGCAGGTTAATAACTGAAAATTTATGTTTTTCTGGCTCACTGCTAAATATTTTTGCTGGATGTACAGTTAGCATTAAAGTAGCTGCATAGTTTTGTACCATCTCGCTTTACATTCAGTTATGTAACGCCATATAAAACTGTCAATTTTGTGTTAAAATGACAAAGAAAATGATGTATCATCTACTCGTAGACTGTAACACTCGTGTACCAGGTACGTACATTATGTACCTAAGTAATATTGACTGTCGTTTTTTTGTTGGTTTTTATGTTTTTTGTTTTGTTTTGTTTTCGTGTCGTTGTTTTGTTATTTTGTTTAATGCATTTTGTATGGTAAATTTGGAAAAACGATTAAGTACTTACTCAATTTTGTATCGAATGTTTTAGTTTATATTCATTCATACATGTCCCACATATCCCTGCAACAGAGATTCCCTGTGTACGAGTTCGTACTACTTTTAGCGCTGATGCGGCGTCACACACGCGTCAGCTATTGCAAATAATTAGTTTACCTTATGACATTGATTTGTACAATTTATTAGTTTAATAAACTCACTTAACCTTCACGGTCGTATAATTCCTAGTGTTTACTGTCCGTGTTCTAACCTAACCTAGCAAGTCAATGTAAAGGTTCTTCTTAAACCTTACATTTTTTGGTCCTTCGAACCGGATTCTTCGAATTCGGATTTGGATTCGGATTCCGGTTCTTCTTAAACCTTACACCCTGTATTATAAAAAAAACACAATAGGTCGCCTCACTTTCGTGATTATATTTTCTACCAAGTCGATGTAGATTTTGATGTCAGTTTTGTTTATTTATTACAGGACTCGAACTTCTACCACGTGACGGAAAGCTGTAACAGGCTATTTTTACGAAAACGTGTCCATAAAAGTGATTCGGAACAAACGCTCAAATAATGTCCCATGCGTTTTTAGACATACTAAGTCTTTAATAAGGACCTACCGAGGAACCCAAACAATTCATACTTATAGGTACTTCCCCGGAAATATTTCAGCGCGGGAACGTCGGTACCGTAAAATTTTTCATAAAAATGCAAATTCACCCCAACGTATTGCTCGGTGACGGCACTTACTGTTCCTTCATTAAATGTAAATTAAGTATACATCGCCTAGTCATTGGATGCTCTTAGATATCATCAAGTTGCAACAATGGAACTTTGTTAGTTTGTGCCTATCGTATCGTCTAAACTTATATTCATCATCATCAATTCAGCCTAAAGAGGTCCACTGCTGAACATAGGCCTCCCCCGAGGCTCGCCAAACAGATCGGTTCTTTGCCATCTGCATCCAACGCGTTCCCGCAACGTGCCGCAACCTTAATCAGGTCGTCGCTCAATCTTATTGGAGGCCTCTCTACACTGCGTCTTCCAGTCCGTGGACGTTACTCGAGAAGGTTTTGGCCCCATCGGCCATCAGTTTTACGAGCGATGTACCCTGCCCACTGCCACTTGAGTCTGGCGATTCTTCGAGTTATGTCCGTGACTTTAGTTCTTGCGCGGATTTCATAATTTCTAATGCGATCCCGCAGAGAAAAATCCGTGCATAGCCCTATCCATCGCCCTCTGAGTGACCTTGAGCTTTCTTATGAGACCCATCAACAGAACTTCAGAAGTATGGTCGTAGTAGATAAAGACGAACTATCCATTCAAACTCCTTTATAGTAATAAAGCAAAGAGTCTGCGTTAGTATTAATCATTTCTGTAATAATGATGTTCTTACTTCATTTTTGACCAAGTTGCATTTCAATAAAAAAATATAACTATCTGTGTGATAGCTTATTAAATAAAGGTTTGTAATTTATTTAATTTAGAGTGGTCCCTCCCATTTTACTATATTTTTTTTGTAATGAAAATTTGACTGAGTGATTTATATCATAAAAATCAAAGGACGGTGGTATTTTTTTTAATCACTTATACATCGATTTTTTTAATCACTTATACAGTCGAACTATATAACCGAAAACCGCTCAAAAATATCTATGAATGTAGGAGAAAAAAATATTATTTTTTACTTATTGTTGTTTTACTACGGAACCACTTGGATATTTCTCTTAACATTTTGTGTGTGATTGTATACTAGTTGTGAGTACACTACATAAAAAATCAAATTAAAATAGCTTAAGGGCAGATGTTGTTTCCTTGTTCAGCTACAGCCTTTTGCTGGATTTAAAATTTGTAAGAAATGCACGTTGCATTACAACTCGCATTTAGCTCATTAAAATATACATTTCACAAAACTAATAGAATATTTTGTTATGTACGAAGAAAATTGTTTCCCCTACTACAATACCTAAATCTCGCATGATCGCATCAAGTATTAGAACAAAATGTCGTATAAAATATGACAGCGTGGCTGTTATGCTGTGAGGGTTTATTGACTTGCATCCTGCTCCGTGTCGCCGGATACTACGCTGCGTCACGGTATTCAGAGTGAAAACAGTAAAATCTACACTTTTAAATTAAATTTATAAAAGGACTAGCTGTTGCCCGCGACTCCGTCTGATAAGAGTAGGGGTATAAAAAATAACCTACGTACGGCCCATCAAATATAGAGAAAAATTTTCATAAAAATCGGTCAAGCCGTTTCGGGGGAGTTCGATAATAAACACCGTGACACGAGATTTTTATACATCAAAATAAGATAATGGATCTTAAAATGTATTCGCAAATTTGTCTGTATTCTGCGAGAACTTTGCATTTTACCGAGAAAAAAATAACTTTTATTAATCAGAGATAGTAAAGAACTTAGGCCGGCCACATTCGAAGGAGGGTTATATTTTTCGAGCGTATGTATCTATTTATGTATGTGGATATGTATGTATGTATTAACAGTAGTAGAAACAGACCATAAGTCCTTAGAGCATTCTATGTATGTATGTAAGTATTATTCTTTGGTGCGCTCTGTAGCCTAAACGGCTGAATGGATTTTAAAGTGTGAGGTGTCAATTGATTCGTCTCAGTTGCGAGTGTGATATAGGTTATATATTTTCCTGGAATTTCCATGGGAACGGGAATTATACAGGCGGTTTATAGTTATTTAATTAGATTTCATTGGGCTTAAAACGTTGCACAATGCTTATAAATTTCTCGCCTTGACATAGATGCCGATACTGTTTCCATGGTACGTACTGTGACAGAATGGCGGACTAGCTAAATGTCACGGGCTTGAGAGCTTTCCCGTTCACGTGTTACCTAGACAATAAATAATACAGTAGAGGCTACATGGATATAGGCTTTGCTATCTAGCGTTTGAAATGTTTATTTTAAATCCTTGCTAGTATTAAGTTGTAATGTATTATTTTATTTAGTCGCGTTATATTTTTTACTTGATGTAGACCGCGGTTTTCTTTAGTAAACTCCCGATATTTTGATGCATCATGCTGCTTGCAATACATACTCGTAAATGTGGTAGTCTAATGGTTTGACCTATAACTTCTCAAGCAGAGAGTCGTTTGTTCGAGCCCGGACTCGCCCTCCGGTTGTTCGGAATTTATTTTTTACTATCTTCTTCTAATATATAAAAATCTTGTGTCATTTTGCTTATTGTCGAACTCCTCCGAAACGGCTTGACCGATTCTTATGACATTGTTTCTCTATATTTGGTCCTATTCTTCGCAGATGGAGTCGCGGGCAACAGAGTATACTAATGCTATAATATATTTACAGTGAAGAAAAACATTTTGACGGAACTCGCACACGCCTGTGAAGAAATTAAATGGTGTACCTGCGTGAAAGTCCCAATCCGCACCGAGCCCGCGAGGGAACTACGACCTAAGGAAGGAAAGGAGGCATGTGGCCTGCAGTGGGATGTATACAGAATGATGATCTACTGACGTCATGATCACGGGTAGCTTGAAGAAATCGCAGGTGGAAATGTTGTGTGTGTGTTGTGTTGTGTGTTGTGTGTGTGCTCTGTCTATCCTCATTCTTGCACGCACACCGACTTCGTGCACTCTCGCTACCAATGGCTGCTTATTTACCATCAGGATACATTAAGAGGATACGATGCGTACCATTTCTTCATACAAACGTAGCGTAGTCCCCTGTTTCATCCCTGGATAATGGTGTTAGAGCAAATATTTTTTTACCATAATAATCTATAACTACCATGGTTATGTCCTTATGTTTTATTTTTTCCATACTCTGAGTATCACAAGAAGTAGAAGCCTTCAAAAACTACAAAAATATTCTAATTTCAACGTCATATTCAGACACTCATCAAAAAAAATACTCATTTTAACAATAAAACGAAAACATAATTAGGGTCATAGCTAAATTCTCCCATCCTCTACTTATTTTTAAAAAAAATATTATTATTGGTCAAGTTTTTGAGGAGAAAATAGGGGACTACGAAATGCTGTTTTCATTACCTATTAAATTCTGAGCTGCAGTTGTCCCTTTCTTGCTGTACCGATACGGAGGAGTTGGGGCGAGACAGCGACATTTAATTAAAATACCTATTTTTCAAAAGTTTCTCAGGCATCTTATCCTCTCAAATGTACCTAATCGCGGTCTACTTCGTGTAGAAAATGTCTGTAAATGTAACTAAGCGGGAATCATTAAAATCTGTTAAATACCAAAACAATTTCAAATTCAGTTGTTGTTTAGTTAGTAACCGTTATTGCCTTTTGTATGAAAAGCCGTGCGATACACGCTAGAGATGTTAAAGTGGTTTCTATCTGAATCGAAGTCGGAGTTTTTAAATTAGAGTTGTTGGAGTTGGGAAGCCGTAATGGCCTATCGTCCTATGGTCTCTCAAGCAGAGGGTTGTGGGTTCGATTCCGGGCTCGCGGGGGTTTTTCGGAATTTATGTGCGAAATTGCATTTGTAATTTACCATGAGCTTTACGGTGAAGGAAAAAATCGAGAGGAAACCTGTATAAATCTGAGAAGAAATTCAATGGTGTATGTGAAGTTCCCAGTCCGCACTGGGCCTGCGTGGGAACTACGGTCCAAGCCCTCTGTTTCTGAGAGGAGGCCTGTGACCTGCAGTGGGACGTATATAGGCTGGGATGATGATGATGATGATGATGTCGGAGTCGGAATCGGAATAGGAGGCAGAGGTGATGGCGAAGGCGAAAGCAGAAGATAGACCTGTCATGAGCAAATATAAAAAAAAATACAAAACAAACATGTATTTCAAACTAAATACAAACTGAAATATAGATGCACTGAAAAAACCCCAGAAAAAAGACCAATGCTGGGAATCGAACCCAGGTCCTCAGCGTTCCGTGCTGCGTGCTTACCCCTACACCATCACGGGTCTAGAAGTTAGCGACGAATTTTTCCCACACATCGTACACTTCAGTCTGTTATGGGGTAAGCACGCAGCACGGAACGCTGAGGACCTGGGTTCGATTCCCAGCATTGGTCTTTTTTCTGGGGTTTTTTCTGTGCATCTATATTTCAGTTTGTTTGAAATATATGGTTTCACGGGATGACCGTAAAAGTAATAAAAAAATGAAGTTGAAAAAATAAATAGAAAAGATACTTCATACTTAACTTGTAAAACAAACATGGTTAAGCCACACCAAATTCAGTGGAAAGGGAGGTTCCCCTCACGACAAGTGCAAACTTGTTCATACGAGCTGGCTGATCACGATCGCCGCCGTCGTAGTATTTCGACCTCCGATTCTAACCTCCGATTTAAATGTGTCCGAACCGAAATCGAAATCTGAGATCTATTAGTATCAATCAAGAGTTCCGACTTTTCGGAATCGGAGCCAAACTTCCGCAACATCTTTACTACATCCTACCCATAAAACGCTTCTACTATTTCTGCGACGACATTATTCTGTTAGGTACAGCCTTACGCCATGTTCAACCAAGGGTTCCCATGTGAAAAAATGTAATGTCCTGATAAAATCTAACAACACCTTAAAAGAAAAAAGTAGGTAGACTGTAACTAGTGTTTTAAGCAAACAAATTGATTGAAATCTCTTTAACTGTAATTCATCCTATTTTAAAGATAACCTATCGATGTTTAGAAACTCTTTTACCCGAATTTCATTTATCCGAAAACGGTTCACCGGCTTTTTAAAATCCATATGTTTTGTTTTTCCACAACTTCACATTGCCACGGATTTACTTCATCACAGTTTTATTTGCCAACAAAAACAAAATCCCGAATTACATTAATCCATTTTTTTATTTGCCAACCTAATCAGTTGCCATATTTTCATAATCTAAATGTAACGAAAAGCCAAAAGTATGTTTTTATTATCTACCTAACCTAACATCAGAGTAAGACAACATTGCTTAATTTTTAGCGAGCGAGCGAAGCGAGCGAGCAAGACGGTTCGGAGCGGAAGCGACTCGGATAGGTTAGGTTCAAAGGCTAATGCGGGAGCTTCGCTCCGCTACGCTCCCGCATTAGCCTTTGGTGTTAGTTATTTTTTTATAACCACCTACAAAACCCCCTACCCACATAGCAAACTCAATAAAATGTTTGGGCGACATTAAACAACAAAATTAATATTACGCTCCACACATTTGTCCACACAATTGTATGGTCGCCTTTTGTACCCCTGACCTTTGCGGAATAATAATTTTGCGGAATAAATATATATTTGGCAAATGATCCTTCGGAATTTCATGCAGTTGGATTTTGGATCATTTGGCAAGTAATAAAACATTTGGCAAAAGAAAATATTTTATGGTAAATAAAATTTCGGACAAACAATAATTTTGAAAATGAAAAAAAGGAGTTTCGTTTTCGGAATTTTAATATTCGGAAATGAGCTTTTCGAAAATATGATAGGTAACCTATTTAAAATTATTTTGAAAGAACCTTTTATTTTTTTATTGATTACTTACTACTCACATTCATCATTTCATTCATTAAACCTGTCTAAACATTTATGTATCATGAAAACCTTTATTTCATTTTTATTTCATAAGGCCATAAAGGGCTAGAGGGCTGAGGGCTAAAAATCCCGACACTTGCCTAGTCCGGCCGCAATCCTGGCAAAGAGTCAAAAATCTGCACATATCCGGACAAATCCTGTCGTATGGCAACCCTAGTTCCACCTCGGGAACACTCCAAACAAATACTACTGGTAAACAAAGTACGTTATTCCGTTACCTTATTTGCCACACGTCCTCACATGCCAACCCGGTTAATTACCGGGACGCTAAACGAATTTAAGTTCGGATACGGTTAGTTGCCGTTTAACGAATTCAGTCTACGTTAGTTAGCGTGGCACGTGGCTTTTGTTCTAAGGATTGTGACTGACTTCAGATTTTTTTTATTGTATTACGATACTGGCTGGAATTAACGAGATTCATTTAGTTTCTAAACTCTCCACTAATAAGGTTTTTCTGCGCACACAAGTAGGGTCAACGTCATAAATAAGTGATCACTTTTGTACCATGTCACTTTAACGTCATGTTCGAAAAGCCATATGATATTATAATAACAACTGAAAGCGACAAGGTACAAAAGTGATCACTTATTTATGACGTTGACTGTACTTACCTCATAGAATTTGACACCTTATAAATATGACTGCTTAAATTCTGTGTTCAAACGACTGGTAGTCAAAAAATAGTTCAATTAGTAAGTAATTAGTTTTTAAGAGACTATTAGACCGGCATCAAAACGGTAGAACGGCTATTTGGCTACTAGTTGGCTACATATGGACAGGACGAGACGAGACGAGACGAGACGAAACGCGACTCGGGACGAGATTTAAGGAACTGACTACCACTTTTTATTAAATAATGGTGGCACAATAACAAGATTTCAACTTTACGAGTACACTTTTTCGTATTTATATTGACAGTCGCGGAATGAAAAATTTGTTGTTTAATTTGTTAATGTCAACTTTTGCTTGAATACAAACACGAAATTGCAATGATGACTTTGATAAATGCTGTTTGCATTTACTTTCAATCATCGTAAACGAATTTATCTCTACATTTATCAGAAAATAATGAGTTCAAACTTATAAAAAGGCTTCAGCTCAACTAATCATCGTCAAGGATAATTGGTTTGACTAAATTTAAATCCTGTTTTCAAACATCTATCTATCTATCTTCTAAAAATCAAAAAAAAAATTAAAATTGAAACTGTTTATTGCAATTAATGTTTGTAACAATTTTCTCATACTTAGTTACAACCTTTAAATATTTAAGATTATTATAACTAAGGAAATAAACGAAATAAAATAAAACTATTACTATTACTAGTACTAGTACGGACAGCGCCACAAACAAGCAACCACCCCTGCACCCCGCCACCTTAATATCATGTATAACGACTGAAAGCGACGAGGTACCAAGGCGCCCACTCCTTCATGACGCTGACGGTACTGTCAAGTTCACCAATATCCGCACCGTCAACATCCCACAAATATCTATACATAGACCCTATTATGGTAACATAAGGTCCATGTACAGACATCCATGAAAGGCCGGCGATACACATACCGGCGAACCAGACAGTACATTTAAACCTAGATTTAAGTAGCCTTATAATAAGTAAATACAGCATATGATAGATATTATACTGTAGGTGTTCAAAAATCAAAGTCCTGACACACTCACTCACTCACTCATTCATCACTGACTCGTCAATGCCCAGCCCAAGCCCTAGAATTTAAAAAACTGAAATTTTGCACAGAGATTCTTATTATGATGCATACCCGAGATAAGAAAGGAGTTTTTTGAAATTCCCACGGGATAGGGAATAAACGGGATTTATATATTTGGTTCAGAGTAACCCTATCTCGGTAACTATGATTACTAGGCTCTTCAAATTTGGCATGCAGTAGGTAATTATAACATATATTATAACAGTAATAGTATTTTATGCAACTGTATCATAATAAGGGCCAATAAGACACGAATGCGAGTTTATGACATGAGGCGAAGCCGAATGTCATAATAGATACGCATGAGTGTCTTAATGGCCGATTATGAATAGTTGCATACATTACTTTTTCTACGAGTTCAAAATAAACAATTACTACTTTAATAATGAATACTTACATAACGGACAATAAATGAATTTTTCGACTTTAAAAGTAGCAAATTATTGCTCGCTTCCATTGCCGCCTGTTTTATTTCTGGCGGCGTCAACATTTCTGCATCACTTAATTCACCAAAGTTACAAATTCTCACAGATAAAAAGTCATATAAATAGAGATTAACTCTTTTATTTATTTCTTTCAACTTGAAAGAAGTCCGTGCAAAAGCAAAACAAATTCCCGCTATTTTGAAACTTTTTTTTTACTATTCACAACCTTAGAATGGACCCGGGAACTTTACAGTCAAATTACTATACAGCCAAATTGAATGATGTTAAAATGTTCATATAGTATTTAATAATGACTTTAAAATTAATTTATTGTCCGTTATTTAAGTATTCATTATTTAATAATTGTTAATGTAAACATATTTTAATTAATGTATAATGACTTTATATTAATTTCCCGCTTTATATTTGTTTAATTTGCGACCGTACTCCTACCATAGAGCTTGATCAGCGTGTTCTCAATTACGAAATTTCGCTTGAAAAATAAACCTTGATTGTGATTGGTCTTACCTGTTCTTACTCATTTTTAAGCAACCAATCCGTGGCACACGCATATTTAAAGGAACTCGATTATCAAAATCGATTTCAGTATTCTTTTTTTGAATGTTATTATATTACTTAGTCCCGTAACATAATGAAAATTATAAGGGTTATTATGTTACTGAATTTGCACCATAGAGCATAGAACTTGGAACAGACTTATAATGTTAGTTATTATTGTATAATTTTTGACCATATAATTGAAAGATTATACCACAGGAGTAGAAAAAATATTTTATATTTATATTTTCTATATAACAGTCTGGTGCATTAATAGTGACATGTCCTGTCAAAATGTTGTATTTTAAAACTAACAAACCTCCTCGTTGTGCGACTTTACCCTATCAGAATTGATTCCCTTTATAATTAAAGCTGTTACGTTAAGTAGAACATCTATTGCATGTCAAACTTTTGTGAGATTTTACTTATTTTTCATAATATCGCCGGATGACAAGCAAAACTCACTAAAATTACTGTCACTGCTCTTCAAAAAGTCGTATCTAGTTAATAATTTCATACTGAGATACGAGCTTTGTTTTAAGTAGGTATTTGGTACTTAGTGACTTTTGCTTGTCACCCGACGATATTAAATACAGAACTTTACGTACAAACACAGTAATTCCATTTAAACAAACACGTGCCAATCTTCGCTCACTTTCCCAGCACAGATGCTAGTAAAACGTTCGGAGCACACATAAAACTAATAATTTTAATCCAGGCACTGTGTCTGTTGCGAACATTTTGTCCTCGCTTCATAAACTTAAAGCTACTTTATTATTCTATCTCCATTTTAATGAAAATACGCTCGAAACGCCTGCAGAAATAAGCCTTGGTAATGAAAGAGATGACATTTAGCGCATGAAGGCCCACTGCACTCACGTGCATTGGAATAAATGTTAATCATAATGTCCTTTGTGTGCCGGACTATAGTTGAGCCTGATTTATTTCTTGGAAAAACATGGATTTACATGCAGTTGAGTGCGGTCTATGCAGTATTAAAGGACGCACTAAAATACCCCTTAGGTTGTAAATATGAATGTGAGACAGTTTTACTCAAATTTACTTTGCACAAATTGTGTAGGTTTAAATTAGGCAAAACAACACATTTTTACACTTTTTTCGGTGAATTTACTAGTAATTAATAGTAAATATGAAAATATCAAATCATATGCACATACTCACGCGCACACAGACACACACACACACTGACACACTTTGTTTAAGTTAGTTATGTTTAGTTATAGTCTTAGTAATAATCTTTATTATAACTTACCTACCTTCTTTATTTAATTGTATACTCAATGTTTAGTTTTTGGAAGAGCGAGGCCTCCTAACACAAGTTTCGACTTAATGGGAGGTCTCAACCTTATATGTAAGAACCTTTGTTAAATGCAAATAAAGTTTTTTTTTTTTTTTTATTTATATGCGGAATAACGGAGATTTCAAATCAATGTTTACTTCTTCAATACAGTTGAACAACACACATTTTTCACAAGCTGGATTAATTTAGTCACGATTTCCAAAGCTTGACCTTACATAACTTTACTTTAGTTTGGATCTTTTTTTACGTTAACTTAGAAGTTTTATTTTTTCACAGCTTTAAGGGGCTGTAGACCTGAGTATATTATGTTATGATTTTAATTTCAACTCGATACTTCCACGCGTTCCGGAAATAAAGGGCCTTGAAAGACAGTCGGACGGACGAACGGACGAACAACAATAAAGTGATCCTAATAAGGGATGGGTTCCGTTTTTTTATATAAGGTATGTATATATAATAATACGTATATATAAGGCAGAGTAAGTTTGTATAGTTTTTTTTGTGTTTTTTTATTGTAGATGAAGTCACGACCCTTTTAACTTTACCTATTTATTTATTTATTTATTTATTTTTAAAATTGCATACATGTAGTACAATATTCAGCTGGTAGGATAAATTAAATTAAGATCGTACATGCGACCCATGTAGGGCGTTGCAATGACTTAAAATCTAAAATGTGGGTAAGCATAATATTATCGTTGCATGCAGATCATTAAATTCTTGAATAAATTACATTGCATAGAATAATAAAATTTGTCAAAATAATAATAAAATACAGAATCAAAAATCTAAATTAAATTAAAATGAAAAAAGAGAATAATATTATTATTAACAAATCAATGTCCAGCCATAATAATTCATAATTCTAGGTACAATATAAAGCACAAGCAAACACAAATAAATGGATCATGTCATATAGTCATTTATTTTTATTACCACCATAGACTGTGTTTATTTAAGGTCTGTGTCGTCTAAAAATTCGCTAAAGCTATAGTAGCATTTTTTTGTTAGAAGCGACTTCAACCTCTTTAAATATATTGCATCTCTTTCCTCTGCTTTGATAGCGATTGGCAACTTGTTGTAAACCCTTGCTGCGGCATAGTGAGGGCCATTACGAACTAACTTCATGTTGCAAAGAGGTAGTACTAGCTTAAATTTATGCCTTTCACTTTTTTGTTTTTTATAAAGAAATAAATTTTTACGCGCGAACAGGCCTAATTCTAAAATGTATAAGCACGGCAGTGTGAGTATACCGTGTTTGATAAAATGAGGTCTACAGCTGTCCGGACAGCGGATTCCCACTAATATACGGATGCATTTTTTCTGTAACACAAATAAATCCTGTACATCTGTGCTGTTTCCCCACACCATACCACACCTACGGGATACTATGATTTTTTTACTAAACAGCAGTGACAGAAAGTCTATTTTATACCTACTTAACATACTGTCAACTACAGTTGACACATGGAAACACACAAGTATAGAAACATTTTGTTAAACCCAACCTAAACTTACTGTAGACTTGACATTTACAAGCAATGGCATATCAATACTCTAAATGAGCCCACCAGCTGTTCTTATTAAACAAGAAATATGTACGTATACCGCTAAGGGTAGAACAAAAACTTTATAACGTCATAAATCATTACGATTGAAACTCCCAAAATTTGATCGAAAGGCTCAACTGTCAACTAGAACTGCTATTAGATTAGAACCCATTAAAGTTCCTTCGATAAATCTTTAAGTTTGATCCGCGAACAATTCTATCTGTCGTTTTGCTCCATCCATTGCTGTCTAGAATCCTTCCGAGATGAAATAGTACCTATTGCATTTGTGTAAGGTAAGGCAATATGAATAAGTTTAAGTTAGTCTTATACTACTAAAATTGTCTTCGTAATGGTTTCTGTTACATAGTTTGTCAAGAAAAAATGGTTTGATATTGCTTAATAAGAATGTGCAATGATTTCCATAACCACAAATTGTACTAATTTTCACTTTTTTTATAAAAAAAACACATAATTTCGATCTGCATACGTGTTCAACCACTGTAAAACGAAATGCATAACAACAAACTGCATATCTTCTGTTAAGATAATGATGAACTACTGCCGTAATTTCAAAAACTGCATAATAAACAAGTAGGTACATCATAGTCACAATTAATATATTATACATTACAAGTAACAACTAAAAGTAAACAATTGATAGTGAGTCAAATTCGACGGAGCCCCGTTTCATATTCCTAACCTGATTATGCATTTCAATCGTTATACTAAAAGTCAGTATTCAATATTATTATGAACGTTATAACTATTTATGATAAATGAGTGTTATTTATGTAATTGAAACGTTATGGTTTTAAACAGTAATGCACTTTGTTGTTAGGCAAAAGTTTATTATAAAAGAAACTATACTGATTGAACGGAACCCCGTCGGTATAACTTGACTGAAATCAATTATTTGAGAAGTGCGTCGTTGAATTAGATTCTAATTAAATTTTACTGAAAGAAACTTACTCTGCGTAAACCAGCGAAAACATTTAATGGTGTAAGTGAAGTTTTAATCCACATTGGGCCCAAGTTGATATACAGGACACAGGTGGAAGAGATGATGAGACTTACGCTAGCTGAAAGCATTATATTAATTTCACCACTCTGTACGAACCACTGCAAAGCAATCTTCCAGCCATTGTAACCTCTCGATGATGCTAATACTGCCCACCACTTAACAAACGACCAAAAAAATCAAATAAATCAGGGTAAATTCTCACGTTATCCTCGCAATGAAATCGTAACCATACGCACGGTTTCCACGGCGGGCGGCCCGACCGCAGCCACTATAGTTGAGCCAAAACGGATTACAAGCCGCGCGTCACTAATAAACTCTTCGGGCACAAACTAAGAGACGGCGTCATAAATCTACCATTAATACCTAGCCGCAGGCCACGTTGCTCCAATTTGTTCCAATTCCAAAGTTTGCGCAAACTTTGTTAGAAACTTTGCATGATTCCCGTGATTAAATCGATTTTGGATTGCCGGTAAACGGGATTCCGAAACTGCCGATTCGTCGTTAGAATTGAATGGCACCAAAAGTTTAGGGGCGTAAAATTTTAGCGTCCGACTTTATTCTGATTTGGAGTAAAATTTTCGGGGAACGATGGGTGGTTATGAATTTTATGGTTGTAAAGTGCATTGTTACAATTGGATGGAATTGAAGTACCTAACAATGAATATACCTTGTCGATAGTTTTATTGTGGCAACAAGCACTTCAAATCAAAGAAAACTTACTGAAAAGGTATTTGAAACTTAAGAAGTTGTTGCGCCAGAAATTTAAACGACATAATAATAATTGCGCTAAACTTTAGACACTAAGGCAGTCTTGCTGGAAATATTAAATCCAGATTTATCTAGTCGTTGAACTTGGTTTAGCTCAACAATTCCATATTATTAAACTGAAACCCAGTTTAGTAGATTCAAAATGTAAGGAACTGTATTAAAGTTAAAAGTAGCGTCTTATGGCCACTTGCTGGAAATACTTAGTTGAATTTCGAATTAGTGTTAAGCTCGGTTAATGAGTTTTCATTTTTTTCAGCAAATGGTCATTAGAAGTAGGTATGTGTCGTACCTATAAATATTTATCAGTCATTATAAGAACGCAACGCCCTACTTGTATTTGGTATTCCATCATCCAGTGTTTTGACTGTTTTGTTCAAGTTGACACGTTGCATTTCTAAGGCCACATTTACATTATTCCAGTAAAATGAGTCCAGTAGCATGACAATGCAGTGCTCGATTGGTCTCTTGTAACTCTTTATTTTTGCTATATTCTATACTATTTTTGCCTAAGACTCAAGGTTGTGGCAGCTTCCGCCAGTCATCAAGCTGATAAACTATTAAACTCACCATTAACTCATTGTTCCGTAAGAAAGTAATAAAAAAATTGATAGTAAATTGCAAGAAATTGCAATTTAGGAATCTACATAATATTGTGGACTAAATATTTGATGATGTGTTAATTAGTTGCGCATTTATGGTTTTAAAATTGTATAAAGTATGTGTAGTGTCATCTCTTTATCTCTAAGCTATTTCAAACACAATACTTGTGTTTTTTTTTATTGATATATAAAATATGATTTTTAAATTCAAATTCAAATTCAAAATTCTTTATTCACATAAAATATGGTACAATAGGTGATAAATTAACAATTCCAGTGCAGAAACATATTTTGCTACATAATAGCATGCAAAGTAACCTTAAAACTAGACTTATAATTACCTAGATACACAGAAATCGCAGAATGCAGAATCGTAGCTCATAATAATAATAACAATAATTTATCAATTCGAGTAATAGATTTACAATTTATATAATAAGTTATAATGTGTTCGTGTTAAAAAGGGCATTTGTTGAATAAAATATTTTTTCTTTGAGCCATCGATGAAGATTACTTTTAAATAAATTTAAGGGCAGAACTTTGAAGTTAGCCGGAATCGCATTAAAAATTTTGATGCACATGTGGTAACTATTTTTTTAAAAAAGAGCACTTTTAGGAACTATGTCTAACACAAGTCTGTCCTTATTTCTCGTACATCTTGGAAATATTTCTGAAGCTTTCTTAAATAGTTCTGGATGTTTTTTTACGAACACAGCTGCTTAAAAATATATAGACACGGTAATGTTAAGATCGCATATTTTTTGAATACAGGTTTACATGACTCTCGTGAAGAGATGCCACACATTGCCCTTAAACATTTCTTTTGGGCTATAAATGCCCTATTAATGTCAGTAGAATTGCCCCAAAGAAGTAGACCATATCTTAATGTTGACGCAACAACAGCGCAGCGCAGCGCGCAGTAAATGATTTTACTGTAATAATACGAGTATAAATAGGGGCTTTGTAAATAAAAATGTAGTTGAATCTTCTTGCTAATAAAAGATGTTTTACTTAAGTTAGACTGCCAAGTTCTGGATAACGTACTATTCAGTCAAGTCAGAACCTTGAAAGAACAGCCTTGCAGAGTTTCAGAAGCCAGATTTTATACTGGCGTTTTAACACGCAGGGAAGTATGCTTATTTTTGTAAGTACCTATAGATTGCGTTCACAGTTTTAAATATAAAACTGTTAAAGAAAAGCTATGTGTTTGTTAAATTTCAATAAATATTAGAATGCACCAATACAAAGAAAGGATCCTCTTATTTTAAGTACACGGTGCATTCGATTGCTGTAAAATACTGTGTAATGATTTGAAAAATAAAGTAAAATAAATAAATTTTGCTTAAATAAACGTAAAGGTTTGACCTATGATTTATCATGCATGGGATTGTGGAATCGAGCCCAGGCTCGCACTTCTGAGTTTTTTTGGAATTTATGTACGAAATTACATTTGAAATTTACCATGAGCTTTGCGGTAAAGGAAAACATCGTGAGCAAACCTATACACACGTGCAAGTAAATTCAATGGTATGTGTGAACTTCCACGCCAATCCGCACAGGGCTCGCGTAGGAACTACGGGCCAAGCCCTCTAATTCTGAGAGGATATGATAGGGATGATAATATCGTGATGATTTTAGTATAACATCTGCCTAGAGAACTATTTCTCTATTGTAGCTTGGCGGAGGCCAAGTCGAGCAAAACAATGACATGGCCGTACCATCCTTTTCTTGAAGCTAGCTTATGTTCTGAACGTTTAATAACGCCAATGCGCGCCCACCGACCGTCACGTATGGAGCGCTCTCTACAATTCACTTATCTGGCTGCTGGGCTGCCTGCGGATCCCAAGTGGGAGCCATAGAACGTGAGACTTTTGCACTAACTTTTACGAACCAACTTTATTTGTCCGACCGAATGAAGTGAGAGATGCTTTCGATTTCAAATTTAGGAGTCCAATTTCTTAAATGCCCCAACTTGCCAGCTTCCGGCACAACCTCAGAGTCCCATGGACGTTTGCAATACTTACTACCAACGAACCTACTAATAAACTATAATTTAGAAAGTTCTTGATGATACGTGTACGTGTTTGTGGTGGATGGAGTATGGATGCTTGAATATTTTAAAGTTTGGATGTTTGAAGTTTCTTAGTTAATCGCACAATAATGGCGTAATGGAATTAGATGATATTTTTGGCGTAAAGATAGACTAAAATCTGGATTGAGTCATAGGATACTTAATATTCCGCTGATGTGTTCCCGTGGCATAATATTTTAACTTTAAACAAAACTAGAGGGCGCTGTACAAGAACGTTGAAGTACCTTGGCTTTCAAGATGACGTGTTAATTTCGTTCGCAATCAATAGATGGCGTTGTCTGAGAGAACGTTGCGCTTTAAAAACATTACCGTAACAATTTTTACTCCAAACTCTAAGATTATATTTATAAATAAATTTTGACGGTATTTCTAACGCGGACGAAGCCGCGGGAAAATGATAGTAATATAATAATTATACATATCTACTAGCGTTACATTATATCAGCTTATCGGAAAACGGATAATGCACAAGGTACCTACAGTCAAGGAAACTGAATGCGTTCCAGGTCGAAACCTTTTCACAAACAATTTCACGATGAAATTTATCTTTGGTAGACCCAAATATAAATGAAATATCGCGTTTTAAAAGCCAGATGAACATAACATCAAAAATTTCGAAAATAGTTTTTTTTTCATAAATCTGTTCTAAATGTGGTCCTGCATGAACTGCCAAAAGGACGTAATCGTACAGTTGATATTTCACTAGTTCCAAAAAAATTAAATGATATAAAAAGCAATTTCAATAGAACCAGCTAAACGTATTTTGAAATCCATTAAATTACTTGTAGTAATTTTGCTATTTTTTAGGGCCACAACAACGTATCAACCAAAATACTATTCTTTGTGTAGTAGAATGCTGCTGGATTCATAATTCTACACGAACCATAACAACGTATCCAAGTACAATAATAATAAACGTTAAAAACATTTTCAAAAAATTAAGGGCCAAAGTACCTATGTCAACCAAATTTCAAAAAAATATTTATTGCTGGTATACTAGCAAATATAATTACAATATTTCTTAACTTTCTGAAAGCTGTATTGTGTGTGTACGTGTCAGTATTTTTTTTTTCTTTCTTTCGTGGCATAGTCACTTACCAAGAAGCTGGTAAAGTTGAAAGTGGTAAAATTTCGCAGTTTTTTGGCTCTCCTGCACAATTTCGATAAACGATGTTACGTTCATCTGGTTTTTACACCGCGATATCAACATGACATTTGCAGCAAAAGAGCGCGCGCAGACAGAGAGCGGTCTGGAGTTCCGCGTTCCGCGTTCAGAGTTCTGTGTTTTGACCGCTCGAGAGTTCCGACCGCCTGCTGTGTGCGTTATCGTAAGGGACCTAGTACATTTGAAAGAACGCAGAACTCGGAACTCGGAACTCGGAACGCGGAACGCCAGACCGCTCTCTGTCTGCGCGCGCTCAAAAGGTTCCAATCTGGTACGCGATTCAGTTGCTTTAACTGTACATAAATGTGTCATAGACATATAACTGTACATAAATGTGTCATAGACATTTAACTGTACATAAATTAAATTTTAAATCATCAATCAATTTTAAGTTTGCATACCTACCCGGAGTCGATAATTTTATGTCCACAGGAGAGGCAATTTTTGACTTTTATGCTGTGTATGAATATGCCCTAATATCCTGCCAATTTCCAGGTGTCTAAATAAAGTGCTTTGTTAGTCAGTCAGCCACGTCACTCATACTTATGTATATAATGCTTGGTAGACACAAAAATGTGGAGTCAACATCTTTTTACACTATTACTATAATAAAATTTAAAGTCATTATATCACAAAAAAAATAAAAGTTTAATTGCGAAGGTGGGGACGATTTGATTAGTTTCGATTTTTTTTTCGGTCACCAGCTTAATAATATTTATGAGATAAAGGTTTTTTTACATATTTTATTTAGAATGACTGATCAGCGTTTGACCGCTATCTCACCTGATGGTAAGGGCGTTTGAGTTCAAAGATGTAAATGCCAAGATGTAGATGCGACCTTTATTACAAGTTTTTATTCAAATTGCACCGTTCGTATGTTTATATTGGCTAAACTGACGTGACACCCTACTTCATTCAACTCGTGACCACGGCCACTGCAATGTGGCCAAAAAGTCGAGGTCAACATAAATGCGTGATTGATTAAACCCGCTTAAAGTAATAGTCATGAGTTCGTATGTTTTGAAGTCGTGGCTTCAAAATTTCCAAAGCATTATTCGCGCGCTTCCTGGTATCCGATTAAGTTGCAATTTGGCATACTTATGGAAATCCAGTGTCAGTACAATAATCTGGCAGTAAAATTCTAGTGGTCCGGTCAGAATCGTCTTCGCAGATTGGAACATTCCACGATTAACACCATCAACTTGAAACTAGTTACGGATTTATTCTCACTGGATTTAATGTAGTATAGGTAGATAACAAAAGAAGATCAGCGCCGTTCGCAAGATCGGCAATTTTTGCTGATTTGATTTTTGATTATGGTTTTATATTTATTGTTTTTATCTATGTTGTCACAAATAAATGTTTTTTTTCTTTCTTTCAATGCAAGTACAGTCAGTCAAAAAGCTAGTATAAAAATAAATTAACAGTAACTTTAATTTGTAATTAACAACGTAAACATGAAACTTTTTTGCACACTTGCAATGTTTAATTCTTTTTTATTAGTACAGATTTAAACTAGTAGAGTTTTCTTCATGTAGTAATCTTCACCATCTCGGTCTATACTCCTCATTAGATCACAGGCTCAACTCAGAATGAAAGGGCTACATTATTGCCTGTGCGGGCCCCGTATGGACGAACTTCACTCACTATTAAATTTCTTTGCAGGTGTGAGCTTTGATTGAGATATATTTTCAATCACCGTAAAGCTCATGGTAAATTTCAAATGTAATTTCATACAGAGCGGGATAATAAAATTAAAACATGCAAGTAATTTAAAAATAAGATCTCATTTTGTAAGGCGCGTTACTAGCTCGTTCCTTTTTACACAGAGGCGAGTTGCTTGCAACATTAGTTTCTCGGTTCCCGGTCCAAAAGTGGTAATATTTTCCGACGATAAATTTTAAATGCCTCATTTTACGTGCACTTTCTCTTAGTTTGTTAGATTATAGTCTGAATTTATTGCACCCGCGTCTGTTATAACTTAATGAAGGACGTCTGGTTTATACGAGTGGTTCCTAACATTGTGTTTCGATACAATAAATTGTATGGTTTGTTTTCTTGCCTAAATAAATCGCCTAAAATCGAATGATTCTTGCATGGTACCTAATATCAAAGCCGTGGTGAACTATCGCCTCTCAAGCAGAGGTTCATGGGTTCAAATCCCGGCTCGCACCTGAAAGTTTTTCGGAATGTATGTGCGAAATTTTGCTATGAGCTTTACGGTGAAGGAAAACATCGCGAGGAAACCTGCATACACCTGCGAAGAAATTAAATGGTGTGTGTGAAGTTCTCAATCCGCGCTGGGTCCGCGTGGGAACTACGGCCCAAGCCCTTTCATTCTGAGAGGAGGCCTGTGCCCCGCAGTGGGACGTATACCTATATATACTCGTAGGCTGGGATGATATAATATCAAAGAAGTCGTGGTAGCATAGTGGTTTGGCCTCTGGCCTCTCGCAGCTCATCTCGTAAGTTTTTCGGAATTTATGTGGTAACAACTTACATTTGAAATTTACAATGAGCTTTACGGCGAAGGAAAATATCGTAAGGAAACTTGCCACCTGCGAAGAAATTCAATGGTGTGTGTGAAATTCCCAATTCGCACAGAGCCCTTGCGGGAACTACAACCCAAACCTTCTCATTCTGAGAGGAGACCTGTGCCTAGCAGTGGGATGTACCTAATTAGGCCGAGATAAATATCAAATCAGAGAATGCTAGCCTCTTTATACAAACGATAATAGTTATTTGTGCAACAAGAGAGCAAAGTTGTTTTTTACTGCGAGTGCTGATTTTGAATCACGAGTTAGCGAAGGATTCTATAATTGAATCACGAGCGTTTAGCGAGTGATTCTAAGTTAGAATCCTGGGTGCGCGAGTGATTCAAATACACGAGATGCAAAAAAACATTGGTCTCGTGTGACACATACAACTTTTCACCTCAGCAGCGAGAACATAATAAATTATTAAAGGTATATAAACGTCGTCTTTTTGTCTTTGTTGTGGTTTTCAACATTGAGTAAATACTTCATATTATATATATAAAAATAGGTACAGTCTCCGAAAAAGTGTTTGGATTGTTTAAAAATATCATAAGCTTTTAAATATTTTTCGCGAGACTTTTCAAGTAAGAAACTTACTCTGCATTATGTATTAATTCGTCTGGTGTTCAATTGTTGACTTCGTCACTGGACTCACTCAATTCACTCATATCATATTCAAAAATGTATTAAATAAGTACTTATTACTATTCTAATAATTTCCAAATTGCCTCTGATCGTGTATCAAACTCATAGATATCGAACTCTGTAGCTAGAGAAACAGAAGAAAAGAATTAAAATTTGAATCCCGCTATTTTTTTAAAGATGCGTTCCGATACTATACCCGCTGCGTTCCGATGCTGCATCCGCCGTATTTACCACGATGTTCAAGATTGTTAAAATTATTAATAATTATATAGGTACATGTTTAAACTTTGTTTTCAACAACATTTTTACTATTAATTTGATTATATAAAAATATAATCCAATTATTAAAAAAGTACCTACAATAATTTAATTTAAAACCTTAACAGACGAATTACAATTTTAAGGTTAAGAACTTATTATGAGTAAGTATCCGAACGTTCAATCGTTCGTTTATTTTTAGGTCGACTAGGATAGAATTTGAAATCGAAATTCGAATCGATTTGATCTTATCTATCGCTCTTTTCGTATCGAAATGAAAGTGACAGATCAAACTGAAGTTCAAATCTTTCGAATTCAGTAAGCAGACCCATCATTGTCTTTGACTTTAAAAAAAAAAATTAAAAAGCTACTTTGTCTCACGTAGTGAGCAAAATCGGATTTTGCTCACTGTTTTTTAGTAGCAAAACCTGCCTGTTTGAGGTGCTGAGGTGAAAAAACTATTGCCAGTGACCGATTTTTTATATTTGAAAATAATAAAAGTTCTAACGAAACTTGCCTGGCTTTTTATAGCCTAGTGAAATGATTACCTGAAATTTTGATACTCTATGTTGCGAACTCCTTGCATTTTTAATACTTTTTACTGTTTACTATATCTTTTTTTTTTAAAAGTGTTTGTCATTTTTTATGTTGTTGTGGTTGAAGTTCTGTGAGTGTGTTTTGTATGGTTTGGTTGCTTGATATTAAAATATTTTTTCCTACTCCTGTTCTTTTATCTGGTTTTTACATGGTCGCGAACAAATATATAAGAACATAGATAATATGGCTTCAGAAAGTCTATACATAATCTATTCGCCATAACAGCACTTGTGTCGTAATGTCGTTATTACGATACACCTAGCTGCCACATAATATTAAATGTAGGGTACACTCAACACTAAAGCCCAGTTTAGACCTGCTGAGTTGAGTAAAGTAGGGTACAGTCGGGTACAGTAGGGTAAAATAGGGTACAGTAGGGTACAGTCGGGTACAGTCGGGTACAGTCGGGTACAGTAGGGTAAAATAGGGTACAGTCGGGTACAGTAGGGTAAAATAGGGTACAGTCGGGTACTGTAGAGTATAATAGGGTACAGTTGGGTACAGTAGGGTAAAAAGGGTACAGTCGGGTACAGTAGGGTAGAATAGGGTACAGTTGGGTACAGTAGGGTAAAATAGGGTACAGTCGGGTACAGTCGGGTACAGTAGGCTAAAATAGGGTACAGTAGGGTACAGTCGGGTACAGTAGGGTAAAATAGGGTACAGTAGGGTACAGTCGGATACAGTAGGGTAAACTAGGGTACAGTAGAGTACAGTCGGGTACAGTAGGGTAAAATAGGGTACAGTAGAGTACAGTCGGGTAAAGTAGGGTAAAATAGGGTACAGTCGGGTACAGTAGGGTAAAGTAGGGTACAGTCGTGTACAGTAGGGTAAAATAAGGTACAGTAGAGTACAGTCGGGTACAGTAGGGTAAAAGAGGGTACAAAAGAGTACAGTCGGGTACAGTAGGGTAAAATAGGGTACAGTAGGGTACAGTCGGGTACAGTAGGATAAAATAGGGTACAGTTGGGTACAATAGGGTAAAATAGGGTACAGTAGAGTACAGTCGGGTACAGTAGGGTACACTAGGGTAAAATAGGGTACAGTCGGGTACAGTCGGGTACAATAGGGTAAAATAGGGCACAGTCGGGTACAGTAGGGTAAAATAGGGTACAGTAGGGTACAGTCGGGTACAGAAGGGTAAAATAGGGTACAGTTGGGTACAGTCGGGTACAGTAGGGTAAAATAGGGTACAGTCCGGTACAGTCGGGTACAGTAGGGTAAAATAGGGTTCAGTCGGGTACATTAGGGTAAAATAGGGTACAGTAGGGTACAGTCGGGTACAGTAGGGTAAAATAGGGTACAGTCGGGTACAGTAGGGCACAGTCGGGTACAGTAGGGTAAAATAGGGTACAGTAGGGTACAGTCGGGTACAACAGGGTAAAATAGGGTACAGTTGGGTACAGTCGGGTACAGTAGGGTAAAATAGGGTATAGTCGGGTACAGTAGGGTAAAATAGGGTACAGTAGGGTAAAATAGGGTTCAGTAGGGTACAGTCGTGTACAGTCGGGTACAGTAGGGTAAAATACCCTACTGTACCCTATTTTACCCTACTGTACCCGACTGTACTCTTTTTTACCCTATTTTACCCTAATGTACCCGACTGTACCCTACTGTACCCTATTTTACCCTACTGTACACGACTGTACCCTACTTTACCCTACTGTACCCGACTGTACCGTATTTTACCCTACTGTACCCGACTGTACTCTACTGTACCCTATTTTACCCTACTGTACCCGACTGTACTCTACTGTACCCTATTTTACCCTACTGTATCCGACTGTACCCTACTGTACCCTATTTTACCCTACTGTACCCGACTGTACCCTACTGTACCCTATTTTACCCTACTGTACCCGACTGTACCCGACTGTACCCTATTTTACCCTACTGTACCCTACTGTACCCTATTTTACCCTACTGTACCCTACTGTACCCTATTTTACCCTTCTGTACCCGACTGTACCCAACTGTACCCTACTGTACCCTATTTCACCCGACTGTACCCTACTGTACCCGACTGTACCCATTTTACCCTACTGTACCCGACTGGACCCTACTGTACCCTATTTCACCCGACTGTACCCTACTGTACCCGACTGTACCCGACTGTACCCTATTTTACCCTACTGTTCCCGACTGTATCCCATTTTACCCTACTGTACCCGACTGTACCCTACAGTAGGGTACAGTACAGTACAGTAGAGTCGAGTCGTAGGAAAAATATTGTATGCAACGGTGTATAATTTGGTCTTAACGGCTCGTGCCGTCTTCCATTGCGATACTCGCATTCGCTCGTATCGCAACTCACGTCACTCGCCTTTTAAGACCTCACTTATACAACAGTTGCATAAAATACTATTAGCATTATTTAACTCACATCGTCGTTTTCATTACAGTCCATTCCTTTTACGTTACACTCTATATACGCTATACGAAAAAAGCACCCGGTATAACTTTGTTTTAGGACTACCTGTATACGTCCCACTGCACGCTGCAGGGCATAGAAATCTTCTCAGAAAAAAAAATATCAAAATTAATTATACAAAATTAATTAAAAGCGCAAAACAATGTAACGATGAAAAATAATTGGTGCCCGATCCTGCGAGATTAACATTAACGCATTTGGTGAGCGCCCCTGAAAAATGTCCCTTTTGATATAAACTTTTCCTTTGATATAACTTTAGGCAGAGACAGATTTCCTCTCCATTAGACAAATTGTTTTAAAAAGTTTACCATTGGGAAGGTCGGAGTTCGAACAATGGAAGCGTTCGTCACTAAGCGTCGAAATCACAGAGCTTCATTATTTATATGTACGGTCATTCGTAATTTATGTTTATTTCCGTGTGACAATAAGTAATTTTTCTACTCCTGTAGTATAATCTTTCAATTATATGGTCAAAAACTATACAATAATAACTAACGTTATAAGTCTGTTCCAAGTTCTATGCTCTATGGTGCAAATTCAGTAACATAATAACCCTTTATACTACGGACTGAGTAATATAATAACACTCAAAAAAAGAATACTGAAATCGATTTTGATAATCGAGTTCCTTTAAATATGCGTATGCCACGTGATTGGTTGCTTAAAAATGAGTAAGAACAGGTAAGACCAATCACAATCAAGGTTTATTTTTTCAAGCGAAATTTCGTAATTGAGAACACGTTGATCAAGCTCTATGGTACGAGTACGGTTGCAAATTAAAAAAAAATAAAGCGGGAAATTAATATAAAGTCATTATACATTAATTAAAATATGTTTACACTAACAATTATTAAATAATGAATACTTAAATAACGGACAATAAATGAATTTTAAAGTCATTATTAAATTATGAATATTTTAACATCATTCAATTTGGCCGTATAGTAATTTGACTGTAAAGTTCCCGGGTCCATTCTAAGGTTGTGAATAGTGAAAAAAAAAGTTTCAGAATAGCGGGAATTGGTTTTGCTTTTGCACGGAGTTCTTTCAAGTTGAAAGACATAAATAAAAGAGTTAATCACTATTTATATGACTTTTTATCTGTGAGAATTTGTAACTTTGGTGAATTAAGTGATGCAGAAATGTTGACGCCGCGCCGCCAGAAATAAAATAGGCGGCAATGGAATTGAGCAATAATTTGCTACTTTTAAAATCGAAAAATTCATTTATTGTCCGTTATGTAAGTATTCATTATTTAAGTAATAATTGTTTATTTTGAACTCGTAGAAAAAGTAATGTATGCAACTATTCATAATCGGCCATTAAGACACTCATGCGTATCTATTATGACATTCGGCTTCGCCTCATGTCATAAACTCGCATTCGTGTCTTAATGGCTCTTATTATGATACAGTTGCATAAAATACTATTAAAATTGTATATATTTTCAATAAAAGCTGTTATTGTTGACTTTTGCACAATTGTGCATACGTTTTTAATAAATGTAACGATAAAAACCGGCCAAGAGCGTGTCGGACACGCCCAAGGTAGGGTTCCGTAGCCATTACGAAAAAATCAAGTAATATTTTTCTAAGGATTTCGTATGTGTACGGAATCATCCAAGTTTAGGTATGTTTTATACCTTAGGCTACTATTTACTCTTAAACTACAAATAATTTCTAAGCAATCTTAGCCGCTATAATTTTCCTAGTAAATTTGATATATTTACTACCATTCTGAATTTTTTCAAATTTTTCCAGCCAACAGTTTAGATTTTAGAGGGGGGGGACGGCCGATTTTAATGAAAATTTTCACTTTAAAGTTGAATATTTCGCAAACAGAGCACTGAATAGAAAAATCATGTTAGCAACCTTGCAATGGTTTTAAAAGACCTATCCAACGATACCCCACACTATGGGGTTAGCCGAGAAAAAAAAAATCTCCCCCACTTTACGTCTATGGGAGGTACCCTAAAAAAATTTTTTTTACTTTTTTTATTCAATCACTTTGTCGGCGTGACTGATATATATATTCATGCCAAATTACAGCTTTCTAGTACTAACAGTCTCTGAGCTTAGCCGCGGACAGACAGACAGACGGACAGACATGGCGAATCTATAAGGGTTCCTAGTTGACTAAGGAACCCTAAAAATGTTTCTTTTGTACAGAAATGGGTTCCGCTAATCGTTTTGTATCCTAAGTAATTTATGTGGCGCGCACCTTTACGATTGCGGGCGTACTTTTTAAATTTTTTTTTTATTGTTTCTATTTGTGACATCTTTTAATTGGCTTCTATGTTATTGTTATTACATGTTTAACCTACTCTGTAACGTGTTAGTTCTCCAAAAATCTAATATGTAAAAATCTCGTGTCACGGTGTTTGTTATCGAACTCCTCCGAAATGGCTTGACCGATTTTTATGAAACCTTTTTCTCTATATTCGGTAGGTCTGAGAATAGGTCGTAGGCTACTATTCTTCGCGGATGGGGTCGCGGGCAACAGCTAGTAACTAAATAAAATAATGAAATGGTAGAGTTAATCTAAGTATATCATTTTTGAATGCACAAAAATAAGTGAAGAACAATGGTATAGTTGAATTTAGATGTCATCATCATCATTTCAGCCGAAAAACACATACACACAAACTACGTAGGTACTGAAGTAAAATTCGCTAAACGAAGTCGCCAAAGCTGTTAAAATATGTAAAATTGCTTAAGTGAACCATTTTCTTCTCTATTAAAATTAACAATAAAATTGTATTAGAAAGCACAGGCAAAATAAAACAACGAGAAATTTCATCGTCTCGCAATAAGAAACAAGAACGATCGCGCCAAAATATCTACACATCCTTTCTCAAAGCTAATAGAGCCTAGTGCTACATCGATTTATAACAAATTGAACAAACATCGTTATCATCTCGTGCACAAAATGAAAAGCCGAGTTATCTCGGGGTCTTTCGGACCCAACTCCCTGCGGCAATAATAACTTTGAGTGATGACCCACGATTTGTTGGGGCCCGTCCTCGGTCGTTACTGGATCTTTTCAGTTTTTATTCCCCTTACGATGTTTCATTTCTTGATTGTCTGTTGTATTAAGACGGTACGTGACACCATCATGTGTTCATGATATATTTTATTTCGTTTGTTTTGGACGTTGCGTGGTCATGTTGCGAGATATCCTCATGACGCCGTGAAGAAATATAATATAACAGATACTTTGCATGGTGTTTTAAAAACATAACTGAATTACTGTAAAATTACCTACTCTTAATTTCCATAAGAATTGATCTATGTACCTACATTGTATGAAAAATATTTACTGATAATTTTAATTTGGAGTTTCTTTTGCATACTAATTAATAGTTCTTCATCATCATGGTCAGCTAAATGACGTTCACAGTTCCGCATAGGCTGTCGACAAAAACACCTGCGCCACCTGCGTCCTACGGACTGCTGCGACCATCGTCAGGTCATAAGCCCACCCTTATGAAGGTCCTACCTACTCTTCATCTTCCGGTACGTAATCACAACTCAAGAACAAATTGGCCTCTGACATCAATAGTCTTAAGCCAAAATAAAATTAAAAAAAAAGTGAAAGCTGCTCTACAGGCTACAATTTTATGAATGTGCTTCGGAACTGCACGACCTTATTCCACCTGCTCCTTTCTTCCACAGATCGACCAGAAGTAGGCGGGGTCTCCACCCTTGCGTTGTCAGTATTTCCCAAAATCTGCACAAAGCTTTTTCGCTCTTCCTTCATCAACCACACAGCTAAGGAGTGGAATTCCCTGCCTGCGACTGTGTTCCCTGAACACTACAATTTGGCTGCTTTCAAGCCTAAGGTGAATGAGCATTTACTAGGCAAGCGTGCTCCATCGTAGGCCTCATCTTCGCTTTCCATCAGTGATTGTGGTCAAACGCAAGCCTATAATGTATAAAAAAAAACTGGCACACAAAATCGTTCTAATGCCGCATAAAGTGTCTGGAATTAAAAAGACCACGGCGTCCTAAGCAAAAACCGACAGGTAGAAAACAAATCGCGTTAATATTTCGTTCCACGCCCCAAAAACCTGATTAACACACGAGTTCTGAAACATTGTGTGTTCAAAACGACGCGTTGTTGCAAATCCGTTTCGCTCGTAAAGAAAATTGTGTAATATATCAACGTGTTAATACCGCGTGAGAGAGCCCGTTTATCAACTCAAGTCCTATAATAATATCTTTTGTAAAATTTATTTTTACCTCTTTTCATCTTGGTTGTGTATGCGAGTTTGCAGGTGAGCCGTGTAAGGATTTCAAGCTTTATCCACGTTGAGCTGCGCTAAAATGTTTCCTTTGTTTCATTTTAAACCCGAATATAGAAACTTCGTGGTCTCAACGGTCTACAAGGTAAAATGTTGAGCTTGATACATAATTAGTGTTTCTAGTTTAATTGATGCTGGACAATATGATGCATTGGAAGGTCAGAAGCCATGGTGGCCTAGTGGTTTGACCTATGGCCTCTCAAGCAGAGGGTCGTGAGTTCGAGCCCAGGCTCGCACCTCTGAGCTTTTCGGAATTCTTATGCAAAATTACATTTTAAATTTACCATGAGCTTTACGCTGAAGGACAACAGTGTGAGGAAACCTGTGCAGTACTCATCTGGGAAGAAATTCAATGGCGTGAGTAAAGTTCCTAATCCGCACAGGGCCCGCGAGGGAGCTACGACCCAAGCCCACTCATTGCTTGCGTTCTGCAGTGGGACGTATATAGGCTGGGATGATGAATATAATGCATTTACTCAATTGTTAAAATGAATCTGAAAAAATTGATGTTCATACTTTGTTGAATTATGGATACCTCAAATTAAATATCAATAATTAAAACAATTGAATATAATGTATTACTTATATTGTTCAGTATTAACTGAGCTAGCAGTAATAATTTTGCATCACGTTTAAAATTTCATCTTGTCTTTTAATAAGTTGGAAGTGTTTTTTTTTTCGCAATTGGTAAGCTTTTATTTGTTTCTCGATTACTAGGTTTAACAGTATAACAGACGTATTTTCCGTTGTTGTCGCACCCTCCTTACGATTCATTACATTCTCATTCGTTTTTCATGTTAAATTTATTTTTTTATTTATTTAACACAAGCAGTATTTCCCATTCTTAACAATCCTCGGGGGCGATATCACGGGGGTTCTGAAAATTCAATTTCAATGCGCTGCCTGAAACAGACGCAATGTACGTTTTATTGAGAATTTTAATACACCGTATCCAGATACGACGATACGAGTATTACAAAAATATCGTGTCGTCTGTGACATTGTGTAAAATTGTTAGAGTTATTTTCGCGATTTTTTGAACAGACAACTCAAGTTCATTGACGCCCACACATTTTTTGTGCAAAGTAAATCTAATTCAATTACGCCTATTCAATAATCAATTGGTGTAATTGAATAAGATTTACTTTACTATTCCATATTGATCTACAAGTGATTTTGGAGCCTAAAGTGGCTACATTATTATACAGTATTATTACATTTCTACAACTACCTAATTGTTACTGTATTGATTACTGATATTGTAGATGTCAATTTAAGTACGATTTAATGTCTGCAAATATAATAAGTAAGACATTTTGAGACGATGATTGGATGTTTAGATGTTTGTTGTTCAATCACGAAATAACGACTAAACGGATTTACTTATATGAAACAGTGTACATGTAATAATATTTAATACACCGGTCGGTATTGCACTCTTGTAGGAGAGTATTTTAATTCATAGAAGGCGATGTCCAGAAACATTGAAATACCTTGGTTTTCATCCATTAAATTCATTTGCAATCAATAGACGGAATTGTCCAAGTGAACATTGTGTTTTAAAGATTGTAAATGATTCCATGAAGCCACGGGTTGAGACTAGTGCGTTTATAAAAGTTGTGCTAAAAATGTTTACAAGTAAAATATGGTTTCCACTGTATAATACAGTTATATGGAAACAGTTACACAATATTACCGCACGTCGCAAATGTCAGGGGTGGGCATTATGGCGTTTTTTACTATAGCATCTGTACGCGGGGTACACGTCAATAAAATTTACATTCGTCTAAACAGGTTTGGGACCACCAATTGATAAATGGAGTGCCTTTCTTTTGAATTTAAATCGAGAAATGGTGTTTTAAGGAACACTCCCTCATAGATTGCGGTGGCGCTGTGTTTTTTAAAAGATTTTTTTTTAGGAACACGAACATCCATTTGTTGTTATACTTAATTTGCAACTCCCGTATTGGCTTGCTCCGCCATTAGTAGCTGAGTGAACATTATTCGCATCCCACAGAGTGATACAGGCATGCGGTTCAGTATGTCTTTGGATGCAACACCTTGCAGTTGGTTCATTAATTGAGCGTTTGTTCCAACCTTTCGTGGATTTATTATTTTGTAGAAATTACAAAAGTTTCTGACTCAGTTTCTAGTAATCCAGTAGAAGTACAGGACCTCTAATAAATAACCGAAAACGCCATCAAAACCTACCGCCGATTCGTAGACCATGTGACCACGAAATTGAGGCGATTGAAAAAGTAATAACCCAGTTTGGGTACAAAACCTTTGTCATACTTGTCATCGCCGACGTCATGAAGACTTCCAGGCAACACGGTGGAAATTGAGTTGCTCGGCGCCATGGTAATGAAAACCGAGAAAGGCGTTGTATTCTCTCTTGAACCTACTAAATATGTGATTTTCTAAAAAAAAATCCGATCGTAACTTAACCCGTTCTGTCGCAGGAATGAGTCAGATGCCTGGTTGTTAGTCGTTCACTGACGTTGACATTGACCGACGTTAAGACACAGACCAGGTGTCTTCTTTGTTTAATACTTGCGACCAAACCGGTCAAGTTATGATTGTCTTTTAAACGCTTACCTACAGCCCGCAGTAAACATAAATTCCCATTTCAGCTTAGATAATATCGGTTGCTAAGGTTCGGGCAATAATGAGCGATAACCTTTTCATAAAATGAAATGTCGAAGAGTGTATTTGTAATCTGAAATTGGAAAAAGTTAAGAATCGTGATAAATAGGAAAGTGGGGCACCTGGCGAGTAGGACTGACGACGTCGTTAGTTTAGGATGATCTTAGATGAAACTGACACTGACAAACTACCTACTTTAGTGAAAGAAATGTGAAGAAATAGAGCCAATAAATAAATCGAAACCTATTTACGTGGCAAGGCTGGTCAGATTAAGGTAGACACTAAACTAAGTAATTTATTGAATCAGGCGTTACTTTCTGGAGGTCCATAACTATTAGGTGAAACACTTACTTTGTTTACCCGCGACCTTATGATAACTACGTTTATGCAAGAAATATTGTTAACTAGTTATTTTCATGTTTTATGTACAATAAAGAGTTTTACATACATACATACATACATATTGTGTTCACGCAGTTCCTCCACCTCCAACCACACTGTACGGACACACACAAATCACACGAACCCATCTCTATCACCACCACTACGCTAATTGACGCGTTTCAAACTCAACCAGAGCTCATCTTCAGAGCGACACAACCGTTCACCATGCTATCAGATGTTAGTATACAAAGTATTTTTTCCATGGAGATAGTAATTTGATTATGGCTTTTTAGCCATATTGATGCCTCGCGCGTTTGAATCTCGTAGCATTTAATCCTCACAATTGATTTATCAACAATGAAATTATGACAGTAAAATTTTACTTTCAACGTTCTTAATAAATGGCAATAAAATGAAGATGATTTAAGCAATTCGTCCAGTGATCCTAAAAATAAAGATATTGACTCCTAAACTAACTCAATCAATATTGAGTAAATAGTTCTTAAGGTCAAAAAGATAAATACTAGGGGCGTTCAATAAAAAGTGAGAATGAGTATGTTATAAACAACTTTTACTAAATGTAATTTTATTTTTCGACATAGTCACCTTTTAGCATAATACACTTATTATATCTTGTTTCTAAACTTAAAATTTCATTTTTAAAAAAGGTCTCATCTTGAGTACTTAAAAAATCTTGTACTGCAGCGACTACCGCGTCGTCTTCTTCAAATTTCTGGCCTCTCGGGTATTGTTTCAATCTCGGAAATAGGTAAAAATCACTGGGAGCGAGATCTGGTGAATACAGAGGTTGCTTAAGGATATTGAACCCAGCATCACGAATTGCAGCCATTGCAACGATGGACTTGTGTGCCGGGGCATTGTCCTGGTGGAACAGCACAACTTTCGAGAGTTTACCTCGCCGTTTTTCGCGGATCTCATTGCGCAATGTTGCTATTTGTTTGGCGTATAAAGTGCCCGTAATAGTGGCTCCATGTTTGAGATACTCAATCATTAATACCCCTTTACCATCCCAAAAAACAGAGCCCATGACCTTACCGGCAGATGGGCTGACCTTGAATTTCTTCGGAGTTGAAGATGATGGCCTTTTCCATGTCATAGACTGCAGTTTCGTTTCAGGGTCGTAATGATGGAGCCATGTTTCGTCCATTGTCATAAATCGCGCCAAAAAAAGTTCCCGGTCTTGCTGTATCAGGTCCAAAGCTTCTTGACAAATCTCGACTCTAGTTTGTTTTTGCGTGTCAGTAAGCATTCTTGGTACCCAACGCGCAGATACCTTTTTCATACCCAAGCGTTCATGTAAAATATTATGCACGCTCCCCGTTGAAATCTTTACATTTTCAGCAATAAAACGAACTGTGACACGACGATCCGCCAAAACTGAGTTTTCAACTTTTTTCACAATTTCTTCAGTTATTGCAGTAGTAGGGCGTCCGGAGCGGGGGTCGTCCATGGTCGATGTTCTTCCATGTCTAAATTCGGCGCACCAACGTGCGACTGTCGAATACGGAGGAGCATTAGACCCTAAAGTGTCCCGCAAATCTAAATTGACTTGGTCCGTAGAAAAATTTTTCAAACACAAGTATTTGATAACGGCGCGCAGTTAAATTTTCTCCATTTTCGCTAACGTACTCAATAGCATTGCAAAGAAAGTACCGTATTTTTTTTAAAACAAAAGACAGTTAGTTTTTTTTTCATAGCAATCAGCTAGATAGATTAGCTTTACCGGCCAGTATTTAATTTCCTAATATTGAAAGAGTTTGCATCTCATTCTCACTTTATATTGAACGCCCCTCGTAGTATTAAAAATCATCTTTGCCTAAATTACCTTCATTAAAATAAAATAAAATGGATGTAAGTGTCTGAGTAAATAAATAAATTATTATTATTAGTATTAAGAACATTAGACAGAATTCGGAAGTTTATTTAAACACGCTTGAGCAGGACGAGGTGTTGTATTAGGTTATGTGGTTCTAACGTTCGTTGTGAACACCTAGACAATATACCTACGCTCTTTAACAGTTACTACTACACGGTAGTATTTGTACACTAGTAACACAAAATGATTTGGGCAAAACCGATGTAAGCTAAGTACACATGTGCTTCATATAGAGAACATTAGGCAGAATCTGGAAATTCATTTAAACATGCTTGGGCAGGACGAGCTTTATTATTAGTTATGTGGTTTATCGATGGTATGTATGTACGTATGTACGAGGGGCGTTCAATATAAAGTGAGAATGAGATGCAAACTCTTTTAATATTACGAAATTAAATACTGGCCAGTAAAGCTAAACTATCTAGCTGATTGCTATAAAAAAAACTAACTGTCTTTTGTTTAAAAAAATATACGGTAATTTCTTTGCAATGCTATTGAGTACGTTAGCGAAAATGGAGAAAATTGAACTGCGCGCCGTTATCAAATACTTGTATTTGAACATTTTTTCTACGGACCAAGTCAATTTGGATTTGCGGGACACTTTAGGGTCTAATGCTCCTCCGTATTCGACAGACGCACGTTGGTGCGCCGAATTTAGACGTGGAAGAACATCGACAATGGACGATCCCCGCTCCAGACGCCCTACTACAGCAGTAACTGAAGAAATTGTGAAAAAAGTTGAAAACTCAGTTTTGGCGGATCGTCGTGGCACAGTTCGTTTTATTGCTGAAAATGTAAAGATTTCAACGGGGAGCGTGCATAATATTTTACATGAACGCTTGGGTATGAAAAAGGTATCTGCGCGTTGGGTACCAAGAATGCTTACTGACACGCAAAAACAAACTAGACTAGAGAATTGTCAAGAAGCTTTGAACCTGATGCAGCAAGACCGGGAACTTTTTTTGGCGCGATTTATAACAATGGACGAAACATGGCTCCATCATTACGACCCTGAAACGAAATTGCAGTCTATGACATGGAAAAGGCCATCATCTCCAACTCCGAAGAAATTCAAGGTGAGCCCATCTGCCGGTAAGGTCATGGGCTCTGTTTTTTGGGATGGTAAAGGGGTATTAATGATTGAGTATCTCGAGCATGGAGCCACTATTACGGGCACTTTATACGCCAAACAAATAGCAACATTGCGCAATGAGATCCGCGAAAAACGGCGAGGTAAACTCTCGAAAGTTGTGCTGTTCCACCAGGACAATGCCCCGGCACACGAGTCCGCCGTTGCAATGGTTGCAATTCGTGATGCTGGGTTCGATATCCTTAAGCATCCTCCGTATTCACCAGATCTCGCTCCCAGTGATTTCTACCAATTTCCGAGATTGAAATAATACCTGAGAGGCCAGAAATTTGAAGACGACGACGCGGTAGTCGCTGCAGTACAAGATTTTTTAAGTACTCAAGATGAGACCTTTTTTAAAAATGGAATTTTAAGTTTAGAACGAAGATATACTAAGTGTATTATGCTAAATGGTGACTATGTCGAAAAATAAAATGACATTTAGTAAAAGTTGTTTATAACATTGTAGTTGCGTTTAGGTAATCGAATTGGCCTTGGCGAAGCGAAGGAGATCAAATGATTTAAACCACTGTTAAACGGAAGTGAATTTAATGCCAAACTTAGATACGTTCCACTTTACAATTTAGAATAGGAAGAATAAAGAAATACAATAACAAACATTAACTTATTTCGATAAACCGTTATGCGGGTAGCAAAACAAGATGTGCGTGCGCCGCGGCCAGTGGTCTACAGAGCAGTGCAGCACTCGGTGAGCCGGCCGTCCGCGCCGCGCGCGAGAAGGATGCATGACGTATCGTTGCCGGCCAGTCGGAGAACAAAAGATTGCGCGGTTGCCCAAGCTCATAAGCGGCAGCGATTTTCTGAGCGGAGCTGTTTGCTAAAACATACTCATTCTCACTTTTTATTGAACGCCCCTAGTATGTAAAACTCTTTATTGTACGTAAAACAAGAAAGTTAACCGTTAACAAGAGAAACCGATGTACAAAGGCGAACTTATCCCTTAAAGGGATCTCGTCCAGTTAACCTTTGAACGATTGACAGGACATCAGAGACAAGAGTAGGCATACAATGCAGAGTAAAAAGAGTCGAAATCAAAAGTAAACCCAAACCAATATACATAAATATTTGATGGTTATAAACGCCTAGTTTTACCTACGCTCTTCAACTAATGTAATTCGATACAAGTTGGTTTCGCGTACGCACGTATAGCCCTTCTCAATTTGCCAGTCGCAAATTGAATTTGATCCAACACTATTCGGCTCGTTTATCTCAATCCCCGGACAAAGAGGCGTATATTGATGAACTATCCTAAATAATGTATGGATATCATAAACAACCTGCATCATTCACCCGGACTTACTCTTAGAGATGGCTAATCCGTCTGCTTCGTATAAATAATATTTATCTTGATTCGCCAGGATGTCCTGTGAAAAATGTTTGCTTTTTGTTAGACTTATTCTTCTGCAGTAACGGATTGCAAGATGACTTATATCTTGGTACATTTTCCGATGGTAAGCTTTATTTTGTTCTACCTTATGTATTTTATAACTCCACACTACCAAAGTAATATTTTAAGTGATAATCCTGACGTTGCCATTGTTTAGAAACCTAATGGCAATCGCAGTTCTCATATAGCGGTTTATAAATAGTTCTAATAAACAAAACAGTAAAAAAAACGCGAATAATAAAAGGTCCGTGTAGTTTTTGCAGTATTTTGAAATTTAAAGTCAATTAAGACTGTGCTATCGAGCATTTTTAAAAATAATGAGAGAATAAACGTCCATAATTATTCGCAAACGACTATTTACGGTCAATATAATTTTAATTGAGTATACGGTATAATTGGATCATTCGCTCTGGTAATGATATGGTTAACGAATTATACGATATTTGTATTTGCCTTCCGACATGCGCTAAGAATTTTTGAAATAAAATGATTGAAATATGTAATATTTACAATTCATTTAATGCTAGTTAACTCCAATGTTTTCTGTTTTTAATCTGATTCAGATTTCCGGGAAATAATAATGTTGATTAGTCTCTTTGAATAGACCATTTTCTACTACCTACTCGTATCAAAAGTTGTGATACAATTATTGATTATGATTATATTTTTATTTATTTATAAAACTACTAACTACTTACTTACTTGTTTTGTTTTTATTCACTTCTCAACTTGAGTTTAATGACTAGGTTTATAAATTTAAAAATGTTTGATTACTACACTTAAACCCGCGGCTTCGCCCGCTATAGAATTACTTTCACGACAAGCATTTTACAATTCTAGAGTGGTCTGAAAAATGTTACGGTAGCATTTAAAAGCACAACGTTCCCCCTAATAACGCCATATATCTAAGGGCCTAAGCACACGGCGTTTTTTTAACGCGTTGTCGACGCGCGGTTAAGGCTTGATTTCCTCCTACGCTGACATCGGTCGCTGACGTCGGTCGCGCGTACGAATATACACAATACTCTATTGGGCCACCGCACAGCGACGCTGACGTCCGCGGCAGATTTATTGCTACGCGCCGCTGATGGCGCGCGTCGGTCTCGCTCGTCAGCGCGCGCGCGTCGGTGCGCTGACGGCGCTGACGCGCTATACACCACTATCGCGCGCTCAGTGCGAAGCTGACTGACATCGGTCGCTGACGTCGGTCGAGCGTACGAATAAGCACGATACTCTATGGGGCATCGCACAGCGACGCGCATTTGTCATACGCGACCGACGGTACGCTCGACCGACGTCAGCGACCGACGTCAGCGTAGGAGGAAATCAAGCCTTAGGAACATAGAACAGCCAACCCGCGTGCGTATCGATACGAACAAACGCGCGTCGACGGCGCGTTAAAAATAAGCCGTGTGCTTAGACCCTAACTCCTAGATCAAGAGTCCACTACGTCAAAATCGGAATGGTGGATTATTTTGAGTTGGTGATCTTATCACCCAGGAGTGCGATATACGGATTGCAGATAAAGATATCGCGTCATCTTGAAGATCGAAGTATCTAACGCAATGTTCTTAGACAGCGCCCTCTATTCTTCTTCAAAATTAAAATATTATCACCGGGATATTAAGTTTCCCATGTCTCCAGGATTTTTGTTTGTTTGTAAGTACGCCAAGTTTCATCCAAATCCGTTCAGCCATTATTGCGTGATTGACTAACAAACATCGAAACTTCCGAACATCTTCGCATACTTTCTCATTTATAATCTTAGTAGGATTTTAATATTATGGTGTGCGGCAGATAATTTTATCGGTGAACGTTTTAATAAAGTTAGTATAAATTTTAAAAAAAGTAATAGACTGTAAAACACATTTTAAACATAAAAAAGACCGAAAGTTAAAATCCCTGTTTGATAATATTATTTTTTAAATAAATTATGACCGGGTTTGATTCAGAATAACGTGCTCGCTCGGTTTTAACAGGTTAAGCCAATTTTGCATGCCTTTTTAATCTATCTTAGTTTGAATTTTTAATACCAGATTTAAGCCACAAAGCGAAACGGTCCATAAGTTTGGATTTCAGACAATTTTCAGGAAAATTAGAGATGAATTTCGGTTACAAGAGTTGTCTCTGATGGTAATAATTCGCCGACTACAAGCTCTTAAATTTTCTGTACATATCCATCCGTAAAAATCATTTAAATTTAGTAATTTTACAATGTATTTTTAGCTTCTTTAAAAAAAATTAGGAGTTTAGTTTACCAATTGGTTGTATTTTTTTTTTCATTTAATAAATAGTCTCTCACATTGCTCGTAGAACTGATGGCCGAGGAGGAAAAAAGGTTCTCGAGTGGCGTCCACGGACCGAAAGACGCAATGTAGTTGCCTCCAACAATATGGAGCGACGGCCTGATTAAGGTTGCAGGCACGCGTTGGATGCCGATGGCACAAGACCGAACTGTTTGGCGAGCCTTGGAGGGACGCCTATGTTCAGGCAGCAGTGGACGTCTTTCGGCTGAAATGATGATGATATTTATTTAGTCTAGTGTTGACTCGCTGATTCTTCAACCCAATCTTCATACTTCCTTTGACTTAATTACCTAATATAATAAACACCTGTCAAGTCAGCACCAATATTTATGATAACTCTATAAATTAAAAATTTTAAAAACCCCCAACGTAATTATGTCACTGTCAATGCCCGTTATGCGTCTAAGATCTCTTCCGCAGCTAACAAAAAAGCTGATAACTTTGAAACGGCTGCACCGATTTTGTTAAAACATATCTAAGAACCATCGCCAAGAAATCTGCTTTCTATTAAAAAAAAACCGCATCCAAATCGGTGCACCCGCTTAAGTGCAATGATGCCACAGGCAGACACACAGACAGACAGACAGACAGACGCACACACATAGCGGTCAAACTTATAACACCCCTCTTTTTGTGTCGGGGGTTAAAAAGATCATGGGTTGCTCAAGTTTTAATAGTTGAGGTAAAGGAAAACCAAAAATACTTATATGACTATTGTCAAGAGGACGCTATTGTTCTTATTTATATGGCAATAGTATCAGTACCAGACTACAATGACATCTTGACTTGCCTACAACGTTTACCTGTTAGCTCTGATGTTAATTTGGAAAGGTTTTGTACCGAAACAGTTTCATTCCCCAAGCGTTTTTTTTCCAGTAGGTAGTTTATTATAAACATTATTTACAATGATCCGTTGTTGACTACGAATCGTTTTGGGCATTTTTTGTTATTGTTCAAAGAAACCGCCACAGCGACACTGACAATCATTAAAATTATTGCCAGTGTAAGAAATTAGTTTAGTCATATATTTCTGGTCAGGCTTTACCTAAACTGTCAGTCAATTGAAATTGGAAACAATGTAAACAAACCTTGTATTTAAAATGTCTTTAATTTCCATTTTCCCTCATCAAATATTGCTAAATCCGTGTGTTATTTAATCAATACTTACCACAACACTATCCTAAACCATTAAAACAATAAACAAGTGCTAGAATATGGATATTTCATTAAATGGTTTATTTACATTGTTCGCAATTTCAATTGACAGCGATTTTATGCCCGACATTGTTTCGACAGTCAACAGTTGGTAACAAAAGCTTGCACCAAAACTTATTTCTTCATTCTCTGCAACATTTTAACATAAGTATCAAGCTTAAACAATTAAACTACTAACAACATTTTCGTAATGCTCTCACTTCGCACATGCATAATGCCACGACCGTCCAACCGCTCCAAATCGCTCGTGGCGTACAACTTTCAACGTGTGAAATATTATGCAAATTTTATTAATTACACATAGTTCTCTTCTCGACAGTTGGTTGTTAATGCATTTTCTGGATATTTACGTAGTTTAACAGATTTCGATTTTAACGAGCTCTTATTTAACTTGCCCTGATAATAATACCTAATGTGGATCACATCTTGGAAATCAAATCAACGGCGGTTGCGGTTTTTTTATTATGATGAGAGGGAGGCAAGCGAGCAAGCGGAAAATGATCACCACCGCCCATAAATATCAACAACTCAAAGAGAGTCACTGATCTTACTGGACTTAACGACCGCTTTGTCCTAGTTGGTAGTGACGCTGCCTACGAAGCTAGAGGTCCTGGGTTCGAATCCCGGTAAGGGCATTTATTTGTGTGATGAGCACGAATATTTGTTCCTGAGTTATGGATGTTTTCTATGTATTTAAGTATTTATTTATCTATTTAAGTATGTTTATCGTAGTCTAGTACCCATAGTACAAGCTTTGCCTAGTTTGGGACTAGGTCGATTTGTGTAAGATTGTCCCTATTTTTTATTTTTTTTATTTAAAAAAGGAGGAAAGGGACGACTTGGACTTGTATGAAAAGGACTGGCCTGATATTGCGGCAGAACGGGAATTGTGGAAGTCAAGAGGAGAGGCCTTTGCCCAGCAGTGGGACACTATGCCAGGCTAATAAAAAATAAAAAAAAAAATGTGTGGGTGCATGTTTGCGTGCGTGCATACGAATTTCAAGATCGAGGTGTGTACGCATGCGATCCCTAAATCTCAACCACTATGTCTAGAGACGTGAAAATTTAGAAAAAATATCAGTACTTAACCTGCCAGTTATAAATATAACAGTTCACGTGAGCAAACCCATTTACAATTTAATATTTTACAGTTTTTTTTCCTGGCTAAGAACATGAAGGGCCCTAATAAACTCAATGTGCTTTAAACTACACCCCCATAACATAATAGAATGTCATTCGTTTTCCACTGCGGTCGACATGCCCGTAGCGCGGTAAATCGCCGCCTGCGCCGCGTTGCCTCACCACAAAACTGCCTTTTGATAGACAGCCGCGGCCGGAATCCGACGTTCAATGCTCGTGTCGGAAACAGTGGAAAATTTTTCATTTAAGCACCATTTTGTGATTAATTAAAGGCTTTTTTGGTCGGATGTCGGTTCGGCAATTGTTTTGGTTTAATTATCGTTTTGTTGTTTAACCGATAATTATGGTTGGCAATCCAGACTAATAAACTGATAGTAAATTGCGAACAAAAAAGTAAGCTTTCATAGTTATTATGACGATCAAAATGGTGATGGTGAATATAAAACTACATTTTACTGTTGTTCTATTATTGTTTTTATTTCCTACCAGCTGCCCGGCCCGGCTTCGCATGTGTGTATTAGTAATAAAAAAAAATCTTTCATACAAACCTTCTCTCAATAGTAACTAATACAACAAAAAAAAAGAATGAGACAAATAGGTGCAGCAGTTCTAAAGTTATACGCGTATACTCACAAATTTTTGCGTTTATAATATTTGTAGCATTCTAGAGCAAAATCCTAGAGTCGCAAAATATTAGACTCGCAGAATACCAGAATGACAAAATATCAGACTCGCGGGATACTATAATTGCAAAATATCAGACTCGCAAAATACCAGATAAGGCAGAATACCTCTGAGTCGCAAAATCCCAGAAATAGGTATTCTTATATACATGTATTTCGTATATTTAGTATTCTACTTTGTTATTCTGCCCGGTTAGGTATTTTGGGACTCTGTATCATCTGGGGTTTTGAGACTCGTGTATCTCGCGAATCTGATATTTTTCGATTTTGGTATTCTGCGAGTCTGATATTATGCAACTCTGGGATTCTTCTCTGGAAGAATTTGCCAAAAATAACATTAAACTAATTAGCTAGATTTGCTTTTAATAATTAATTTGTAAAGTGGACAGACGAAGAGCATGTCGATTAAAAAGTTAAAAAGTTTTCCCTTAGTATGAAAAAGGTCGAGACGTCCATCTGCCACCTGTTGGGCTGCTGAAAGCAGAAAACCTACTCAACCAACCAGAACAGATTGTCCTGATGTCGACTAATTAGAACACCTGACCCCACCTTAAGAGGGAATAATGGTAAGAATATTTTTAACCAAATTTTAAACAAAGAGCTGGACGTGTCCGATTGGTCAGACTTGGCACAGAGCAGGAAGGAATGGCGCACTTTGATGTCGGAGGCCAAGATCCACTTCGGGTCGCTGAGCCAGCGAAAGTAAAGTAAAGTAAGTAAATTTTAAACAGTATATCAGGCGTTACATCGTTGAGGTTCTTATTTAAAATAAAATGGTTAAACTTGAATTGCTTCTCCGCGCAGTAATGTGGTTAGGCTATGCAAAATAACTATTCTTGTTCATTTTTCCTTTCTCTTTTAGCTTGTAAATTAAAATATATAACGTTAATGCAACTAAACTGACAACCAAAACCACTACTAATAGTTAAGTAGTACTCCGGGCACATATTTCACCTTTCTTTGAGGCCAGGTTGATGGTCCAATGACCGGTCCAGTCGCAAAATCTTAACCAAAGGAAGAAAGCTTCACACATATTAACTAATTTATCCATTTCATCTAAAAGTTTTCTACCCTTTTCACTGGAGTATTAGGTACTTTTAACTAGCTCAAAAATCTCATTTACTCACGCAAAAACAATGAGCGTGCGCCTGAAAATCACAATTACGCGATAAAGCAAAAAAAAAAAACTTATCACGTTTTATCTCAGAAGCATAAAGCGCAATTACCCCGCCAAACGTTGATGGGAAGGAAGCACATTCCCCGGGAACGGGGGAAGCGTCCGCTGCGAAAAGCTAAATAGATATTTTATCACTTTTAATGCCCATTTAGCCGGTTTCGTTTGAATAACAACGTTTGCAATGAGTTTTTCGGATTGCGTCGCGATTCAAATAGTATAAGTACGTAAGTCCTTACAAAGTGACAATTATTAGTAGGTATTGAGTATCTTAGAATAAATTTATTTATTATATAACCACAAAAATGCACCCGCTGCTTTGCTCGTGTTAACCAGAAGGTCTGGCAGCTGAATTGAAATTCCGGGATTTCACTGAATTCCTCGCAGAATTTTCAAAATCACATTATGATCTTCATTAATTAGCGTTACTTGTACATGAAAAACATCAATACAAAAAAACATCTCTACGTTCTCATAATGTACGTGTACAACTTAATCCCGTGAGAATAACGGGATAATATCTTTGTTTTATTCTCGAAAACTAGTTATTTAAATTGCACATAACGCAAAATTATACATTTCGTACTAAATACAAACTGAAATATAGATGCACAGAAAAAACCCCAGAAAAAAGACCAATGCTGGGAATCGAACCCAGGTCCTCAGCATTCCGTGCCGCGTGCCATACCCCTACAACACCACTGGTCTAGAGATTAGACACTAATCTTTCCTATACATCATACATTTCAATCTGCTAAATCATCACCTTATGCAGTGACAAACGCACATCTATGTTACACCCTCATCGAGAGATTTTAACACTCCTTCGGAACTAACCGCTCACCTGGACAAGAGATGGCGCTACTGTGCAACTTTAAACAAGTTAGCTATGAAGTATCTTTTTTTGTACATATTTTTTCAACTTCATTTTTTTATTACTTTTACGGTCATCCCGTGAAATCATACATTTCGTACTAAATACAAACTGAAATATAGATGCACAGAAAAAACCCCAGAAAAAAGACCAATGCTGGGAATCGAACCCAGCATTGGTCTTTTTTCTGGGGTTTTTTCTGTGCATCTATATTTCAGTTTGTATTTAGTACGAAATGTATGATTTCACGGGATGACCGTAAAAGTAATAAAAAAATGAAGTTGAAAAAATATGTACAAAAAAAGATACTTCATAGCTAACTTGCAAAATTATACTCACTTACAATTTTTCCCATTTAACTATAATAAGTAGTTTGACTGGTTTGAATTTTTTCCACAGACAAATGTAGTAGGTACAACATCGCACAACAACGTCGAAAAATGTTAACAGCTGCGCCCAGAAACATGATATTTTCAACAGCTCCTCTTATACCTACAATAAATTGTAAATACACAATGTATAATTTTTCCATGAAAATTTAGTGATGTTCTGGAATTTCAATTCAATTGTATGGTACAAAAGAGTGAAGGCTGACATTTGAAACTTCATTTATCTTTCGCGATATAAGAAAGTAACTACATTAATACATTATTTTTCAGCAACAGAACTTTCCAGTTTGACTTAACGTAAAAAAGCCTTTCCCAGCCCCACCTTACTCAGCAATTTATCCAGAAAGCGACAGCGCTCCCCCTAAATCGAACACTAAATCTAAACATGCAAATATTTCATTCAAGTCACCGAAATGGGCAATTACAGAGGGCTTGGAGGAAGGAAGCGTTGTGTAAAAAAAAAACGTTCGCGACCGCGAAACGCTAACCGGACGGAGTAAAGTCGGGCTGTATCATTGAGTACATAATGTTACGGCGTTCTTTGAGTTAATGTCTTTGTTATGCTGTCCAATTCCAGTCTTTTCTCACATAATAAGGTTGTACTTTTGCGTTATGAACATATGTGCATCGTTATCGCGGGAGCAAAAACTGATATCAAGTAATATTTATGCCTACGACTTCGAAATTTATCAACTTTATTTCTAACTAGCTTTTGCCCGCGACTCCGTGGAATTAGTAATTTGGGCAGCTTATTTTTTTATCCAATTTGCTTTTTCATCAATTATGGCTCTCCTTAGTTCCTCGATAAAAAAAAATTACAAGCCCCCGCACCCCCACCCCCCACCACAGACCTTTCATTGACCTTTTCCAGCGAAAACTTCATGCTACTAAAACTTCTTAGATGCTTAGAACTTGTAGGCAGAATTATATCCGTATAGTACCTACTTAAACAAACAGTCTGTTATAATATGTGTTCTTTAACTGATTTCTTTTAGCTACCGCGATAACGATGTATGGTTATGAATAATGTTACGCGAATTTCAATGTGATAGTAGTTTGCGTAGGGAAATACGTGGCAGTCGGCCGATAGAAAAATAGTAAAAAAATCATTTATTAAAACAACAAAGATCAATATACTGTTCTAAACTTTCGTGATTTTCACTCATAATATATTATACTAAACGAAACTTATCACGGAAGCAATATTTACCTCGACGTTTAGGCCACATTGCAGCAGCCGTTGTCAGGACTTGCCTATAAAGTGTAGGGTGTCATGTTCGTTTAGCCGCTCGAGTCTTTCGAACTACCCGCATTTGATTCCGATTAGAATCAGCACCCGTGACTAAAAGAACAAGGCTACTGCAATGTAGCCGAAACGTCGAGGTAAATATTGTTAGCGTGATAAGTCCCGTTTAGTATAATAATTATGAACAAAGATCAATTAATAATCTAATGGTTGACGCGTTCAAATAACTTTTTACACTCTCATGCGACTATAATAAATAAGTAAACAAAATCCATTACGATAGAAATACAGGATGTCCCAGCTAGCCAAAAACTTGGCTAATTACAACAACTGCAATGTGACACGCGCCGTGCCAGAAACATAACCGTAAAGCTGGTTGCAAATAGAACTGTGTCATAGTTTGTGGACCGCACGCTGCGTGCCGTGGCATAATCGGAGAAGCCTGCTCACGCTGTAGACTGAGTGTAGAAATAATTTTTTAACGACCGCTTTAGCCTAGTTGGTAGTGACCCTGCCTACGAAGCAAGAGGTCATGGGTTCGAATCCCGGTAAGGGCATTTATTTGTGTGATGAGCACGAATATTTTTTCCTGAGTTATGGATGTTTTCTATGTGTTTAAGTATTTATTTATCTATATAAGTATGTTTATCGTCGTCTAGTACCCATAGTACAAGCTTTACTTAGTTTGGGACTAGGTCGATTTGTGTAAGATTGCCCCCTAATGTTTATTTATTTATTTAAATTATTAATTTACTAGCTGTTGCCCGCGACTCCGTCCGCGAAGAAAGGGGGTAGGTATAAAAAATAGCCCACGACGAATTTTCAGACCTAACGAATGTAGACAAAAAAGTTTCATAAAAATCGGTCAAGCCGTTTTGGAGGAGTTTGATAAAAACACCGTGACACGAGATTTTTATAGAATAGATGAGTTGTTGGAACATCCTGTAATTGTGAATGAAGTAAATGTTTAGCGATGAAAATTAGTTTTAATATCGAGAGTATTAGCATGATTTTAAAATATTATAATAATTAAAACAAGGTTGAAATATTTCTAAATTTAATGTTTACGGTAAGACAAATTCAAATAACCTCCACGTAGCCGTTATCAAGTCAATTAGGTTAAGTTAAGGTTAATTATAAAAGCCGTGGTCACCTAGCGGTTTGACATATGGCCTCTCAAGCAGAGGATTGTGGGTTCAAATCCCGGCTCTGAACCTCAGAGTTTTTCGGAATTTATATGCGAAATTACATTTGAAATTGACCATGAATTCGATGCGGTTTTTTTTATTTGAAAGCAGATTTCTTGGCGTTGGTTCTTAATTTCATTAAAATTGGTCCAGCGGTTTCAAAGTTAACCTGTTTAGTATGCTGTTAAAGGGATCTTAGACTTAAATACGTTGGGGATTTTTTTTTTTAATTTTTAGTTATTTTATGCAGCAGTCATATATATAATATATATACCTAGTTCAGAAAGGTAACACGTGGTTGTAAAGTGTTAAATTAAAATATTTAAAAACTAACGAACCATAAAAGCAGTCCAATGGGTTAAGAAACTTATGTTATGTTAATTTCTCTGAACTACATCGCACTGAAACTTATTTATAGATGTGTGTACATAAAACAGGCTATGTAAAGTAAACCATTATTTATGCGTGACCAAGACGTAATTGATCCGGCGGACTAGCCCACCTTACATATATTGGGCTACCATTACAAATGGAGGACTGGCATGCGATCGCCCATCCAACGCGACATAATAAATACAAAATTGGTTAAAAACAACAAGAAAACTTTATTATTTTTCGTCCCAAGCTTATATTTTGAGTTAAGCGCCAAGACAAGGAAGAATACAGACTTTGGTCTTTTTCTCATTATTTATATTACGAGTAGCTAGCTATAGTTAGACCGTTTAAACGAGTCCTCGTCCACGCGGTACAGGGGCTGGAGGGTATGACGACGAAGGGGCTGGGAGAGGTGCGGGCGGCAGGTACAGTCAAGGGCAAAAATATGTATACACTTTAGTACCTTGTCTATTTTCGTCATCTTTGAATTTCCATATATGAACTGTCACAGTGGTTAAAGTGACAAGGTACTAAAGTGTATACATATTTTTGCCCTTGACTGTACACGAGGCGCGCTAGCCACCCACACTTCTCTCAGCCCGTTTGTCGTCATACCCCCAGCCCCTGTACCGCGCAGGCGTGGATTCATCTAAACAGTTTAGCTAAAGAAATATATATAATTTTAAAAACCCCGAACGCAATTATGTCACACGTATGCTTTTTTTTTTTTTCTGATTTTTGTCGAGGACACGTATGCTTGAACAAAAAGTAAATGCCCATTATGCGTCTAAGATCCCTTCCGCAGCTAACAAAAGAGCTGATAACTTTGAAACGGCTGAACCGCTTTTGATAAAACATATCGCGATCTTTATCTATAGTCGTTTTTTTAACCAATTGTTACACTTTGCCCGTCCAAGCTAAGTGAAATGTATTTATTGCCATTACTAGTGTAAACAATTGTTGGTTAACCAAATAAATAAATAAAAAAAGCAATCGCAAGCAGGTTAATCGCGATGAAAATCATCGATATATAAAAATAAGAAAATAGTAACTCTATAAAAAGGGAAGGATATGGACACATTTAACTTATAATTACATTAATACGATAACTCAGTGGTGGTTGCATGGGCTGCTTGACAAATGACCTGATCACCGATAAACAATCACATTCGCTCTTTAATAGAATTAGTTTCAGTGATAAATTGATAAGAGTGACGTAATGGGCAAATTAAATCATGATTTTGGGGCTGATTAAGCATTAAAAGAGAAATAATCAAATTTATGGAGTAATAACGATCACGAATTCATATTTAGTAAAGTTCAAGGTTTTTTCGTACAGCGATAAAAGTAAACGGTTACACATAGGAAACGTTTGAATAGCAAAATATGTAAGCACTGTAAAGGTTTTTCATCGATAGTTATTTTTTCAGATGCCGTACGTCTCTGACTCATTACTCTTAACATCAATTTAATTAGCTTAATGTTCTGTCTGAGATAAGGAGATAAGTAACCGAATTGCTGTGATTATTCAAAAACACAGATATTAAAGTTAAACTAAAAAAAAAATATCAAGAAAGTTAAAGATTGAATCAAGAAGATGGTGTTATTTATATAGTAAATTGTGATCAGTAAGCACTGCACGGTTAACCACACGTTACTTAATAATCGTCGATTATCTTTTAAATGGTATGAGCTAGGATACTGTAGTGTCTAAAGCTGCGTACGGACTGCGCGCACTCGGCTACGCGTACCCGGGCTTGCGTGTCCTGGAACGCCATGTCCGGACGCCATGTACGCGTTAAGTGTACGTGTACAGTACGTGTACGTGTACGTGTACAGTGTACGCATACATGACGTACGGACATGGCGTTCCAGGACACGCAAACCCGGGTACGCGTGCCCGAGTGCGCGCAGTCCGTACGCAGCTTTAGAGAAATCATCTTCATTAGATCTGATGAAACTTTTTTTTTTTTTTTTATTAGCCTGGCATAGTGTCCCACTGCTGGGCAAAGGCCTCTCCTCTTGACTTCCACAACACCCTTTCTGGCGCAATATCAGGCCAGTCCTTTTCATACACGTCCAAGTCGTCCCGCCATCTCCTTCTTGGTCTGCCTCGTCGTCGCTGGCCGTTCTCCGGCACCCACCAAGTAACTGTGTGAGCCCATCTTTGTAGGTGCATGCGACAGACGTGTCCAGCCCAGTCCCACTCCTGATGAAACCTCCTTTAAAAAAATAAATAAGGAAAGCAAGGTGTAGTAACAGTTAAACGGGTCCCTCATTAAGTATTACTACTGTAAGCAGTATCACTGTTTTTGATTAGCGACGTCATCAAAACTAAAAGTAATATTATTATTATTGTTTCTTTTATGTGTTGTTGAATAATAAAAACCAACATATTATAAATAGTTTCTATATTTATAACGTTTGAAATATTTTCTCTTCATCTATTTCTAGTTTAATGAGAATAAATCCTTAGACTATTGTAACACTAGAGTTTCAAGCGACAAAGTATGAAGACTAACATTTGCAGAATTAATTGGCACGTAGCAACAGGATTGCAGACTGTTGCTTATGTCGGGAGCATGTTGACTGAGTTAATTTAAATTCAACTGGTCATAGAGGAGGAAATAATAGCAGTTTCGCTATGGAATAAAATGACATTGTATAATGTAAACATCTGCAGGCGTATTGTCTAACGTTTCTGACGCTTGCCTTCGCAATCACTATTTCTCTCTGTCAGACGGTCTAAAGTGATGACAGAAAGAGATGGCGAAAACAACGGCAAGCGTCAGAAGCGTTAGACAATACGGCCTCTGTAGCTCTACCATGAGTTTACACTAGTTTACGTGACCGTACTCGCTAGCGATTGCGTAAATTATTTGTATGGAGAATTGTACAGCGCCTCTAGCGGTCACTTACGGAACTACAATTCTCCATACAAATTATTTACGCCGTCGCTAGAGAGTACGGTCACTGTAAACTAGTGTAAACTCATGGTAGAGGTACTAGTCATGGCTTGCATGGCATGGAGATTATGCCACTAATATTATAAACGTGAAAGATTGTATGGGTGGATGGATGGACGTTAGAGGGTAGGCTACAATAGAGAGATCTCTCTCCAGTACCTCTACCATGAGTTTACACTAGTTCACAGTGACCGTACTCGCCAGCGACGGCGTAAATGATTTGTATGGAGAATTGTACTTCCGTAAGTGACCGCTAGAGGCACTGTACAATTCTCCATACAAATAATTTACGCCGTCGCTAGTGAGTACGGTCACGTAAACTAGTGTAAACTCATGGTAGAGGTACTGGCGGCTGTTATGCCTGGGGACTGAAGTCCAATGGAAGAAAGTTGGAAGTTGTATTTATGTAGCTGAGTTGAGAAATTTCGATAACGCGATGCAGGATGTAGTTGTTAGTTTCTAATGTGATGACTAGATGGCGCTAGTAGTCGCTACAGATGCAAGGATGTGTGGATGTTTACTTTGTTACTTTTTCACGTTACAGCGGTTCGACGGGTTTTGATGAAATTTGACACACAGCTACAGATAATATATAACCTGGATTATAATATGATAAGTTTTATTCCGGAAAATGGTATAATTTCCGCGGGATAGAGATAAACGAATTCTTCGCTAATGGAGTCGCTAGCAATAGCTAGTTATTTTATTAACTGGATTTGTCTAAAAATAAATTCCAATAAATAAAATAAAAAATATTTAACAAAATATCTAATTCCATAAAATTCCACTACCGAACTTCGAGGAACCGTTTGTCTTTCCATCCTCACCATCTTGATGATTGGCAGTCTAGTACCGAGCGTTTTAAGCGGAACTTCTTTCCTCGCACGACAAAGATCTGGAATCAGCTTTCTGCGGCAGCATTCCCGGAGCGTTACAAATTAGGGATCTTTAAAAAACGAGCCTACCAATTCCTAAAAGGGTCGGCAACGCACCTGTGATGCCCCCCGTGTTGCGGGTGTTCATGGGCGACGGTGATCGCTCTCCATCAGGTGACCCGTCTGCTCGTTTGCCACCTCTTATAAAAAAAATATTAGTAAATGAACTAAAACAATTACTTTGCTCACCCGCGACCTTACAATAGTTACGTTTATGCAAGAAATGTGCGTTCATGCAGTTCCTCCACCTCCACACTGTACGAACACACACAAATCACATAAACCCAACCATCACCACCACCAAGCTACACTGACGCGTTTCGAACTCAACCAGAGCTCATCTTCAGAGTTACCACAACCGTATGCTATGCTACCAAATGTTAAATGTTAATGTGTTGTGGTAACTCTGAAGATGAGCTCTGGTTGAGTTCGAAACGCGTCAGTGTAGCTTGGTGGTGGTGATGGTTGGGTTTATGTGATTTGTGTGTGTTCGTACAGTGTGGAGGTGGAGGAACTGCATGAACGCACATTTCTTGCATAAACGTAACTATTGTAAGGTCGCGGGTGAGCAAAGTAATTGTTTTAGTTCATTAATATGGACCTCCGCAAAGTAACGCCTGATTCAATAAATAAAATATTAGTTATTAAAAAAATTATATAGTAAAAACTCCCGTTCTATTCTTTAGCAGTTTTGTACAATTCTTTATCTTTCGTTTCAGATAAAAAGGTAATAGGCCGATGTTGCAAAAACATCGTCTATGTAATGGCCTGACTGAACTCAATGGTGATATGATGTTAGACGGGTACTCTCAATTTAAAGTGTACCATTTACCTTTTGGGGTTTTCAAAATCAGAGTCATAATTTTCATAAAGAAAAAGTGACAAAGAAAAATTGCACGGAAACTAAAGGTTATATTTTAATCATCAAAATCAATAGAACTTTTAATTATGTTTAAGATAATCCCAAAACTATGTAATTTTGTAAAAAAATTAGCAGGTGTAAACATTTTTTTTATATTGAAAATGCCCAGATATCCGTTACTCCAGCCATGTTTTCAGTTGAAGTAAGTCTTAATGGTAAAGAAATTATTAATAACTAATTACCTAATCACTCGCACTGACGCATCCCGATTCCATGCATGCGCAAAAACTTTCGACAAAACAAATTGGCAAAGAATGAAATTCGCAAACCGCTACCGCTGGCGTTCCTGCAGCGTGCGACCAAACTCGACTGCAGCGGCGATGCGACGTGCCTTGCATGTTTAATGTCGAAAAGCGGATTGAATGAAACTATTGTTCAGTAGAAGTTGAATAAAAAAAGTTAGAGTCGTACTGTTTGAGTAAGGTGGTTCAGTTATGGTTTGCTAAGAGCTGGTTTAACAGGACGCTTGCTTAATTGAATGGATTCACCTCAGCGTTTGTCTAGCTCGGCATTTTTTTTATGAACTGCGTTGTAGTGAAATTAGGGGATGAAATTGTTTCGTCATTATTATCGCAGCCTGTATGTTCCACTTGCTGGGCATAGGCATACTTTCGGAACGATAGAGGCTATAGATTTCACGCGGGCATAAAGCTCACAGTATAAATGTAATTTCGCACATGATTTTCGATAAACTCAAGAGGTGTTTAAGATATAAGCACTAAGGCTACCGCGACTTTTTTTACCTCTACTTAAAATAAGGTTCATTGTTAATATCAGTACTCGCATTACTTTTATGACGCTGATAGATGCCGTCGAAAGATCAGGGCCCTGTACCACAAAATTTACAAGTGCTACAATTCGACAAAATGGTCAAGTTTCCCATAGTAAAATGTTACAATTTTGTCGATTTGTAGCACTTGTAACTTTTGTGGTACAGGGGGCAGGTCAACATCCGGTAGCATACCAACCAAATCACCAAATCTAAAAGAATGACCAAATCTAATGTTCTTACTGAGCTGCCTGAATCCGAAGCGACAATAAATAACAAAATATATAAGTAAAATCCATGAGAAATAAGCTTAAGTAATAATTGCATCTCCTTTAATAGACATCTGAGGAACCCTGGTATCGAAAACGGGGTGAAGAAGGTACACAATGCCTTTCAAACCGAACAGTTTGTCTCTTCAGTCAAATTGAATAAGAATCCCACCGTGCATTGTTATACTTACAGGCTGATTCAGGGAGACTACTTTGAACAAACTTCAGCAGTGCTTGTTCGAGTTGGTATTCCATCACCTTTGTTTGAAACACTTTGCTGAAGTTGAATAGACTCTGAGTATTGAAGCATTTAGTCCCATTTTAAAATTGTTTAGTATCTACGATCAACTAAGCACTGAAACATAATCTTATACATTACATGATTACCCTTTGGTAAGTAACACATTTTCAGGAAAATCGGAAATTCCAAAATTAAATCTTAAGTGACCAAAAATGTAGCACTAAATGCGTGCAATTAAAAATATGTGCTTATTAACTGCTGTCGTACAATTTTGCTGAGTTCAGATATTGCAACGAATTGAAAAATTTATACCTACTTATGTCGGACATGCTTCAACTACATATAAGAACATGCGAGTGACGTGTGTATTTAATATTCATTACTTAATAATGTTTGAATCCCACGGTAATAAAAGCAATAAAATTAATAACATTGTAAAGGAAAAATTAACAAATAATAATATCCTATACTAAGCATAGTAATAAGCATAACTTTAATTATTTTAGGACTTTCAGCCCTAAACGAATCGAAGTTCATTCATAAAATCTTACTTTAGACATTAAAATAAATAATTATAAGACAATTTCGGGACGAAAAGCAACATGTTTCGAATAACACCTTCTCCCCAACGAGCTGCATTTCACGTAAACTTGTTTGGACAAAACACGTCGTTTTAAGTCTTCCACGCTAATATGGTTTGATCACGAAGGATTTGTTTGGAGTGTTTCTCGTAATGCGTTCATGTATCATGTTCCTTGTTTGAGCTAAAAGGATTTGTTACTATTCCTGTTACAACATCGGTTTATTTAAAATCGATTCAATTACGCCAGTCAAAGTTAATTAAAATTTTACCTGCAGTATACTTGTTAAGCTTTTCTACTCTTCTGTTTATTCTATCGATTATTGCCAGTTTTATGACGTGTTCTTCTTTTATAATTTGAAAACAATAATTTTATTTAATTAGTTTCTATATAATTATGTTTCTTCTCCTTACCTCTTTTCCAATTTTATCTCAAGCTTTTGCAAAGTTCATATGTATATTTCTTCAAATCATGCAAGTTAAATTTTACCGACTTCTAGTAACCGGATCGACATGAAATTTGGTACAAATATGTTGTGTTTATTGGGATGACAATGCAAGTACATTGAAAAAAAGTAGCGACAGCTAAAGTTCTTGATTTACTAATGACTTTTTTAATAAAGCATTATTTTTCCAAATAACTTAGAACGAACTTAAATCAATACCTTCAATTCAGATGAATAATGGTAATATAAATGTCACATAATGTAAACTTCCCTGTGCTCGACACTGACCCAATACATGGCGCCTTCAATCTTATGTCGTAGTCAAAGAGGTGACAGATGGGTGTCATCTACTGGGCGTTGGGGTGTCGAGTATTGGTATGTTTACCTTATGTAATTATAAATCGGTTGTTACTATAAACAAGAGCTTAATGAGACCACGTAAAGCTGTAAAAGAAAGTCAAGTAGCCGCGACAATGCCGGCCTCACCTGCGACCGGGAAAGTTGTCATGTTAATTACAAACACCGCCCTACAGTACACAGAATATTCAACAGTTGGTAGGCATTAAAATAAAGGTGTAAAAGTACGAATTACTAAATAACTTCTTTTATTTGGTATATTCAATGTCTAAAATTAGTCTGAAATGTTGCGTCTAACCTTATCATCGTGATACGAGTATTATGTCTTGTACAAGTACATGTTTAGCTAAGTATACAGGATGTCCGAACAGGATGTCTTGATGTATACTGACGACAACGGTGAACAGTTAAAATTAAACAACGTGTCTTAAGGATGTGCATACTGTCTTCAACATGTATACTGCGGCGTTACCCAGGAGGGTAATGAAGGCGAAAGTGCATTCCTCTGTACATTATACAGCCCAGGATAACTACGAACCTGATTTATATGCGTTTCTGTACTCCAACTGAAGATTCATATTATACAGGGTGTTTTTGTACGTTGTTAAAAGGTAAAAGGTGTTTCTAAAAGTGAGGTCGGCGAGCTTTTGAAAAGTTATGTGTGCGTGAATTGGACAAAGTGATGAAAGGTCACGTAACGTGCACAAAAGTAAAATAAAATAAAATTAGATACGGTAATAATAACTGTTTAAACGCAACGCAAGATTTGTTTTTGGAAACAGGATAGATGGTCCTTAATCCCCCCGTTAGCCATTGTGCTGGGCGAAGCACGGAAGTGTTGTGCAGGCGCATAGATAGTGCTGCGCCACAAATTTAGTATTTCTACTAAGTTCCTATTGTCTCATGTAACAGATGTCTATGATTCAGTATTTATTTAATAGAACACAAATAAACATAGATAGCATATAATAAGTGTACCTAGTGTTTGAGCAACTACAACAAAGTAAAATACTGGTTGTCTGTAAAGTCGGTTTACGGACGATAGTTTAACGTGACAACGTCATAACAAAACATTCAAACCCCCCCCCCCCCGCACCCCGTATTGTACATCCTGGCGTTCGCCGCTCTCTTGCAACTGGCCCTCGCCGCTCTCTTGTCACTGGCCCTCGCCGCTCACTTGCAACTGGCCTGCTTCGCTGCTCTGTAGAATGTAACGTTACGCAACGTTACATGTACGTTACAATGAGTCATGTTTTTTCGTGTATGCAGCCGGCGTTCATCGATTTATTAGACGTTGTCACGTCAAAAACCGGCCAAGAGCGTGTTGTATACCCTCAGGATAGGATTCCGCAGCTGTTACGAAAAAATCCTTGCAAATCTTATTAATTTTACTATTAATTTATGCTATCCGTATTAAACAAGCAATATTTTATAGGTCAGGCTGCTTTTTACTCTTAAATAAATAATTAAATAAATATCACGGGACAACTCACACTAATTGACCCAGTCCCAAAGTAAGCTAGGAAAGCTTGTGTTATGGGTACTAGGCAACGGATAAACATACTTATATAGATAGATACATACTTAAATACATATTAAACACCCAAGACCCGAGAACAAACATTCGTATTTTTCATACAAATATCTGCCCCGACACGGGAATCGAACCCGGGACCTCAAGCTTCCTAGTCAGGTTCTCTAACCACTAGGCCATCTGGTCGTCTAAAACAACTTATAATTCTCAAGCAAACTAAGCCGTTAAAGGTTGTTTTCCTTATTAATTTAAAATATTTCCTCCCATTCTGATTTTTTTCAAAATTTTTATACCAACACCAACCGTTTTAGCTTTTAGAGGGGACACTCGATTTTAACAGAAAAAAAAAACACTTTAAAGGAGAATATTTCGCAAACGAATCACTTTATCGAAAAATCATCTTTACAGCCTCGTAATGATTTTAAAATACCTATCCAACGATACCCCACACAATAAATTTAGACGAGAAAAAAAATCACCCCCAGTTTACGTCTATGGGAGGTACCCTTAAAAATTTTATCTTATATTATATTTTATCACTTTTTCGGGGTAATTGCTATATGTATCCATGCAAAATTACAGCTTTCTAGCACTAATAGCCACTGCGCTAAGCCACGGACAGACAGACAGACATACATGACGAAACTATATAAGGGTTTTGTTTTGCCATTTTGGCTCCGGAACCCTAAAAAAGGAAAGGAATAAAAGGATAAAGTTTGTCATCAACCTTTGCCCTAGAAGGCTGAAATTTTGCATAGACGTTGACTTTATGACGTAGGCAAGGAATAAAAATGGATAAGCTAAAATTCCTACGGGACAGGAAATAAATGGCAATTAATATAATAATAATAATAATAAAACTTTATTGTTCAAAACACATGTATAATTACAATATGAACCCTGGAGACTGTTAGTTATCACTGTGTTACAGTCTCCAGTGGATACCCTTATCATGAACATAGATTCGTTGTTAAGAACAAACAGACTAAATAATAAAATAATAAATGCTCGATTTAGAGCGACCCTAGGTGGTGTACTGCCGTTTGGCAAATTATTTTTCCCAAATATGATTTCCCAAATAACTTATCGCAATAGTTTCATTTCCCAAACAAATGTTTAGCAAAGTTACATTTCGCATTTTATTCATTTGGTCAAATCATTATTTGGCAAAGTTTCACTTCGTCAAGATTTTATTAAGCAATTGCTTCTTAAGCAAATGTTTTATTTTGTCATAAATTATATGCCAAAAAAATGTTTGCCAAATTTGTCACTTCCCATGCTCAACTTATAGCAAAAGTTCGGCAAATGATAATTAATTTTTACTGTTCCAGAAATACAATAGTATGGATCTATACAGGAATTTCAAGTATAAAACGAATAAATGGCAGAAATAATTGGTGACCCCTGTCGTATTCCATGCAATATTTTGTTGCAGATATACAATAGTAGGTAACATTGTTAGGCATGTCGCTGACAGCGAGCGAGCAAGACCTTTCAGGGCAGAAGCGACTCGGACAGGTTAGGTTTAGAAGGCTAAGGCGGGAGCGAAGCGTAGCGTAGCTCCCGCCTTAGCCTTCGATGTTAAGTATTTTTTTATGACAGCACAGAAAAGGATTATTACCTTTGATATTATGAAATGTCATACAACCATGACATTGAATGTTTTCCATGCTTTAATTTAGTAGTCAGAGATACACTACACTTCGTCACTTTATCCCGCCGTAATTCACAATACCAGTATTATTCATTTTTATCCTACGCACTACTCATATTGGGATATAAAACGTATGCCATGCAATGTTTTGGGATTGGTATGTTAAGAGGTTTGCTGACTGTAAAATTGCGATAAGTAGTTTTGACAAATGAGTTTTTGCCAAATAAAAATTTGGGAAAAAAAGTTTGCGATGTGATACTTTGGTAAACAGTTTTTGCCAAACATCAGTAATCCACCCTAGGTATCTCCGTTACTATAATTATTACTAGATTCTTCAAATTTACTATGCTAGTAAATTAGAAAATAAATTTAGTAAATTTGGTAATTATAGCAGCTAGAAACTAATTTCAAGATTTCTTACGAGACGAGGAAAAAACAGGATTTATTTAGGTATTTACTTACTGATACCGACGATGATGATGGATTTTTGAATTAAAGTGATGAAGACGTTTTACCACTAATTTGAATTCTGCGCGGACGAAACCTCGAGCAAAAGCTAGTCTACAATAAAGAATTTTATGAAAGTAAAACATTCGGGTAAAAATGTACCACCATTTAGTTTTAAACCTCGCTTACACTTCACACAAACGCCTCACCAAATCCAGAATAAAAGAGGCAACCGTATGGAAATGACCGGATGGGGGCGTACGGTCTAACTGCCGGAACGCGTGGAACATAAACTGAAAGCGCCGCCCGCGTCCGGTCTGTATCCGGTTGTATTTCGTATTTATAGACGAGTGTGATACCGCTTTATGGACTTGTTTATCTTACACCTGAGTTTCGTGAACAGCCAAAAGGATACGGCCAGCATCAAATGCAGCAAACCTCTAGGTTTGAAACTTACTAGTTTCTACCCGCTGTTGCTCTCGCGTCATCATCATTTCGGCCGAAAGACATCCACTGCTGAACATAGGCCTCCCCCAAGGCTTGACAAACAGGTCGGTCCCGTGCCATCCGCATCCAGCGCGATCCCGCAATTTTAACCAGGCGCTCGCGTAAACCATTAAGTACATCTGCCAGTCGAATTGAAATCCAGAGATTACTTAAAGCTCCAAACGCACAGACAGCGGAGGCGTGGCGGTGCGGTGGTGGTGACGTTTGTAATATTCTAACTTGTATGAACGAGTTCGCGGTACGGTACCGCACAACCGTTCATACAAGTTAGAATATTACAACAGTCATCGTCACCGCACCGCCACGCCTCCGCTGTCTGTGCGTTTGGAGCTTAATAATGATAATATACATACCTCATGGTTTTTGGTGCTGGAATGATTTGAGGAAGAGTAGAGATAAACAGATATGTTAGTCTGAGAAATATCGTATTTTGCCTAATGAAAAGCTCTGTGTGAATATTCTACACACTATGAATATTTTTATTTTAACTCGAATAGTACTTTAGTTTTATTACCATGCCTTATGAAATATTAATAAAAATAACGTTAAATAATTACCTTTTTTTATGGTATAGGGGGCAAAGAGCAAACGGATCGCCTGATGGTAAACGATTACCGTCGCCCATGGACACCTGCGACACCAGAAGAGTCACAAGTGCGTTGCCGGCCTTTTAGGTAGGTAGGAGTACGCTCTTTTTTTGAAAGCTTTAAGGTCATATCGGTCCGGAAATACCGCAGCAGGTACTTCATTCCAGAGCCTTGCTGTGCGAGGCAGGATATTTCTGGAAAAACGCACAGTAGAAGACTGCCAACCTTCCAGATGGTGAGGTAAATTTAGTAACACTATTTACAGAATAAACTATTAATATTTTTTCTATATTTGGAACTGCGGCGTCTTGCTGTAAATATCCATTATACTTAATAGATGATTAGATTACATAAGGCAAAAACACATAATGTCAATAAATGTCAAATATCAATCTTGACGTCCGATATCTGTGAAATATTTACTTAAATTGAGTAAGGATTTAACTGAAAAGGTTGATAATGACTGGTCCTTTTCATATATCTACATGCTAATGTTAAACGATTCCCGCACCGAAAACGCCGAGGTATGATTGATAATATATCATGGGACGATTACAATGTGCCGATTGGGCCGCTAACGGTGGGCCTCATAAGAAAGCTCAAGGTCACTCCGAGGGCGATGGAGAGGGCTATGCTCGGAATTTCTTAGCGGGATCACATTAGAAACGATTAAATCCGCGAAAGAACTAGAGTCACCGAAATAGCTCCGACTCAAATGGCAATGGGCAGGGCACATAGCTCGTAGACGTCTTTCGGCTGAAATCGACGCGCGTTTGTATCGATACAAACGCGATACGCACGCGGGTTTTTATGGCTGTTTTATGGAATGAAAAACGCGCTGTACACTGAAATAAATTAAGATAACAATACTACCAGAACGTATGGTAAATAATATTCTAGTATAAAGAAACAGAATTAAGTTATATTTACCAGATTGACTTTTAACAACAAACAATCGTGTTTTAATAAATACCAGAATATTCTAGTAAATACATTTTAGTAGACAATATACCTAAAGTTATTTGTAAGTACATTTTGGTATTGCAAAGAGAACAAATTTTAATGATGTGTACCAGTGATGTGTACTGTGCACAAATTTTAATGATGTATACCAGAGTTATGTTTAAAAAGTGTGCTAGATATTCCTGTAAGCTATAACTATATTTTTCTAGTATAGGTACTCAAAAAACAGTCTAGATGTCGTATATATTACATGACAATCTGGTTATGGATGTTTTCTATGTATTTAAGTATTTATTTATCTACTAGCTTTTGCCCGCTACTCCGTCCGCGTGGAATTAGTAATTTGGGCAGCTTATTTTTTTTATCCAATTTGCGTTTTCATCAATTATGGCTCTCCTTAGTTCCTCGATATAAAAAAATACCCCCCGCACCCCCCCACCCCAACCGACCCCCCCCCCCGCACACCCGCGTTCACATTCACCACCGTACTCCCAGCGTGATGATATTATAGCCTATAGCCTTCCTCGATAAATGGGCTATCTAACACTAAAAGTATCGTATCTTTCTTATTTGTCAACCGATTCAAATGAAACAAACACTAAATGTTAATCCAAGAAAATACCAACATATCAGTGAAAACCGCATCCTTCTAGGTTAAGCCGTTTCTGAGATTAGCGCGCACAAACGCACAGACAAACAGACAAACAGACAAACAGATAAACAGACAAACAGACAATAATTCTAAAAATCATTGTTTTGGGTTCTATTGCGCTAATAAATAGCCCTAGTGACAGTTTTTCTCAAATATCTTCAATGTACAGACACCGACTTGTTACAGATTTATTATATGTATAGATATAAGTATGTTTATCGTCGTCTAGTACCCATAGTACAAGCTTTGCTTAGTTTGGGACTAGGTCGATTTGTGTAAGATTGTCCCCTAATATTTATATTTATATTTATTTTATGTAATTTTATTCTGGTTACCTAAACTAGAAGTTTCTGTCAGTGTAAACGCGCGTCGACGTCGCGTTTAAAAAACGCTGTGTGCTTAGGCCCAATAGTTCAGTCGAGCGAAATCGCTCAGTGTTTAAAAGCGTAACCTTATGATTTGTGTAAACAAAATCTGTCGGAGTGCTACATCATCGATCCACATTCGACTTTAACTTTTTATTTCATGGAAACGCCGATGTGCGTTTGTCTATGAATTATATCACAAATCCGCGCCAAAACTGTACACATCGTAGCGGCGTAATACTTTCAATTCGCAAAAGGATTTATGTTTGGATCTAATATTTGGGGCACACAGCTCAATTTGTCAGCAAGTCGAAAACATAAAGCGATTTAAATGAATGATTAAGTTAATCATCACTTTTTAAACGTAAATTAAAACCAATTCTTATAATTAACTGTAACAGCAGACTCGGGAACATGAATATATCTATATCTCTAGATATATATCTAGGCGCCTAGTGTTGAAGCTTACGTGACAAATCTTTTACTCATATTAGTTTTGTCTTTCACTCAAGTTGTAATTAAAAAAAAGTTTGTTTGTTGGTAATTGATTGATTCAGGCATTATTTTGTAAGTAGATCCCTATATCAACCAACCTTTTACTTTGCTGTATACTCATTCGTTTTGTTTAAGAACGGTTGTGTGCTCGCTGTAGATTTTAGAATGAAATCGCACAGATTTTGAAACTCGTTAACTTTTTGTGGTTTTGTTGGTGATAGATTATGTGGTTTTATATTTTATAGAAATAGAGAAGAATTTTTTGCACGAAGACACTCAATATTTTTCGTCAATGTGTGCTCATTTCTTTGTAACTTTTTTATTTACTATAAAGATTGTCAAGCTAAGTTTCAGTGTGTCTTACCCCGCCGATACGTCTGGCAGCAGGCCACAAGGTCCGCTTATATATCATCGTGTTTTGACGCGTCCACGTACCCTGACGACGGAAGACGGCGTGGGATGAAACGCCGGTGGAATGGAATATGCTGGCATCGGTTGCAGTCGTCATTTGTTAATGTTTCTTTTGTTCTAGGGGATTTAGATCCCTGGTGGCCTTCGTATTTGCTGCATTATAGTCACCAGTGGTGTGATGCCGCTAGAACTTGATTCCCACTGAATTACCTAAACTAAGTTTCACTATTTCTGATTTTTAACAATTGCATGTTGTCTCGTGATATTTTTTATTTTTATTATTTATTACAGCTACAGTTTTAGTGACGTAAGACGTAAGGACAAATTGTCCCTTGTTTTGTTGATAAGATTAAAGTTATACGAAAAACCTTATTACAATGAAAATAAACTACGTTGTGAACAGTATTAAATTTTGAATAGACTTTAAAGAAAAATCAGACGATAGAATTCCTTCCATCATTTACATTTTTAAAGAACCTGTCAATTTCTCATTTAAGGCTTCAAAATAGCTTTACAATTTAACAAAACCTTTCTGAAAAGCTTTAAAAAATACAGTAACGCGAAAATGTCAACGAACTGTAACTGCGAATGACACTGCTGACACCCCCAAGTCCTTCAAAGTAAAATTTCTCGGTAGCAATTTAAAGTTTTGACGTAGTTCCAACGGGGAGGTAACTTAAATCGGCACTTTTATCGATGTTTCACGAGCGATTACACGTATATAGTCGACCAACAAATTCCTTATGTTAGTTGCATGGTTTAAAATATCAAAGTCTATTTTTACTTACAAATCGATGAGATAATACGCCTTATTGTTTTTAATTTAATGTAGGAACTGTCATAAAAAAATAGTAAAGCACTTACTGAATGTAAACTGCGATACCGCAAGTCGGTAGGTAAGCAGTTTGTGTCCATAGTAAAGGCTATAGTGGGCTACCATACTACACTGGCCCTTATGTACGGTCAAGTGCAACTCTATGACCACTCTATGTCACTAACCATAAGGTTGATGTTTACATATTTTGACGCGATGACTGTATACATATTTATGCTTTCGACTGTACATTAAATAGACTCTAGATTTTTTTGTAAACACATCTTAGAGTGAGGATGGTTTTTCTTGAGCATCAATTACTTAGTATCCTGATTATGACAGATTTTAAATGATTTATATTTTTTCGAAATTAAACTACCTTCGCATATTGTTTCAATATAATGTCACCGAGAAAAAGATCATCAAAATAAAGAATCTGAAATAAAAATATTTATATGTTGTGACCATCAGTTATGTGAGCATAGTCTTCTTGTTTAAAAATGTAGCGTGGCCGTTTCTTACAATTTGGGTTTACGGAAAAAATGTCCATATTAAACTTTGCTCCTTGTGTTGCTGCCACCCTCCGTATAAACTAATTGACGTTCCGAATTAGAAAAATGACTTAAGCTCCATTATCAATTTTGTGCACTACTACATACAACAAGTCATTTACTTAAGTTTTTTACCTATACTTGAGAATTTATCGAGTTTTATTTTGTCTTATTCTAAATATACTTGCCGTAGCTTGCCAGGTTTATGTTTATTCTAATTACTTAACGTTTAGTGCTAGCAACATTTCCTTGGATCGTTATCCTTTATCTATCCGTAAACATTTAGCAGGCGCTTAGTAGTTAGTAGCCTTCCAAGCGAAGACCGTTTTAAAATTAAATTAAATAATATTGTATTTAATATTTATACAACCAACGCGGCACGGAATGCTGAGGACCTGGGTTCGATTCCCAGCATTGGTCTTTTTTCTGGGGTTTTTTCTGTGCATCTATATTTCAGTTTGTATTTAGTACGAAATGTATGATTTCACGGGATGACCGTAAAAGTAATAAAAAAAAAAAAAAAATGAAGTTGAAAAAATAAGTACAAAAAAAGATACTTCATAGCTAACTTGTTTAAAGTTGCACAGTAGCGCCATCTCTTGTCCAGGTGAGCGGTTAGTTCCGAAGGAGTGTTAAAATCTCTCGATGAGGGTGTAACATAGATGTGCGTTTGTCACTGCATAAGGTGATGATTTAGCAGATTGAAATGTATGATGTATAGGAAAGATTCGTGTCTAATCTCTAGACCAGTGGTGGTGTAGGGGTATGGCACGCGGCACGGAATGCTGAGGACCTGGGTTAGATTCCCAGCATTGGTCTTTTTTCTGGGGTTTTTTCTGTGCATCTATATTTCAGTTTGTATTTAGTACGAAATGTATGATTTCACGGGATGACCGTAAAAGTAATAAAAAAAAAAAAAATAAAAAAAAATAAAAAATAAAAAAAAAAAAAAAAAAATGAAGTTGAAAAAATAAGTACAAAAAAAGATACTTCATAGCTAACTTGTTTAATATTTATGTTAATTCAGGTGATTAGTATGGTCGAAGTGTTTTACAATTTTATGACGTTTTGTAGAAAAGAAAAATAATGAGGTTAATTGTCACATTGACGCCTGAAGTTTAGGGTACGACCGTAAGGTTTATTTATTTAATAATAAAATGAATACCAACTGCTTATCAACTCAAAAGGTAAATATTTACATAAGTACTGCAATAACCGGTAACTCTTTTTTCAGTTGCGTGTAATAAAAATCTCAGAAGCTTTAGTGTTTTAAAGAACTTCATATCATGGATGTAAATGCAAAGAGCCAGGCGTTATTGGTAGCTGTTGGTTTTAATGCGACTCGACTCGTGATGTTATCGTTTCATATAATTGAATTCTGCCCGTTGTATCTCCAGATGGCTTTGCCTCTCGACGGGAGCTTGCTATGAAATATTTGATAGGCGCTTCAATATGAAGCCGGCGAATATGAAAGTTCATGTTGTTTGTTTATATTTTGCAACTTATTTAATCGCAAAAATGTATCTTTGGTCAAAGAACTCAAAAATAATTGCAATTTTGGAGTTACTGAACTAAAGTCTCATGACAAAATGGTGTTGGGATCAAAAAGGTTAGAATTCAATGAGCTAAATGTTTACAATAATATGTACTACTTCACATATTTTCTTCGAGATGCAGATCGCGATTATCTTTAGTGAGCGTCTATTGCGTAGCACCCATAACAAAGTCTGTCTTAATGTAATTAAACGTTCATCCCAGCCTATACGTCCCACTGCAGGACACAGGCCTCCTCGGGCTCGGGCCGTAGTTCTCAAGCGGGCCCAGTGCGTATTGGAAACTTCAGACACACAATTCCTCCACCGTTAACCTCCTGATAAATTCCAAATATAATTTCGCTGTTTAATTAATTCCGAAAAACTCAAAGGTCCCAGCTCGGGCTCGGGTTGCTTCAGGGGCCAAACAAATTACTCTTTTTTTTAATCTTTATTTTAAGGAACTTTGATCAAGTGGATTGAACATGTCAGTTCCAATAGGCCTTAACTAGATAAAAAAACTACCAACCTTACAATCAAAACACATGGCTCAAGCCAAGAGGGATACGACACGACCCCCAAATCACAACGCCGAAGCCCCTGACACAGACCACCAAACCCGTACACGGGTTCTCTGTTAAATAAACGTAACACAGTCCATTTACTTACTTTCTAAAAATCCGTATACAAATCTAGCAGCCTGCGACAAGGGCTCCGACAGTATAGCTAAAAAACAAATTACTTATTATTACTATTCGATGCATGATTTCTTAATACCAAAAGAAACGTTTTGCAAATTATGTATGTATGTAAACACTTTATTGTGCATAAAACACAAAAATAGTACAAAACAACAAAACAAAAAGAGTACAAAGGCGAACTTATCCCTAAAAGGGATCTTTTCAAGCTAACCTGGCTTGAAAGGAAATTAATTATATCCTTTACAGATTTATTATGATAGAGAAGTAGAATCACATGCTCAGCGCTGTATTCCTTTTTAACGTCCATGTCCTGTTTAACCTCTGGAATATTTGATATCGAAATATTACACAGGCGTTGAATATTGAAAGATAACCATGCACATCGGACCTGACTGGTCATGCATGAGCGGAACAGGAAGCCTTTCGCAGGCTATTCCAAAAGATCCAATTTCAGGCACAATCCAGGCACAACGCTCAGGCATAAAGTTGTTAGAATTTGTACAAGAAAGAGCTGTTTGTCTATAAGATGTTCTTGAATTACATTATTTTCGCTATTCAATTAAATTTTGAGGGATCAGGTACAAAGTACATATTTATAACGTGACAAGTATACAGTTACTGCACAGTTAAAATAATTTGTCACAATATAGGATTTTAAGTGCTTTGGTAAAAATAACTGTTTTTAAAAGATGTGTCACTTGATGATTATGTTTTCAACGCATTGATTACCGTATATTTGGGTTACTTCGGCCCAGAGGGGTAACTTTGGTCAGTCCAGATTGAATTATACATTGGAATAAGGCATAGGTCCAAACCTGCCCTTAAATCCCACTAGTGGGCCCATACAATTTTATGCCGCAAGCCAAACGGCACGTGTGGGTGACAGGAGCTGCCTGTGCCGTACATGGGCCGTTTAATTTGCTTGGCGGCCGCGTAAATCACGAGCGTGCGCATCCCGCCCCGCGGCGCGTGCGCAGGTCACAGAAAGGAAATGACAGATGGCACAAATATTTTATGCCTACGAGTAATTAGCCTTAAAAACATTTTATTATTTATTAGCTATTGCGCGCGCCTTTGTTTAAGAATAATGGGTTAATCAACTTTTTCGTGTTGTTTACTCTGTCCCCGGTTGTCCAAGTAACACTTCATACTGTTTCATAGAAAATTGCTTAGGTTGTCCAGGGGACAAAATTTGTGTAACCATAGCAACGGGTGGCACTAAAAAGTTGATTCACCCTAATGGACAATTCGCTAAACCGCGGGAATATACAATTTGATATTGTGTTTATCCGGATTGAAACTATTTCTTATGCTTCATTAAAATCCGATTGTAATTTTTGGGTAAAAGAAAAAGAACCTATGCACAGCGATCTGGGTGTCATCAGCGGTACTAGCTGAAAATCAGCGCTGGGGTGCTTTAAACGCCTCAGCATAACGCTGAGCCAGTGTCCGATTTGCAACCGCAATGACACATTCTATCTGGTGCCTTTTGTTTTGTAAAATATTGATGATGTATCTTGTGTGATGTTGTAAATAAATGTATTTTCTTTCTTTCTTTCACAGCCAATACTAACAACAAAGTACCGACTGCTTTTATCATATTAGTAGGCTTTTAGCCTTTATGCAGTCTTAATAGATAATTTTTAACCTCGTTTTTTTTAGTAAATGATGGGTTTCTTTCTGTAAACATAAAACTTAAAAAAAAACTACAGCTCCTTTACACTGTGAATAAGTAACTAATACAATCCAGAGAATGATGTTTATATTTTTTATTCATATTTCATTGTATGTCATTGTAATTGTATTGTATTGTAGTTGTTGTCTACGATCAGCTAAGCATGAACGTTATATTTTGATTGTACTGTTGTACTATTTATGTGTATCATTTCAACTATCACGATTCTCCATGAGACCGACTCTGAGTAGGCACAATACATCAATCACCCTCTTGCAAATTCCACTCTATGCAGCTGCTGATTTATTTATTCTTATCCGCCGCACGCGCATTGTCGATTGGGGTGGAATTAGTTGCCAATAAATAAAGTTGATTGCCAATGTGCATTGTGTATTTAAAAAAAGATGGGTTTTGGCTACTTTTTGACATATTTGTTTTGCAAATGGATCAAAATATTTATGTTATTTACTGCAGTACTCGTTACAAAACAAGGACCTACTTCTAATATGATATCATTTTACCTGTATAAAATATTAATACAAAGGTATTTCAGAAAAATAAAAATGTTTTTTTTTTTACTGTAAGATATGTTATGAGGTACAGAGTAGATATTTTATATTAATTAAGAAGTTTTTTTATTTATTAAAGAATATTAGTTTTATTTAGGTTTGTATATTCTTTACTAGCTTTTGCCCGCGATTCCGTCCGCGTGGAATTAGTAATTTGGGCAGCTTATTTTTTTTATCCAATTTGCTTTTTCATCAATTATGGCTCTCCTTAGTTCCTCGATATAAAAAAAAATTACCCCACGAAAACCCCTCCCCCCGCGCACCCACCCTCCCACCAACCCCCCCAACCCCCCCCCCCCCGCACACCCGCGTTCACATTCACCACCGTACTCCCAAGTCAAGCGTGCCTATAGAAGTTTTACTTCAAAAACCCCTGATTTTGAAACAATCTTCCGCTCCGCTCCTATTGATATTAGCGTGATGGTATATAGCCTATCTCAGGGGTTCCCAATTTTTTTGTGTCAAGGAACCCTAATTGATTACATTTTTCCTAGCGGAACCCTTCTTTGATAACACCTTAAAATAGGTATAAATGAAAAACAATTAAATTTCTCACCGCACATGAAAATATTTTTTACGGAACCCTTATTGCCCTTCCACGGAACCCCAGGGTTCCGCGGACCACCTTTCGGGAACCGCTGGCCTATCTAACACTGAAAGAATTTTTCAACTCGGAGCAGTAGTTCCTGAGATTAGCGCGTTCAAACAAAAAAACCTGTTCGATAAATTCTTAAAATAGACGTATCTTTCTTATTTGTGAACCGATGCAAATGAAACAAACACTAAATGTTAATCCAAGAAAATACCAACATATCAGTGAAAACCGCATCCTTCTAGGTTAAGCCGATTCTGAGATTAGCGCGCACAAACGCACAGACAAACAGACAATAATTCTAAAAATCATTGTTTTGGTTTCTATTGCGCTAATAAATAGCCCTAGTGACAGTTTTTCTCAAATATCCTTAATGTACAGACACCGACTTGTTACAGATTTATTATATGTATAGATTGTATAAAAATAAAGAAAAAAGAACATATCGACATTCGTTGTATTGTACTACAATATGTATAAAGATGTTTCACTTCGAATTTACAAGAATGCCCCTTTTATACTACGCAGCTTGGCTTAAAAGTTATTTTGATTCGGAATTCTTAGAATAAATAACACTTTCAAGTATTGTAATGTTCAAATTCTTTAAGAAATAGCATGGGCACTGTGAACAATTATTAATGTTAAACAAAAATAAATAACCCTTATAATTGGTTCACAAAACCGTTCCAGATTATGCGACCAAAACTGCTGAAACATGCACAACGCGCATCTTATTCTGATGCTAGAACTCTTTTTAGTAGTATTGAAATCATCTCCCACTAAATTAAACTGGTGAATGTGGACAAGATCTTTTAATTATAAACCGAATCGAGGTGATTTAGTTTCGATTGTACAATCGATTTATAATTACTATTTTGACTAGAGTCAAAAATCCAATTGTGAAAAACGAAAGTCGAAAATGACCGCAAACCAATAGTAACGCTTCGTTGGTACAAGTAGCGTACGATCGTACGATAGGTTAGGTACCAACGAAGCCTTACTATTGGTTTGCGGTCATTTTCGACTTTCGTTTTTCACAATTAGATTTTTGAATCTAGTCAAAATAGTAATTATAAATCGATTGTACAATCGATACTAAATCACCTCGTTTCGGGAAAACAACCACTAAAATTTCACGGTGTATATACTTTACGAGTATATAAGTCCGGGACAGTACAATATTTTAGCATAGAAATTATGGTGATCCAACCAGGAACGGTTAATGACATTGATTTGAAGCTTGGGTCAGTTTAAATTTGGCTTGGGTCTTACGAGGATGTTATTATATAATATGTTGATTTTAATGAAACTTTTTTCTCTGTATTATTCGGTAGGCCTGAGAATAAGTCGTAGGCTATTTTTTGTATACTTACCCCTATTCTTTGCAGACGGAGTGGCGGGAAACAGCTAGTTTATTTATATTTGAGATCATTTTACTAAAAGCAACTTTTGGATCGAACCAAGCAATTTTCCGCTTTCAAGAATAACCCTTCGGCTAGATATAATTCAACCAAGCATAACAGTATGTCAACGCCGTTCTGTTAATCCTCGGTTATGGGCTCGGCTGTTATAATTTTAACCTGTATTATTTTATATTCCGAACATTATCGCGGCTTAAACCGAGTATCGTATTATTTATACTCTCCACATGTATTAAACACGTTTACTTTAGCCGTATCATTTGTTTTACTTTGTGCGGTGAATTTATTTGTATTTTTTTTATGGAAGCTGCGGTTGGTGACTTTTGTTTTTTTTTTTACGTTCAGTTACGATCGGTCATTAAATTTAAGTTTAACAGTAGAGTTTAAGTTAAGTACTGAATAAGTTTAATGAACTTTTCAGTGAAAAAAACGAAACAGTTCAATGGCGTCGTGTATCAAGTTCCAAGTAATCTTACTAATATTATAAACGCGAAAGTTTGTATGGATTTATGGTTGGATGTTTGAATGTACGGATGTTTGTTACTCTTTCACGCTAAAACGGTTCAACGGATTCTGATGAAGTTTAGCACACAGATAATAACTTGGATTAACATGTACAACACTTTTTATCCCGGAAAATTGCATAGTTCCCGCGGGATAGCGATAAACGAATTCCTTGCAGACGGAGTCGCGGGCAGCAGCTAGTTATTATTTAAGAAAATCAGAGGAATTATGTAAATTCTCTGAAGTAGGTATAAAAAATAAACCCATATAAAAAACACCTCTGTAACCAACCATATTTATACTATTACCTACTTGCATTAAATATGATTTTAGGTATCAGGTCTCATAATTAAAAATAAATGAACATTATTTAAACCAACTCCCAAATCCTCTGCCAATAAATTTCTCCTAATTATCCCGAAACCAATTTGATTTTGACATGGTATTAACTAACTAATAATAATAAAAGCAATTATAACCATGTCACATTCGATCCAAAAGGATGGAAATAATTACGCTGATACAATATTAATAACAGTGAATGAGGAAGGAATTCTGTCTCTTGCCGAGACAAATGTAGTATTAATGAGTGCGTCGCTTGCCGACTGGGCACAGAGTAGAAACCGACAGAGACTACTTGAGGAATAATCTAGGCAGGTGGTTCACCTGATAGAACGCAATCACCTCCATTTGGAGACCCATAACATAAGTAGAAATTATGGGTGTGTTGTTGACGATTTCAGAAAGGTTGTTTAAGTATAGTAAACTAGAGTAACTGATCAATTTGGAGCTAGCTTGGATAGTTTTAAAATTGCTATAATATCAATGTTGACCACAATAAGATCTATGAGAAGATTCGCAGAGGGTAGCAAACACGAATAAAAATTAAGAAGTTTTTCTTTAAGCTACTTCTCTAAAGTCGTCCTACGCTGACCCAGTTTTAAGGTTCTGTTTTAGTACCTAAAGGTGAACACAAATGTTTCAAAATAAGTAAACGTCAGTGTCGTCAGAAACGGCGCGATAGTGACGCAGTAACAGTGTCAGTTGTACTAGGGGCGTTCAATAAAAAGTGAGAATGAGTATGTTATAAACAACTTTTCCTAAATGTCATTTTATTTTTCGACATAGTCACCTTTTAGCATAATACACTTAGTATATCTTTTCTCTAAACTTAAGATTCCATTTTTAAAAAAGGTCTCATCTTGAGTACTTAAAAAATCTTGTACTGCAGCGACTACCGCGTCGTCGTCTTCAAATTTCTGGCCTCTCAGGTATTGTTTCAATCTCGGAAATAGGTAGAAATCACTGGGAGCGAGATCTGGTGAATACGGAGGATGCTTAAGGATATCGAACCCAGCATCACGAATTGCAGCCATTGCAACGGCGGACTTGTGTATCGGGGCATTGTCCTGGTGGAACAGCACAACTTTCGAGTGTTTACCTCGCCGTTTTTCGCGGATCTCATTGCGCAATGTTGCTATTTATTTGGCGTATAAAGTGCCCGTAATAGTGGCTCCATGCTCGAGATACTCAATCATTAATACCCCTTTACCATCCCAAAAAAGAGAGCCCATGACCTTACCGGCAGATGGGCTCACCTTGAATTTCTTCGGAGTTGGAGATGATGGCCTTTTCCATGTCATAGACTGCAGTTTCGTTTCAGGGTCGTAATGATGGAGCCATGTTTCGTCCATTGTTATAAATCGCGCCAAAAAAAGTTCCCGGTCTTGCTGCATCAGGTTCAAAGCTTCTTGACAAATCTCTAGTCTAGTTTGTTTTTGCGTGTCAGTAAGCATTCTTGGTACCCAACGCGCAGATGCAGATACCTTTTTCATACCCAAGCGTTCATGTAAAATATTATGCACGCTCCCCGTTGAAATCTTTACATTTTCAGCAATAAAACGAACTGTGACACGACGATCCGCCAAAACTGAGTTTTCGACTTTTTTCACAATTTCTTCAGTTACTGCTGTAGTAGGGCGTCCGGAGCGGGGGTCGTCCATTGTCGATGTTCTTCCACGTCTAAATTCGGCGCACCAACGTGCGACTGTCGAATACGGAGGAGCATTAGACCCTAAAGTGTCCCGCAAATCCAAATTGACTTGCTCCGTAGAAAAATTTTTCAAATACAAGTATTTGATAACGGCGCGCAGTTCAATTTTCTTCATTTTCGCTAACATACTCAATAGCATTTATTATACATTACCGTATATTTTTTTAAACAAAAGACAGTTAGTTTTTTTTTTCATAGCAATCAGCTAGATAGATTAGCTTTACCGGCCAGTATTTAATTTCGTAATATTAAAAGAGTTTGCATCTCATTCTCACTTTATATTGAACGCCCCTCGTATGTAGTACCATCCTTTAGGCGGGCCTAGCTCGCATCAATCTGTCTGGCAGTTGAATTAACATTTCAGGGTTTTACTCCACAAAAATCCAAAAAAAAACTCAATATTTCTGTTATAAAGGCAAGAATATTTACTGAATTTTGCATACTACTTATTATTTATAGTTAATTAAACATAAATAATTCAGATGAAGGTTAAAAAACGATTTATGCGTAATACATTTTTTTGCCTGACCGTTATAGTTGATTTTATTTGCACTGACATTGATACATAAATCCTCACCAAAGTTCAAGTTTCTGACCACTAGCTGTGCGTAAAATTGAACTTTCAAGATTTACCCTAAGGCTGCGTTTCCACCAGAGATGTGCGAGGATGCGTTGCGAGGGATGTGTTTGTCATGAAACCAATGGAAACACTTCATTTAAAAGGTCCTAAGTAAATGAAGTGTTTCTATTGGTTCATGATAACCACATCCCTCGCAACGCATCCTTGCACATCTCTGGTGGAAACGTAGCCTGAAGCAACTAACAAACAAACATTTTAAATTTACCAATACTTGTAAAAATTGTTGTCTCTATTTCAAAGGTACCCTACATCTACGGGCGTCCGGCGGCCGGCAACGCGCGTGTGACGTTTAATTTTGTTTGGAAATGATTGATGGAGCCGTTCATTTTCATACTTTTGTGCACGGAATCATTTGATCTAACTAGAATTGCTGGATGCAGGACAAAGGTGATTTGACCTCCCGATCTAAATAATACCTACACGTTTCTATGTAACGTTGGTGAATAAGTATTTCTTAATGAGCGTAGCGTGTTGGGAATGGTGATCACAGTGTGCGACGAATGGTGTATACCATACTAATACCTAGCAATGCTTTCAGAAATCCTTTTAAATTAAAACAATTAAATAATGATAATTGACCTATTTTTCCACACGTAATAAGAAACACCTTATTTCAGCTACTGATTATAAAGCCAAGTTTAGACCTGCAGAAATTGCATTAATTGAGGCGGTAAAGCGAATGAGATTTAAGTGATCAATAGAGAGCCGCAATGTAATACAATGCAACTTGCACAGTTTTTCTTGCAGGTGGAAACTGGGCTTAAGGTTTTGGAAAGCAGCCGTATGGCTTTCTTGAAACTTTAACCTCATTACTACTAGTAGAAATCAATTATAAGAATGAATCCCTAACGTACTATGTGGAAGAGTTCTCGAATGGAAACCACAAACTGGCAAGCACAGCGTGGGACGTCCACCAACGAGATTGACGGACGATTTGGTACTTAAGCGAGGTTTAAGGTGGATGCAAACCGTAATGATTGGGTATCAATGAGAGAGGCCTATGTCCAGCAGTGGACCTCCTAGGCTAAAATGATGATGATGTACAATGTGGAGCACAATTTTTTTTACGAAATAAGGACTCTTATTGGGTTGATAATAATTTTCAAAATCGCATAACGGGGAATTCTTGGCGCGATCTGCAGTTCTTTGTCTGTTGTAAAAAGTCGCGATTTACGAGGATGAAGTCTTTTTTAAGGCTTTAACAACGACAATACTTAAACTCGCTTACTGTATGACAAAAAGTAATTTTAAAGTTAGGTACCTACTTCATTAATTTTAAGCCGTTGCCTTAGGGGAGGCCTATGTTGGGGTGCGAAGTCGGAAACCTCCGCGACTGCCCGGGCGTTACCACTCCCTTCTATCCGAGGCGTAGGCCTCATGGGGTGGGGAAGGGTAACGCCTGGGACGGTGCACCCTGGGCAACAACGGTAAGCTAATGTATTTGTACATTATCCTACCGGTGGCTAATATCCGACTGGGGGGGGGGGGGGGGGGTCAGCAATCTCCACATGTGCCTGGGCGGTAGAAGGGTCATCTGCCGTCTGGGCTGCTCGACCGTTACGGTTCTCCCCTGTTAACCCTGGTGGTTAAGGGGGAGAAGAGTAGCGGTTGGGCCCAGGGCCTGTGGCGATTGGGGTCAGCGATCTCCACATGTGCCTGGGCAATGCTATTGCAAATTGGTGCGTTATTTGGGCTGCACGACAGTTACGGTTCTCCCCTGTTAACCCTGGAGGTTAAGGGGGAAAAGAGTAGCGGTTGGGCCCATGGCCTGTGGTGGTTTGCTGACACACTGGGGGGGTAGGGGTGGCGAGGTGAACCCGCAACTTGTTGCGGGGGATCCGAGCCTAAAGAGGACGGCGTCTCGCCCTTTGGCGGACGCTTTTTGACGGAGGCGAACTCAAACTGAGTACCTGCTCTGCCACGGCGGACAGGGAAAGGCGACGGGGAGCCTGGTGGGCGGAAGCGATCGTGCCCTCGGTACCGCTCTGCTTCCAGAGCAGGACATGAGGGCGCGGGAGCTAACGTGAGGGCACGTAACCCCGGCTTGCCGGGAACTAGGGCATCTGCGGAAGCCACGAGGAGCAAACCTCTTTAAACAATCCTTCACCAGCGGGGGAGGCCGGGGAGTGCTGAGCCCGCATTGCACGGTGTTGACAGAGGAGCCCCATCCCGGGGCGGCCAGTGGGCGTTGCGGTGACACATTTTGCTCCCGTGGCGTTCACAATGGCAAACGAGGGAATCCGTGTGGTTTTTAGTGGGTAGGCCCCTTGGGGAGAGCCCCACATACCTCCGTTTCCCCGAACGGAGACGATGCATAAGGTGCATTTTCCACACCAAAAAAAAAAAAAAAAGGGGAGGCCTATGTTAGCAGTGGCTGAAATAATGATGATGATTTTTTTTAATTTTTTCGACAAGTACTTAGCACTTGTAGTTGGTGGGTGTAGATGTATGGGTTTGTAGAAATGAATTCAAGCCAAAATAGTGCCAAAATTTGATAATAACAAAGAAAATTGTGTCTCCTTTTAAATTCGGCCATCTACTATTAGTTCAAACGATCACGAGAAATACATTAAAAACTTTTCAATGAAAAGCAATCAAATACAAAAGTTACTTTAACTTTGCTATGCGGGTGACACTTCGTCACAACAATGTCAGCAGTCAACATGAGCCAATAATTGATACAATAAAAGTATATACGGGTATGTCTATCCAGCACTACATTAAACTTTGACATTTATGTCGAAAGCCACTTTATACGGTATTTAGGCTAGCACCGTAGGGGAGTCAAGCGGATTTAAAAAAAGAGTAAATCGAGAAATTACCGTGGTTAAACACCGTTAATACATTACCAGTCGAGTTTTGATGACTTAGGGCAATTGTGCTAAATTTAATGTAGATGTATTTTTTTCTATGTACTTTGAAAATTTACTGTTTTGTAAAGTTGGTGCCTAGTGGTTCGACCTATGGTCTCTCAAGCAGAGGGTCGTGGGTTTAAATCCCGGGTCGCAGCTCTGAGTTTTTCGGATTTGTTGTGCGAAATTACATTTTAAATTTACTACAAGCTTTACGGTGAAGGAAAACTTCATAACTAAACCTACATATAGATACAAGATACACCTGCAAATAAATTCAATGGTGTGTGTTTAATTCCCAATCCGCATTACGGTCCAACCTCTCTCATTCTAAGAGGAGGCCTGTGCCCTGCAGTGGGACGTATATAGATTGGGATGAGTATGATCGAGTTAAAATAAAAATAATCTTGATTTGGTTTGGTAATTTTTTTATTTGTATTTTCATAGATATTACATATAAAATGTAGATATAAAAAGTCTACTGCGATTATATCGAATGAGCTTATAATGTAGAAAATATGTCTAAAGTTTATGTAATAGGCGTGCAAGATTGCACACCTTTTTAGACGTTTTTATAGATTTTTTATTGTCTATGGTTTTTTGACATGATTTTATTATACTTTTGTTTTCTAGAACAAAAACAAGTGCCTTCTCATTTTAATCCTTAAAAATAGGTATAACTTAGAATTTGTAAAAATAATAATACTGTGCTTACACCACTGGAGTTCATAAAATCTATTTTTATTACTATACTAACGAACTTTTATAACAACTGTCATGATTGTTATCTGTTAATTATTACGAAACACGCCTGCTACTAATCTATCTATAACAAATGACAGAATGAAACCTTTAAGTAGTACCTACAAAACAAAACACTAACATTCATCATAAACCCAAATATTACTCAAAATCTTTTTCCCATGCTACCTTCAGCAAAAAAAAACATTTTGTTAACCATCAAAAACAACGCGGCTCTAATTGACCGCGACTGACAATACAAGAGCTAACGACCGGGCAAATATCAAACCGTGAATTACATGTCAAAACATACCGCTATCACTATTAAGCTGTGGCCCGTACCTGTGGGAAAGTCAATATTGTTTTGTCGACGGTACTTGGTGTTAGGAGCTTGCGTGATTTGTAAATCTAAGCGAACAACAGAATTTTAAACACATACACAGTAGCAATTTGTTGATGCGGAATGAAAAACTTCGACATCTTAAAGTCGACTATTGACGGTTAACAACTTCTTGGTTAGTGGCATAGTAGAATGCCAAGATCGTAAAATAACCAGGTAGTTAAATGTCAGGCGGCATATTGATATTGATACTACACGTAGTAAAACATAATAGTAGAACAGCACAGACTGCTTAATTTTGATAACAATTTGATGTTAATTATTTTACAATTGTCTGACACGCTCTTGGCCGGTTTTTACCACTTAGACATTCCGCGATTAGGACCGTCCGAGACTTAGACATTAGTAAAGATTAGATATTTTACAACTTAGACATTCCGCAATATGGACCATCCGGGACTTAGACGTGGCACGACTTTGACGCTGTAAGATTATGGACCTCTTACGATGTGATTGTAATTCCGACACTAGAAATTTTACGACTTTGATGTAAAACTACGGAGGGATCTTAAAGTAGAGTTTTGCCTGTAGAAAAAGTTGTTGACGTCAAGGAATCACATGAAATTTATTGCAATGATGAAATTGACGGAACCTGCACATGATTAAATAACAAAATTAAATGTCAAATTCCAAACAAATACTTAAACTTAATAAAATACTTAATGCTTAAATAAATACTGTTCAAAACTAAAGAAATTCATCACATGGTATTCTTCGTCACTCAAACTTATAAAAATACATCAAACAATTTTAAGAGAATTCGCTGAACTCTCTCATTTCTCTGTAGCTTCATAACATTTTCACACTCTATATTTACAGGGCGACGAGGCTCTGACCTAAATTTGTTTGATACAATCATATTCTGGGAACCAACAAATCTATTAACGCTAAACAAACACTTTTATTTAATGAATTCGCGCCTCATCCATTTATTTTACATTTATTTTTGTGTAAAAAAAGCAGTACAGTGTCAGACATCAGGAAAATAATTATGATACAGGTACCGGTAAAAAATCAAGATCAAGTGCGGGTAGTTCGAAAAACTCGCGAAACATAATGAGCACAATACCTCACCACTTAAGTCTACGCGTGACCACAGCCGCTGCAATGTAACTAAACATTACGATAGTTTAAACTGTATTTAATTACGTGATTAGTCCCCCGAATAGTAGTCCCATCATCATCGACTCTGTCTATATACGTCCCACTGCAGGGCGCAGGCCTCCTCTCAGAATGAGAGAGCCTGGGCCGTAATTCCCTCGCGGGCCCAGTGCGGATTGAGATCTTCACACGCACCATTGAATTTCTTCTAAAGTATATTCGGGTTTCCTCGCAATGTCTTTTTTCACCGTAAAGTTCATGGTAAATTACAAATGTAACTTCGCACATAAATTCCGAAAAAGTTAAAGGTACGGCCCGGACTCGAACCTACGACCCTCTGCTTGAGAGACCACGACGACTTCATGTAACAAGAAAGAGCAGGAAAGGAGGGAGTAGTACCACGAAAACAATTTAGGATCTTAGCTGAGACATTATTGCTTGCCTAATTTTAGTTTAGAATACATTTTGGATTAAGTTCTTCTTTATGGAGCAACTAACCAATTAATGTTGTTCAGTAAGTATAAATTGTTTGCTGAAGCGACTTATTTGGAAATAACTATAAATTAAAAATTTTAAAAACCCCCAACGCAATTAAATCTAAGATCTCTTCCGCAGCATACAAAAGAGCTGATAACTTTGAAACGGCTGGACCAATTTTGATGAAACATGTCTAAAACCATCGCCATGAATCCAGCTTTCAAAAAAAAACCGCATCCAAATCGGTTCACCCATTTCAGAGGTTATGATGCCACAGACAGACAGAGACACACACACACACACACACATAGCTGTCAAACTTATAACACCCCTCTTTTTGTGTCGGGGGTTAAAAAAGTATTGTATTGATACCAAAACCATTTTGAACTCAATTTATACTTTCAGAAAAAAAAGCTTCGGTGAAAAAGTACACTAACCCCCTGTTTCACCATCCATTGATCAAATTTATTTGACGGATAAATGTGATGCCGTCTCTGTTTGTTTTGTTACAATAGACGGAGACGGCATCACATTTATCCGTCAGTTAAAATTAATCAATGGGTGGTGAAACAGCCCCTAAATTTGTCATCGTTTTAAAAGATTAAAGGTGAATGTAGCGTGAGATCGAACGTCGAAACCGATCTTCCTCTATCCACAGAATTTATGGCCGTTTTGAAGTCTTCGTGTGAGGCATCCTGTTTTAAACTTCAATATACGTAATTAAATAAACACTGTTTTACTAGCGATAAAAATTCAACACCCGATAAAACACTGATAACGAAAACAAGTAATGAAAATGATTTGATCATGAGAATGGTCACGATTTCACTTTGCATACTAAAGATACTTAAAAACCAATGCAGGGTCAGTACAACTGTTACTATCAGCTTATGGCTACTGCATTGGAAATTTACTGTCAAAAACTCAAGCTTTTACTGTTAAAAAGTTATTGGATCTCATGAAAGTTCAAGCCTTTTAATTCTACAAGAACTATTTCTACAAGTCCCGACTTTACAAACCTTACATCTTGGGCCCTATTGCATAACAAAGTACAACTAATATTACAAGTGGAACTCTCGCTTCAGTTAAATTAACTAGAAAGGGAGTTCCGCTTGTAATATAAGTTGTACTTTGTTATGCAATGGGCCCTGGTCAGAAATGGCGTGGTTGCTTCGCGGCCGTAAGAATCAATTCATTGGTTTGTAAATGGTATCGTCATCATCATCATCATTTTAGCCGAAAGACGTCCACTGCTGAACATAGGCCTCCCCCAAGGCTCGCCAAACAGATCGGTCCCGTGCCATCCGCATCCAACGCGTTGCCGCAACCTTAACCAGGTCGTCGTTCCATCTTGTTGAAGGCCTACCTACACTGCGTCTTCCGGTCCGTGGACACCAATCGAGAACCTTTTTGCCCCATCGGCCATCAGTAAATGCTATGTCATACAATAAGTCTATGAAAAATCCTAGCCATATTATTTTATCAAGATGTATAGTTTGTACAGTTAGTTACTTAGGCTTTGTAGGTTTGGGGCACAGTTCTTTTATGAGATCTAATATTTTTTTACTACATAGTTACAGTACCCGGCCAAAAAGATTGCACATCGGTCTTTGGAAAAAGACTCGGCAAAATTTCGGTTTCGTAGAGCGTTGTCGCACGCTACTTACAAGTAATGTCTGACAACGCTCTACGAAGCCGACATTTTGCCGAGTCTTGTTCCAAAGACCGATGTGCAATCTTTATCACCGGTTACTGTACCTTATCTCAACAAAAGTAACTTTTTTTTTATATATAATAGGTGGCAAACGAGCAGACGGGTCACCTGATGGAAAGCGATCACCGTCGCCCATGGACACCCGTAACACGGGGGGCATCACAGGTGCGTTGCCGACCCTTTTAGGAATTGGTAGGCTCGTTTTTTAAAGATCCCTAAGTTGTAACGCTCCGGGAATGCTGCCGCAGAAAGCTGATTCCAGACTAACTATTGATATTGTGGTCACTAGATATTTATAAATAATATTATTTATTTATAATATTGTAAAGTGAAGTGTAAACATACTTACGTAAGTTTATACCATATTCGAACGAATTAAAAAGCCTTTCCTAATTTTAACGCAGGTGTCATAAAAAAAACAGTAGGTAGGTATTTTACTATGCAGTTTTTTTACAAGATTTTCATGTTTTGGCTTAAATTGTTTTTTTTTCTGTGAGTTACCACGCACCTAATGTGAAGCGTACGTTAAGTAGCTATGGGAAACTTGCAGAACTCATTAAAATACATAATTATACAGAGAAAAGTATAACTACGTAAAAAAAATGTTACAGTTCAAGTGTATTGGGTTTTCTTAAATATATAACACAAAATTAAATTTGACTTAAAAAAGAAAAGTAGGTATCTGTTCAAGTCTGCTTAACTTCCGTTCTAATATTTCTTAATTCAGTTCTTCAAATAGTTTTCCAATAATGGACTCTCATTTTTACATCAGTACTTATTGAAATTGTTACAATTTTGACTCGTGAAATTCTTGATTTAGGTAGGTAGGTTTTGGCGTACCTAGGGAAAAAATATAAAAATATATAAGATGATAGATATATATATCTATCATCTTTTTTTCAAAAAGGTCGTAAAAATATAATTATTATTAGCCTGAAAATTAAACAAACTCATGACTGACAAAAAATGGTTGCACTTAGTGCGCATTTTGTTTGATTGTATTTCAGGTAATTTTTACCATTACATTGTGTAAAGTTGGAATAAGTATTAATTGACATACTTAATCTCTTATTTAAATTGCATACCTGTTCTGGATATAGCTCCATCTTGTTTGAAGCCTACCTACACTGCGTCTTCCGGTCCGTGGACGACACTCGAGAACCTTTTTGCCCCATTGGCTATCAGTTCTACGAGCGATGTGGCCTGCCCACTGCCACTTAATTCTTCAAGCTATGTCAGTGACTTTAGTTCTTGCGCGGACGACCTGGTTAAGGTTGCAGGAAAACGTTGGATGTGGATGGCACGGGTCGAGAATCGGGGGAAGCCTATGTTCAGCAGTGGAGGTCTTTCGGATGAAATGATGATGATGATGATGATGATTCTCGACATTTCAAACAATTTATTGAGTTTCGCGCAATACTTATCAAGCAAAACAGTTTTTTTTAATTATTACTTAATCATCGTCTCATAAAAACTCTTGTTCTTCAAAAACAAAATGAAATCGATTCTTGATACTTGTTTGGAAACAATAGGTATTTATGTGATATGTTTATCATAACACAATAAGAAACACGTCAACATGCATTCATAAAATTAATTTATTAATAATTTTTTAAAACTAATATTTAAATGTTTAATATAAACAATTTAAATTTATTTAATTTTATTTTATTTATAGTTATAGTATATATTCTTAATTCTGTAATATTATCATTGTTCTTTTTTAAATTGCATCGAATTTGAACTTCCTTTTAGTAACAATTTAAAGATTTATGTGATAGCTATTTACTTAGGTGTAACCTTCATTTGCATAATACTTCTAAACGTACGAAGTGTTCTTCAGATGTTTTGTGACACACTTTTATATTGAGCTAAAATTGAACCTAAAAATACGCATTAAAATCGAATTATTTTACCTGAATATCATAAAACGTATTTACGAGGACTTTTATTTAACGACATCGTAAACTTTTAAATTTAATACTTTTGTCTTAAAAATGTCAGCCTTCAAAAGACGCGATATCATTAAATTTTAACCCCAAAACTTTCGCAAATATCTTCGCATTTTAATAAAATTATAACCGCTGCAATTTTATTTTGTGATGTAAATATTAACAAAGCGAAATATGCTATACTACGTTTGATTTAAGGTTTGAATTAACGGTCAAACTGTAACACACGTTTCTCGGTATTTCGAATACAAATGGACTAAAAATACCTACATGTACATTTATTAGAGGTATTTATTATGTTTTCTTTACAGAAGTTAACTCAATTTTAAATAGCTTCGTTGTTTCATTCAAAAACGTGTGCAAATTTTACCGTTAAGTTTCAAAAGTTAAAATAAATGGAGTATAGTTTCTATTATCAATTCGATTTGTCGATCCATAGTCGACTATCGCCCATCGATAGCTGACCGATAGCAGGACAACCGATAGTATCGATAACTCGAAATAAAGCAATCGATAATATTGTTGCTCGTTAAAAACAAACAGTATCGATACTTTCGATTGTTTAACAATTTGCAAATTGGCAGACTATCGATAATGTAATACAATCGAAATTGTCGATATTATCGATATTATTTTATTTGCGAGCAACAATACTATCGATAGTATCGATAGTTCTGCACTCAATCGATAATATTCCCGCGGTCTGTGCTATTGAGCGTATCGATACTCTCGATAGTATCGAAACAAATGATAGGCAAATCGATAGAATGGCTTTTTCCGATGAAAACTATCGATTGTTCGGCAACACTATTATCAATCCAAGCCCAAGGAAACAGAATGCGCTATACAGCCCATGTGACTAATAACAACAAATAATTTGTTATCCGATAGGTTATTTTAAGTTCTAAAACTTGTAGTATGAAACTTAATCCCAAATGATTGTGTAAAAAAAGATTACGTCATGAAGGTAGAATTAGTAACAAAACTGAATAGATGTTCATCGACTTGTAGTATGGAAATTAATCCCAAATCTTTGTGTAAAAATAATTACGTCATTAAGGTAGAATTAGTAACGGAACTGAATAGATTTTCATCGATACTAAGTACATTTGAAAAAAAAATGTTAATTTCGACGGTTAAGTATTTAGTTTGCTGTGTTTTTGTGTCATTCTTATTTCATATTAAGAATTTACTGCTTTTATAGAACATTAGTAAAAACCTTCCTGATAATCTGCCTGTTCCTGTATCTTAATATCACATTTTACGACAAAATGTTGTCACTATATTTCAATCCTGAATGATGGTAGAGCCACGTATAATGTGGTCCAACGTCAGTGTAGACGACGTAGTATGTGGGATCGCACTTTGTCTGGCCTGGAGACACGCCACACTTGGATAGCACTCCACGTATGAACCAGCTGATCTTGTGATCCTTTTGCATAGTCCCGACCACAAGTCCACCGCCGCTGTCACCGTTGCGTGGGTTGATACCTGGGAATTGATGGCTCTTTTTTGAATTGTGATTTTTGAAGCCTGACGAGAAACAAAAGATACTTTTTGGGAAGAGACGTTTACTTGTCACAAAAGACAATACTCACGATACAATGGTTTCTAAGTCGAAAACTCTAGAAATTATCAATTTTAATACAATTTAGGTAATAACCATTGTAATTAATTATCATTCATTACGTTAAAAAACTTTTTAACAAAAAATTAAACCGCCGAAAAAACTGAAAAGCAAAAAATAATACCTTTTTTGTTTGACCTTAATCTAGGTACCAGTTTGAAGTCGGTGCCTCAGCACTTAGCCAGGAGGAGTGGACCTATAATCGTCTACCTGATTGGCTTCTATCACTCCTCCTGGCTCGTGCTGAGGCACCGACTTCAAACTGGTACCTAGATTAAGGTCAAACAAAAAAGGTAGGTATTACTTTTTGCTTTTCAGTTTTTTCGGCGGTTTAATTTTTTGTTAAAAAGTTTTATTTTATACTTTTTTCCATCCTTGGGGTAATTTTTTTTCCAAATTTATAATACCAACTTCAAGGTATACCCTATCTATCCAATAAAAAAGAATTATGAAATCAGACTACTCTGTAAAAAGTTAGTCAATCATCCCCTGTCTTCCTACCCTTAGGGTAGGAATATTATTTCCAAATTTAAATGGGACCACCCTTGGGGTATACGCTTTCCAATAAAAAAAGAATCATCAAAATCCTACTACTCTGTAATAAGTTACGCGTGGTCATATAGTACAATCAGTAACTGAACAATCAATCATCCCCTGTTTTTCTACCCTTAGGGTAGGAATATTGTTTCCAAATTTAAATGGGGCCACTCTCGGGGTATACGCTTACCAATAAAAAAAGAATCATCAAAATCGGACTACTCTGTAAAAAGTTATGCGTGATCATACATAAAAAAAAATACATATACACGTCGAATTGAGAACCTCCTCCTTTTGTTTTCGTCGGTTGAAAAGAAATTGCGACCGAATCAATTTCTCCTTTTGGGAGTTATAAAACCATAAGTAATAGACAAATACATGCAGATGTTAAAGTTATAACTACTACTTTCTACACCGCAAGTTAAATTGATTTCTAGATAAGCCAGCTGCTAACTTTTTGTTTTCGTATTCATAGAATTAAATATTTCACATGCTATAAATAATGATACATTTCAATAATACCTACTTAAGAATAATAATTGACAAAAAAGAACAAAAATTATTGTGTTACGCTTCAATGTTAATTTAGTGAACATTGTACTAAATTTCGTAACAAGCCACGGACGTAATCTGTTTATCCTTAAAACATCAGTATGCGTTTAAAAGTACAAGAAGCGTGCGTAACTGCGTGGCTCAAATTATAAACAAAAAGCGTAACATTTACCAGAATTTGGTCCATATCCAGCGCAGAAAGAAAACTCGTTTAGCAAACTAGTATAGATGACAGGTGAGAATTGTATGCAGGCAAAGTCGTTCTGGATCATAGTGTACGCTGATCGAAGAACTTGTGATGGTTTGTCATTTTCTGTGTAGCCAAAGCCGACGACCTATGGAATGTAAGATAATATGAATTAAAATCCCTACTAAAACATGCATAAAAACGTGCCAAGTTTTGATTGCTATAATTCGTCAATAAAAGTAAGTGAAATGTATGTATGTATGTATGTATGTAAACTCTTTATTGTACAAAAATAATTAAGGAAAGAAAAAAAAACATTATTGACAACCATAAAATCTTTGAACGGCAAATCTTTAAAAACAACACAAAATAAAACAGAAAAGGTTTAGGTTTATGTGTTTTAACTACTGATTAATCTAATTGTCATGAAAAGAAACTTGAATTTTTCTTTCAATATTGTGAATAAGGTGGGTAAAGTATGTGATTGAAGTTATAATATATTATTTTTATCATTATGTTCTAACATGAGAGTTCCGATACATTTATTAAAGCAGTATCCAAAATATTTTATTTTGCTAATTATTCCGAAACCACAAAACATAGGTATACATACCACAAAACATTAAAAATACAATAGTAATATTTAGCAAATCGGGATTACTTATTATTTAGTCACATAATTTCATTATTTTCCATGATTCATTTTGTACTTTTGGGCCCTATGCCGCATACGACTTTGTAGAGCAAATAATATGGGCGCAGTTAGGGCTGGATCATGTTTAGGTACTTATCACGTCTTAGCTTTGAAACTCTAATTATCACATTAAATCATCATTTCAGCCGAAAGACGTCCACTGCTGAACTAGAACTAGAACTGAATAGGCTTCCCCAAGGTTCGCCAAACAGACCAATCTTGCTCTATCCTCACCCAACGCGTTCCCGCAACCTTAACCAGGTCGTTGCTCCATCTTGTTGGAGGCCTACCTACACTCCGTCTTATTTTTATGGGTGGATGCCTTTTGTTATCGAACTCCTCCGAAACGGCACGAGCGATTTTTGTGAAATTATTTCTCCACATTCGGTAGGTCTCAGAATAGGTCGTAGGCTTTTTTTTATACCCCTATTATTCGCAGTCGGAGTCGCGGGCAACAGCTGGTATTTAAGTAAATTTAACTCAAATCATAATACCGTCGCTTGTTTTCCATATAACTGCGTTTTGTCGTACACTGGACCCCAAATACAAATAGGCTGCACATATTTTGTGTAGCTGAACTTGTTCACTTTTATTATTGCCAAGTCTGAGGTAGCATGAACGTCGGTGTATCCTGGGTGCAGGATTATCTTTTGAGCCTGAAATTACATAAATACATCAGAACTAGTCGTAAAAAGCACATCTTTTCGTAAATTACATAATGCACGCGTTTTACATGAAATTATAATTTAATTATACATCTACTTAATTTTTAAAATCAATCAGCCTAATTGTTTGGCAAACCAATTTATATCGTAACTTAATTCATCACCGAAATAAATAAATATTGATTAATATATAGTAATATACTAAATTCTACCTTCGTCCCTTGAGTAATATTGTAATAATAAACGAGCCAAGCCATTCCTACTTTAGTAAAATAACTAATCGAATTATGGTCAGAATAAGGAACCATAGTTAGAAGTTTTACTTTTTAATTTCATGTCGTTTCCATAAGTTATAAAGTTGTAATATATCGCGTAATCGTTATACAGGCGTATAATTACTATTTGGCTCAGTCTATCCGTGACCAAAATACATACTGGCTGCAAACGTCGAATAATATTTTGTTTTTAAATTGTACTACTACCTATATTAGGCTATTCATGAGTCAATACAATAAACTAATCATCTGTAGGTATTTCTTTGTCATTTGTCATGGACTGAGGAAATACTTCACTGAGCACTGAGCGTCATATACTGTTATTGAACCTGCTAGACAGAGCAGAGTCACTGTGCCTTCCAGTTTCATTGCCAATTGATTTATATTTGTGTTTGACTTTGTTAGTATTTAAGTTCAGATTTAGAACGTTTTAGAACGTTGAAGCACAATCAAATATAAGATTCATTACGACGCATATTATATAATGTAGGTACAAGCAGAATGCGCCTGCGAAGAATGCGTTTATCGTTATTCTGCGGGAACTATCTTATACCTACGCTTATCCAGGTTATAAACTATTTGAGTCCCAATTTTAATTACAATTCTTCAAATCGATTTAACGTAAGACTAAAACATCACAAACATCCATCCATACAAACTTTCGCGTTTATATTATTAGTTACACGTATTGTCCCAAGCGATAAATAATAATCCTGACACTGTAACAGTCTAATATTATCTTAACCAATCCCTACTGTTTATAAACAATCACAAGCAATTACCTCAGTATGACAGTGCGCTATGTATGCTCAACAGTTCTACGCTTTGTTTATCAATACTTACGATCAAAGACTGGCGTCCGACTTGGTACAAGTCAGAGTGATTGTTTACTCCCGCGACAATCACCACTAGGTGGGTTGCGATCAAGTTTCCATCCTTACTGACGCAGTGGCCGGCTGTAAATGGCAGAAGGAATATTTTTAAGTTAAATAATTTAGGTATTAAACAATATTTGTTGTAGTCGAAAAAACTGAGAGTGAAACATTTTCTGGCAAATAAAACATTAGAATATTGATTGCAAAAAGGTTCCTCTCTGGTATGCGATTCAGCCTTTCTTCGGAATTAATTAATGGTTATTTTCGGAGATCCATAAAAATGATCTTTCAAAGGTAAAAAGTTGTAGATAAAAACACCATTGTTAAAGAAAATATTTCTCTACTATTCCATCCGATTATGTAAATATATAGATGATAAGACTTTGTACCTGTCAGAACAGCAGTTCTAGATATAATACTTCCACCACATTCGTAACGTGTGACGCCGTTGTATAGGTCCTTCTTTAACAAAGCCACGTGCCACGGCCAATCACCGGCCAGTGATTCTGTCCTGACAGACGTCAGTTCGGCGTGCTCCAACGATCGCCTTCCACAGACGTGTCTATAGCTGTCGTGTTCATTTGCTGTCCGATTCAGCGAGTCGATGGTTAAAGATGCCTGAAGAAATGCTATTTTGATAAGGTTTTAGTGTTTCATAGTGTTTTCGAAAAAAAAACTTCAGAAAAACAAGGCATGAAAGGGACGATGTTAAAAAATTAATGTCAGAAAATGTTTTTAATTAACCTCAGATAGGAAGCTGAAATGAAATGAGATAAAGTGTCTTTATTTTAATCGCAGTGACGCCGGCAAGTTTTTCTTAAAAAGTAAGAAGAAACTGATCTCATTGAAAACAAATGACGATAAAATTTTCTTTGTCAGTTAAGATCGACTTCACATTCCTTTTTACACTCTATCATTTCAAAATTAGGGTTTATAACGGTCTAGCATACCTTTATAGCGTCATTACAAAGCGTGGCATTGTTCAGTGAAAACTTCGTTACAGAAGGTACTTCGGTCCCATTATCAGCCAATCTCAGGTAAAAGAAATATTGTTTCGGCAGCGCTCCCTCGGGTTTGAGAATGAAATTGTGCCAGTCATCTCTTACAGACACTGAGGAATTTTGGGAGCTCTAGAAAAACATTTTATCATTTCAGTACACATTATCTTTCATTCAGACAGGTAACGAAAATTTGCTTTTAAAATTAGTTGCTTTTATTACTAAATAATGTTTTTTGTTTGATAAATACAAAATGTTAAAAACACAGATAAAGATGTTGATGAATGTTTAACTAATAAGCTTAGCAAGCGCTTATGAACAAGGGCGTTCAACTTTACCGAGTTAGTTTCATTCATGTTTAAAGGAAAAGTTTCAGAAACTTCTACGAAGACTGTAAATTACAACTTACCCCGTAAATTTCGACTTGTCGTCCGAATTGAATATCAATTTCCGCTGCACTCAAATGAGGGTACAATTCAAAATTCACTACCGCCCGCCATTCAATTTGCGTGACTTTATCAAAATGAATGACACCCAAACCACAAGGATCGTACCTTGTTAGAGCTGGTCCGTGTATAGCCATTGAATGTACTCCGTTAAGTAAAAACACTGCACATGCCGAATAGAGAAAACGATTCATTTTTTTACTCAGAATTAGCTAACACCTTAACTGCCTATTTAAACAACCTAACAAACACTAAAACCACAAACACATTGAAAATCATCGACACGCAATGTTACCGAACACTCTTAATGCAGTGTGTCCTAATTTCACTCAAAACTATAATACAACGAACGCCGTCGCACTTGTCAGAACAATTGTGGTTGCTTGAATGAAACTCGGTCTTTTTAAGTGAAAGTTTTCAGTGACTCATGGACGAGACACATGTTGCAAAAAGTCTTTGTTATTAATTTAGTTTTACAAATTTATTAGGTCAGTATTAATTAGTCATGATGACGAATTATTTCTAGTTATAATATTACGCGTGCTAAGTCTGGTTAAGGTGGTTAACCCACTGACCCAATCGTTTTGTTATACAATAATTCGCAGATGGTATTAACAGGTGTGTATAATAAGCTGCCTAAGAGTGCACTCTTGTTTGAAAACTAAATAACTTCGAACAATGACAATTAAGTGTGTTTATTGTTTGTTCAATCACTTTGTTTGGTTTTGTTACTCATATCAATTTCTCTTTCAGAATCGTATTTAGAACAAATTTATGGTAACTCTTCTGAAATAATAAAAGAGTTGGGTGACTCCTTAGATATTTTGAACTACTCAAGTTTAATTTATCGTAATTAAATAAGACTTTTCTGTTGATGTAAATTTCAAACGACGCCTATTTACTGCTGACATGGCTATGGTATTCACTTTAGATCCAAACAAGAAACATCCGCGTTAATCCATTAGCTTAAAGGCAGATGGGCCATTCTGCATCGAGAACACAATTACGTCAATTTTGACGAATGGGCTCGTGACGTCGACAATGCAAGTTCGACAGGAATCACCCGGCTCAGTAATAAGCCGTAACATAATACGAAGGAACGGACGATAGTCACGTTCAACAAATACTGAACTCGCGAAATTATATTGATGTTAGTGTAATTCTAATTTCAATTTGCTTTCGATATTGATCGGAGTTAAATGGATACTTAAGGTTTTGAAGGATGGATCGTTTCGGTTTGATAACTTGTTTGTGAGCTGAGGCCTTATTGTCTAACGCACTCGGAATCACAATTGTTTTCACAACAGAACTTCTTTCTGTCACAAGGTATAGGACAAGCCAAGGGTAGGAAGAGGAGTGAATATGATAGCGAGCGCTCGGGCGTCAGACAATACGACCTCTGATCATGTTTGGACGAATATAATACTCATCATGTTGTTGCACGTATACAGTATGTAATAACATTAAGCCGGATTATTCCAGCCAGCAGTTGAAAAGTTTAACTTGTGAATGGAGGAACTGCACGAACACACATTTCTTGCATAAACGTAACCATCATAAAGGTCGCGGGTGAGCAAAGTAATTGTTTCAGTTCATTGTTATTCAGTTTTTCAGTTGATTTGATTAATTTTCAAAGTGTAACGCTTCAAAGGCGTACCATCAACATAAATTAACACTTTCACTAAAAAATGTTTTCTTACCGGACTATGAATGGTTACAATTATAAAAATAGTAGCTATAAAATGCTATATTCACTTCATGTTCCGATTTATTATTTTCGGTGGCTTCGATCCGCAGCCGTTATAATTTTATGTGCGGATTATACCGAGTCGTAAAACGGTTTTTACGATACTGTAAATACGCGGACTATGAATCTTTCTTATAGTATCAATAAGTTTTTAAACGGAACAAGAGTATTTATCGATGGGAGGTTTACGTTGTCAGCGGATTAAATTGACACTGAATCTAAAATAAAATGGTTTGAAATCTTATTATGAAACGTTACATTGTTTTGTAGATGATTTAAAAAAGATAGTTGTATTATTATTCGGATAGTTGTGCAGTTGTATAATTGGGCCCAATCTCTCTTAATCTGAGAGCCTCCTGTGCCTGTGCCCTGCAGTAGGACGTAAATACGATGGGATGATGATGAGTTGTCTATATTATAAAAAATGTAGTTACAAGTCATTATTATTATCATGGTAACATCGCGCGTTATTTGTTATGATTTATTTTTGATAGATATTTATTTTCTTTGAAATACTTTTCATACATACATAAAATAAAATTGGATTCATAGAAGAAAAATTAAATAGATACACTTTAGCTAAGTATATAATAAAGAAAGCTAAGAATTTACATTTCAAAGATTTATAACCAATGAAAAAAATAGAAAATTAAATAAAAAAACGTTACTTTTTACATAGTGAAAGAATAACATAATTCACACATAAAATATGTTTTTAACTTCATATTTCAATACTAAATCCCATTATGAACATACCACTGTAGATAATCAGATATCGTTGGTTTGGATAAAAGTCATTTTGGGTGCAGTTAGCAATAAATCTGCCGGCTTAGCATTGGATAGCAGGTTCGAACCGAGATACTTAATGTGCCTAATATATTCTTAACATTATCTCTATTTTATTCATATTTAATGCCCACGTTCTTACTTTATCATTTATACTAATACCTTATTAGCGCCACTTCTTAAATTACTAGAAAAATTAACTTTATCAATTCAATACAGTAAGATTCAATTACCTTGATTAATTCCAGATTTAAATTAAATTAAACTTATCATTTACCTTTTTAAATAAATGCATCAATTATCGTAACCTATCACACTGTATTTATCAAAAAGTTCAAACAGCTTCAAGGGATAATGAACGCAATTGATTTTATGCTGTAGCAAAAGTGCCGTAAAGTCCGAATTGGGTTGTAAAATTAGGCGAAGCGTAAAGAATGATCTGACAGAGCTACATTATCTTAGTTTGCGGACGCAAAACTTTATAACTCTGGGTTTGAGATTTATTGTAATGAAATCGCATTCGATAGCGTTTTCCTGTGAGCGAATAGTTCCATCGTAAATAGGTCAGTTTAGGTTAATAAATAGTGCGGTTTGTCGTGGGAGTAAACTTGCTTTGATTATAGCACTAATGCTTTAACTTTTGTATAGAGTGATTTATCCAAAAACTAGTTAATTTAGACAAATTTATGGACGCCTATTATTGCAGTCATTAATCATTCTTACTTTATACTTCAGTTGAGAGCTAAGTTTAGTTCTAGAGAAACTTCTAGATAACTAGCGTTGCTTGATTGTCTCTCGAGGGTCGTTGGAGAGAGAACTTGTATCAGAATTTGCCAATTGAATGGACGCGCAGTTCTTTGTTAAAAGCAAAGTTTATAAAAGTTTATAATAATCAAAACTAAAGGCGAGATCACGAGAATAAAAGTGATCCTATCTTATGGGAAAGTTTATGAAGATGTTTGGATATTTGGATGTTTAAATGTTTTTTAGTCAATCACGCAGTAACCGCTAAACTTAATGATTTAGACGAAATTTGGTGCACAGTTTGTAAAAAGTCTAGATAGAGACATGGGATACTAAATATCTCTGTTATGAGGTTCCGTCGGATAATATTTTAACTTTAAACAAGAATAGATTGAGCTGTCCAAGATCGTTGAAGTGCCTGGGGTTTCTAGAAGATGTGTTAACTTCGTTTATAATCCATAGATGGCGTTGTCTGAGAAAACGTTGTGTTTTAACAATGGTAACCTTTATCATGTATTTATAACATGGGCGAAGCCGTGGGACAAAGTTAGTAAATAATCAATAAATATTACGGGACCATTCACACTTATTTGGTTAGTCCTCTGTGGTTATGGTTGTACTGGGCAACGAATAAACATAATATGTTTAGGTAAATATATAGATAGATACATAATTAATTACATAATGAAACGTCCAAGATTAAAAAACAATCATTTATATTTTTCATAGAAATATCTGGTAGTAGTCAGGGTCTTTAACTTAACTTAATCACTAGTCTAATCGTTCTTGGCTACTGTTGTGCCTACTTGATATACTTAGATAGCATTTTAGTACCTGCTTAATTACATAAACTTAATAAAAGGATATGTTATAGGTTTGGGGGTAGTTGCAATAGAGAGATTTCTAAATAATTTATTTATTGAATCAGGCGTTACTTTGCGGAGGTCCATATTAATGAACTAAAACAATTACTTTGCTCACCCGCGACCTTACAATAGTTACGTTTATGCAAGAAATGTGCGTTCATGCAGTTCATGCACATTTCTTGCATAAACGTAACTATTGTAAGGTCGCGGGTGAGCAAAGTAATTGTTTTAGTTCAGAGAGATTTCTCTCCAGGCAGATGTTATGCCTGGGGACCGAAGTCCAATGGATGAAAGTTGGAAATTGTATTTATGCAGCCGAGTTGAGAAACTTCGATAGCCTGATGTAGGATTGTAGTTGTTAGTTCCTTATGTGATGACTAGATGGCGCTAGTAGTCGCTACATCAGCCCCCCTTTTAGACCGGAGGTCGATACGAATTGCAGTGGAGTGCAGTCTGTGCGTCATGTGGGCGCTTGCAAGGGCCAGTCGCTCAGAGCCTCGTCGGCGAGAATTGTTGTTCCTCTGCTACTTGTGGATGCATGCCTGTCGCGTGATTGCTCGGAGCCTTGTTGGCAAGCGTTGGTTGATTGATTGGCAAGTGGAAGTAGTGGGAGGAGGATTTGCGAACTGTAGACACCAGGCAGAAAATAGATACATGCTAATGGTGCACAGTGCGGTGAGTATGGCTTGCTGTGAGACTGCGTCATCGTATTGTGTGTCTGAAGATTGCGATTTTGTCCAATGTCGTGGGTCACCAATTTGGGGGTAGTTGCAATAGAGAGATCTCTCTCCAGGCAGATGTTATGCCTGGGGACCGAAGTCCAATGGATGAAAGTTGGAAGTTGTATTTATGCAGCCGAGTTGAGAAACTTCGATAGCCTGATGTAGGATTGTAGTTGTTACAATACAATACAATGACTCTTTATTGTACACCAGGAATAGTAAGCAATACAGAAAACAGGTATAAAGAGAGTAAGTAACAAGGTAAGCAATAGGCGGCCTTATCGCTTAAGAGCGATCTCTTCCAGGCAACCCTTTACCAGAAAGAAGGAAGGACTAGTTTACAGCAGGTGGTGCATCAACAGTGGATCAGAAAATTAAAACGCAACAAAAAATAGTACATCTACTCATACATATATCGTACATATAATAAGTACACGTCTAAAACAAATATAAGCATTGGGATAAACAGCCACATATAAATAAATAAACTATAACAAAGCTAATTATTACAAGAAGACAGATAGTACACCTTAAGCATTGATTTAAAGATTGACAGAGATTTTGCCCGTCGTAAGTCAATCGGCAAGTTCCTTATGTGATGACTAGATGGCGCTAGTAGTCGCTACATAGGAATTCATACTTATTTATTACGAGTAAGTAGATATCATTTATTAGGTAAGTACTTATTTTTATTTACAGTGCAGTAAAATTTCGTTCAATACCAAAAAAATATGTTTCGTTGTAATAAATACGGCTAGTTTTGTGGTGATTAGTTTATTTTTCAGAACATAGGCATCATTTATCAGTACTAGCTGAATGAAAAGAGGACTTATCGATTCCATTATATGTCCAAGAAGATGACAATAAAGATAGAGAAACCAGTAAAATTCAGCTATGGCTGCGGTAACCAATGATTCGGTGATTTGGTTTATTAGATATTGGATTTCTTTTGAAGAATCCAGTTTTTTAAAGTTAAGTATATTATGACTAAACATACACAAACACAAACATAAACGTAGCTATCGTAAGTTCGCGGGTGAGCAAAGTAATGGGTCCATATTGGGTTCGCTAAAGTTCATCACCCGAAATTGATTTTCCTAACGATTTGTATGTACTTCTAATGATCACTGTTCCTAAAATTTTATTTCCTAAAGTTTTCGTTCCTACAATTTATTTTACTATTAACGTAGTCCATAACACTCAGTTTTCCGAAAATTTTAAATAATAACTTCACTGTTGAAACTTTATAACTTATCAAACAAATTAGATTTTCCGGGTGGTCATAAAAAAAATAACTAACCATACCGAGTCGCTTCCGCTCAGACAGGTCTTGCTCGCTCGCTTCGCTCACTCGCTGGCTTCAATCGCTATCATTGGAGTCAGCGAGCGAGCGAGCGCAGTGAGCGAGCAAGACCTATCGGGGCAGAAGCGACTCGGTTTATTGCAACGGACATTATGAAGTTTAATGTATAATACTAGGGGCGTTCAATAAAAAGTGAGAATGAGTATGTTATAAACAACTTTTACTAAATGTCATTTTATTTTTCGACATAGTCACCTTTTAGCATAATACACTTAGTATATCTTTTTTATAAACTTAAAATTCCATTTTTAAAAAAGGTCTCATCTTGAGTACTTAAAAAATCTTGTACTGCAGCGACTACCGCGTCGTCGTCTTCAAATTTCTGGCCTCTCGGGTATTGTTTCAATATCGGAAATAGGTAGAAATCACTGGGAGCGAGATCTGGTGAATACAGAGGATGCTTAAGGATATTGAACCCAGCATCACGAATTGCAGCCATTGCAACGATGGACTTGTGTGCCGGGGCATTGTCCTGGTGGAACAGCACAACTTTCGAGAGTTTACCTCGCCGTTTTTCGCGGATCTCATTACGCAATGTTGCTATTTGTTTGGCGTATAAAGTGCCTGTAATAGTGGCTCCATGTTTGAGATACTCAATCATTAATACCCCTTTACCATCCCAAAAACAGAGCCCATGACCTTACCGGCAGATGGGCCCACCTTGAATTTCTTCGGAGTTGGAGATGATGGCCTTTTCCATGTCATAGACTGCAGTTTCGTTTCAGGGTCGTAATGATGGAACCATGTTTCGTCCATTGTTATAAATCGCGCCAAAAAAAGTTCCCGGTCTTGCTGCATCAGGTTCAAAGCTTCTTGACAAATCTCTAGTCTAGTTTGTTTTTGCGTGTCAGTAAGCATTCTTGGTACCCAACGCGCAGATACCTTTTTCATACCCAAGCGTTCATGTAAAATATTATGCACGCTCCCCGTTTAAATCTTTACATTTTCAGCAATAAAACGAACCATGTCACGACGATCCGCCAAAACTGAGTTTTCGACTTTTTTCACAATTTCTTCAGTTACTGCTGTAGTGGGGCGTCCGGAGCGGGGGTCGTCCATTGTTGATGTTCTTCCACGTCTAAATTCAGCGCAACAACGTGCGACTGTCGAATACGGAGGAGCATTAGACCCTAAAGTGTCCCGCAAATCCAAATTGACTTGGTCCGTAGAAAAATTTTTCAAACACAAGTATTTGATAACGGCGCGCAGTTCAATTTTCTCCATTTTCGCTAACGTACTCAATAGCATTGCAAAGAAATTACCGTATATTTTTTTTAAACAAAAGACAGGTAGTTTTTTTTTCATAGCAATCAGCTAGATAGATTAGCTTTCCCGGCCAGTATTTAATTTCGTAATATTAAAAGAGTTTGCATCTCATTCTCACTTTATATTGAACGCCCCTCGTAATGTTCAATTTTATGAATAAAAACAAATCTACATAAAACAGATATGATGTTGAATAATAGTGTAAAAGATGGTTATGTTGAGAAAATATAGGAAAACAAATAGTAGTATGATAGATGTTTATTGCAAAGGACATTATGAAGTTGAATGATTAGGGATTCAGAACGTTAGGAACAGAGTAGTTATGAGTAGTGATTATTAGGATGTAAATTTTTAGGAACAACATTTTCGGACTTCCAATAATCGACATTGAAAAATTAGTTCAACTTTGGCGCACCCTGTTTCGATTAATTAATATGGACCTCCGCAAAATAACGCCTGATTCAATAAATTATTCATTTTATTATGAGTACCTTAGTTTACGTAGAATAATAAGAGGTTGATCCGTGGGTTACTTCGCGACCTTACTTTTTACTTTGCTACTCCGCTTGTGATGTGGAGTAGAAAGTTAAAACATTTTAGTTCATAGATTATGTGTTAATACTTAACTACTTTGAGCTTCACATTTGTGCTAGGTAGTGAAGTGGGTAATTATATTAGCGTTTTGACGGCTTTTAGTTTCTGTTAAGTTCCTGTTGCATAGATTGAAGAAATAAGTTACAGTTAACATGAAATTTTAAGTAGGTACTAATACTGTATCGTTGGATGAAAATTTTCCGCTCGGTGTCGCCCAATTTCTTCAATGTATGCGACAGGGTCCTGATAACGGTTGAAACGCCATTAAAATGACCAAGTAAGTAATATTACCATCTGTTCTTGTAATATATTTTAAACACACCTTGATGAGTGAGGCCAGACGTACGTAATTTTTGGGTTGTGATAGTCGCGTATTTTCAGTTGTGTAATTTCTGCTGCATTCGGTTTTATACTAAAGTCCAGTTTATACTACACAGCGACGCTAAATGAGTTTTACACAAACAGGACTTTTGTATGAAATCAAAATTAAGCGACTCACAACTCCAAAAATTACATTCGTTTGGTCTCACCCTATATTATAACACTAAATGCGACAGTTCATTTAAACTTAATTAAAAATTTAAACAGACAAACTAACGAACTACCATATTTGTATGTCACAGTCAAATGGCCTCGCTGACAGTTGTAACGTCACGCAGTAACCCAATTCAGTCTGCTCTCGAGCCCGCAGTACACAAATCACTGGTCTTTATTAGATTTAGGAGAATTTATCGCACCGTCGAATGCGAAAGACGGATCGTGTTGCTTCCAGTGACAGTCGTGGGGCCGCAGTAAAAGTTGGTAACAGTATCAAGGCGCTAGTTTGCGGAGGTCCATGTTTAATTTTTGAAGTGAAACTTCTAATGCGACTTACAACAAGCGTTGCGTTAAATGCGTTGCGTTGACGTTTACGAGACGTTCGCATTGTATATATGCTAACGGATGTTTTGACTTATGTATAAAATAACGATTTGTAGTCTATTGACACAGGCGTAGTATATTATAATGCAATCAACATCAAATTGTTTTAATCCAACATTAGTAATAAAACAAACTTTATGGGATGACCGACCACCAAGTAAAAACCTAGCTTTAAGCGTTTTATGTTTTGTTAATTTATCGATATGCCAATTGAATTTATTGACAATACTAAAAGTTTTATCACTGACATTCATATTGTGTCAGATCTTTAACGGTCATTTTGTGTCATCGGACAAAGAAGTGTCAAATTTTACAGCGAAATTTATTTTTATGAAATTGATGGCACAAACTCACTGCTGTTCGGGTGACATGTTCGTCATTTTGAAATTTACTGCCCATTTTTCAGACTGGATGCCGAAATTTCAAATAAAATGCTTGAAAATTTTTTCTACCTGCTTCCGATGTGAAATGATTAATTGATAATTGCAAGTGGTGTTTGTTATAACACGAATATCTTTACGAAATTGTCAATTTTATTGTCTAAGGGCCTATTAAAAATAACTTCAATTTTTTTTTGTACTAAACAAAGCCGACTTGACCAAGCGTTTCATGTGATGGTAAATGATCGCCGCCGTTCATAGACATCCACTGCACTACTACGACTACAGATGCGTTGCGCCTAGCAAAAAAGGCAGGTACACTTGCCGTAGATTTTTGGAAAAACCCCAGTCTCCAGACCATTCCAAATTTTGCACGTACGAGGCAAGAAAGGTTCCGTTGCTTGAACTGTACAGTGGAAGAAAATCATTTATTGGGGTTGGTGTTGAAGAAACGACTCTAACATTGAGTAATACAATAGTGACCAGTTGATAATTAATCACCCAGACTCTTTGTAGAGCTTGGTCTATGGAAGCTTTGGATTAACTTACTACATAGGTATTTATGTTAAAAATATTTTTAACCCTGGACCAAGATCAAAGTAAACCATTTCAAACTGAAAACCTCAACTCTTAGAGCGATTCAATGAAAACTATCCTCAAAGTGAAATAAATCGGGAAATGCAACTTTCTATTTAGCTTTGCTTGCAGTTTCTTTCACAGGGAAAATTTTTCAGTGACCACTAAATTGCAAATTATCCTGCTAGTTAATTACGTATTTTTGACGGAAGTAAATGGAAGTATAAGTTAGTGTATAGGGAAATAAAGCAGAAATTGGCTGTCGGTAAGAAGGCTTTACCGAAAGTAAAGGTTGACACATACAGCAAAAGTTGTCTTTGTTTATTTGTATGAAATTGTGTGTACTTTCTTGTATTTGTGTTGTTGTTTCGTGTATTTGTGTGTCTCGTGAAAGTGAATAAATATCTTCTTTCTTTCATTTCTTTTTTTCTTTCAATGTCATAAACGTATTATAAAACATAAGGCTTAATCTAAGGAGGTTGCGTTCACACTCCAACAATTTTAATTGAGAATTTGTGAAGATGTTTAGATATTTCGATGATTGGATATTTTGTTGGTCAATTACGCAATAACGGCTGAAAGGAGTGGGATAAAAATTAGCGCACAGAGAGACATAGGATACTTAGAGCCCCGTTAAACGTTCCCCTGGGATAATATTTTGACTTTAAACAAAAAAAGAGGGCGCTCTTTAAAAACGATGACGAAGGTACCTCCACTTCAATTATAGTATTGAGTGCTTCATCGCCAACAAACTGGTAACAGTTTGGCGATAACAGAATTTGTTGTAAAAGCATGTACCGTTTGATTAAATAAATAAAAAATAAAAAAAAAACTTCCATAAGCTTTGTCAGTAATCATTTTTCCAAGAGGACGTTGTACTTTAAAAGTGTAATCTTTTTCCGGCCAAACTCGAAGATTGAAAACGTTTTTCGCGAAGATATTTCCATTTATGAGGAAGTTGTATGAACCCATTATTTTTAGACTACATACTTATCACAAATCATATTTTTATACCTAATCCTGAGTACAATAAGGTGATGAATAAACCTAATGTATCAGCTACAATCGTTTTTCGACTACCCAACTAGGTTCAACCTTTTTTTGTCAGAGATTCAAATAAAGGACCACTTTGTCGAATTTTGAACCCCCAAACCAAATAAAACCAGTGCAACATTTGTATCCAGATGCCGTAGTTAGTTAATCCGAATTTGCGAATCCACTGCGGATTGTCCAGCTACCGGTCTCATTGAATTAAGTGGTCAAAGTGTTGAGGCTGCGGCGGCGCGTGTGTGGCATGCTTTATCAGTCCTTTGTATACACTGTGGAAAAATCAGCGAATGGGGGTTGCGTTAATATTGATACACGTTCCCAAAAACAAGATAATACTTTATCCCGTGACTTCCCTCCGGTGGAAGAATAAAAATTGGTTAGCTCTCAAATCAAAAATTAAAAGTTTATTTCTCTAAGAAGGCCGTTAAAGGTTCTTTTAGCTCTCTTTTTTCGAGTCTACCAGCGCTTTCAGAAAAACCAAAGAATGTGCCGCAAGAAACTTGGCACAAAGAATTTTTTTCTAAAAAAAACAGATTACAATTTCACTTCATCATCATCAGCCTATGCTCGTCTACTGCTAAACATAGGCCTAACCCGCTTTACCGAGTCTGAGGACGTCCTACGCTACGTTTGCCGATCCGTGGTCTCCACTCAAGAACTCGTCTACCCCAACGGTTATCGGTTCTTCGGGTTATATGGATTGCCACTTCAACGGGCTAATGCGGTGGGCTATGTCGAATTTCACTTACACAACCTCAAATGTGTTATACCTACAAATAAAACTCACTTAATAATTACAATACAGCATTTTAGCAAAAAGTGTAAATAGCACAGCAAAACCAGAACACAACTCCACCACTGGCACGATTTCATTGAATCTCTGTATCTCGTGAGAGTTTCAAAAAACAACTTCTTAGTGTAAATTCCGAGATACTTAGATAACAAGATTGAAGTTACCGACTTTCCAAATGTTTTTCGTTATTTTCGCTAAGAAAAGAATTTTAGCATGCTCGTCGGAGCTGTAGATAGTTTCTTACCGGCTGCTGACTATAGCATATTAAAACGCGTTCCGAGTGGGAATGCTAACAATGCCTGTATTAGTTGCTTAGTTTAACTACGGGATCTCATTTTTTTCTCACATTACATTTTCTCACAATATCACAGGACCGATGGATGTTAAACACTTTGGGAGGTCCAACAGTGGACGTTTTGTGGCTGATAATGATGATGTCGATAATGGTCATTGATATCCGATCGTTTGGATTTCTTGTCCATGCAAAGTGACGTACTTAGGTTCTCTTTGTGTGTTTTATAGGCTCTCTACTACGGCGAGTGCTCCGAAGAATTATTTTATTTAATTGCTGCCTGCTGCGAAATTTCATCATTGCACCTCCCGCTGAAAGTTTAAGCTTTATCATCATTATCTCGATGAATGGCGGTCTACCACTGTACGTTTTCTTCGGCACTTCCTGCCACGTTGTACAGTGAAACTGTGGAATCAAATTGCTTGACATCGGGGCTTTTAAAAAAAGGGTTAATACTTCCTTTAAAGGCCGGCAACAGATTAGTAACTCTCTTTGAATTGTTCATATTTATGAGCGTTGGTGATCATTTCCCATCAGATGAGCTGCTTGTTCGTTTTCCTGCCTCTCATAATAATAGGACAAACTGCGGCAGCCTTTAAGTTTGACCTTTCATGCAGAGGATCATGGCTTCCAATACAAAGTCACACCTCTGAGTTTTTGTATTTGTATTTAGCACGAGCCTTTCGGTGAAGATAACATTGTTCGGAAATTTGAAACCTCCAAAAAGTTTTTTTTTAATTACCGTAAGCTGGGTTACTTAACTTTGGTCCGAAGGATAACATTTCTCATATGATTACCTTGGTCCAGATTTTATTATTACATTGAAATTATGGCACAACACCACATGGTTGGTTTTAGCTAACCGCTCTAGAATTCATGTCATTTATTAGATTCTCCTACACCCCAACTTTACGCTAAGTACACGAAAAGCAAAGAGTAAGGGTAGCCATATTATTATTTCAACAATACGATGCTGGCGACACAGTTGCGATGTTTTCTACGCATATTCCATGTTTTAATATTGAAATAGTGCTCATTTAGAATGCTTTGCTTTCATGCTTTCAGTCCACTATATAAAATACTAGCTGTTATACTCACGACTTCGTTTGCGAAGTATATGTTCATCGTTATCGAGGTGTGTTAATTCAAGTTATAAACAAAATAATATCTATAAATAAATCGACGACGGGACGACCAACTGGTCACCGCCTAGTTGGGCGACCCAGGTACCGCTGGGGGGACAGTGTCCAGGCGGATCTGCGACGTCTTCAAGTCGACGACTGGCAAGAGGCTGCGCACGATCGGGACAGATGGCGTGCTCTCGTGTCGGAGGCCAAGACCCTTTTGGGTCCCTGAGCCAAATTAGTTAGTTAGTTATAAATAAATCAACACCATAAATATTAAGTTATTTTTAAGATGTAGATATTTTCCAGCTGCTTAAATTTAACAGAATTGCATATTAATTAATCACGTTCCTTAGGACTATAATTAAAAATAAAATAAAAGTAACTAAACTACAACTACATAAAATTAAGAAAAGGTTACAAACGCACTGGCAGCATTACCTCGCTGTATAGCAAACTATGTAGTAAGTCACATCCAAATTCATTGTGTCTTTTTGGCACGATGGAGTAACATACAATCGGACAGCCAAATAACCAAACATCCAAACATTCGTAGTTATAATATTAGAAGGAAGAGGATGGTAGAATGCTTTTCCTTCTTTGTAGATTTGTTATTTGTTTACTGATTATTTTATTTATTCCTATAAGTTTACGAATCTATTATAGCGTAATTGGTGTTTTATCTGTGACAGATAGATAAAGATAAACGAATATAAAGCTAACTCAAGCACAGCAAACGTTTTTAGAATAACGGTGTTATTAGTTACAGTATCCGGCCATAAAGATTGCACATCGGTCTTTGGAAAAAGACTCGGCAAATGTCGGCTTCGTAGAGCGTTGTCGCACGCTACTTACAAGTTATGTGTGACAACGCTCTACGAAGCCGACATTTTGCCGAGTCTTGTTCCAAAGACCGATGTGCAATCTTTATGGCCGGGTACTGTAACGTTTTGTTGAATTCAGTACCGCTTGTACATGTACAAGTAAAATTTAGCATTTTTTAAGTTGGTAAATTTCTATAAAAATTGTCAGATGTTTTAGCTGGCTGAAAGTGAAATAAAAATGTTTAAAAAAGCTGCAAACAACAAGCCACAATGTTTAAAACTATGTGTGAAGCAAGAAAAATATTCCAACAAACGTGCCACAATAGAGAATAAACCCGAAACGTAAACAACGTTTCAGTGACCCAATTCAGGAGCCGAGCGACGCTTTGCGACTACCAAGGTAATCAATCAAGTGACGTCCGAACTCCAAATACAATTATGAACTTAGTTCATGTCACTGGTACATAGTGTCATGTTCTGCCCCGTGGTGATTAATTAGTACCACGTTGTAAAATTTTGTGGGACAAGTCTTTGAAGTTTGATTGGAGTCAGAGTACGTGTTTAAGTTGGATTCTAAATTAAACTTAGATTAAGTATATGCAAAGTATTTTTAAACAAATCCGGAATATCAGTGGGAGATTAGATTGATAGATTTTAATTGTAGTTGATAAATGTCACCATAAATATTGATCGACGTTCCAAGTGTATACCGCGTCAAAGGGGTGACTATAAGTATTTGAGATGAAAATAATTTTAGAACTTTTTGTATATTATTCATCATTTTTCAAATCACACCTTTGAAAATAACATTCGGAAATGGTGAAAATCTGTGTAAATGTTTGAAGAAGTGAGAAGAATAAAATCAAGTACATGTTGCGCAGTATTTTCGTAATATTTTTCACGAGCTTCATTTTATTATACCTCCGTGGAAAAAAATGTAGATGCAAAATACATTTAAAAAATCCTATCCCAATTTCAAACGTTGGCCGCACTGAAGCGAGCGGCTATCTCAATATCGGGGATTGTGAGCAAACACAGGTTTAGCAGCACTAACTAGATATTGGCTAGCCCGATATAGCGTAGAGGATTATGCGGAACTACACGGAGTGACCTGGATATAAAATAACAGGCAACGAAAAAATATTTTTTCCCAATCGGATTATTATTCGAGCGTTGGTAACAAATAATTTTCGTGGACATATTCTTGTACAAATTGCAGAAGATTCTGATCTGGTAATCGTGCTTCTTATTTTTGAAATCTACGTCATATACCCATTCATGTACGGGTTCTTGATTGGTCTTTAATATCCTTGGTCTTTAGTATTTTTGCATATCTTAGAAAAACGTCCACAGGTAACCAATTACAGCAGCATTACTTTCGTATTATATTTTAATGTTTATTACTCTATATTTTGTTCATCGTCACCTCCAGCCTATTTCTTAAAATGAAAGAGCTTAGGCTATGATTTCCACGTGAGCATAGTGTGGATTTTTTTGCGTCACTTATTTTCCCACAAAAAAGTATCCTAACTTTACGCTAAATAAAAACTTTCATTAGATTGTTCCATTATTTCTTATTCCTTGTGGCATGCAAGTTCCTATGACGTGCTGACTCGCTGGTATCGCAGAAGCCAGGAACAATATTTTAGCGGTTTAAAAGTATAAAGCGGAACGCTCGCTACGCAGAGCCGATTGCATTAGAAAAGCTGAAAGCCTCGACGGATTAAGAATTATTTTACCAGATACTCCTTCTTTATATCATTTGAAAAATAAAGTTATGTAGCACATTTTACAAAGCTCACTATTTCTAATTTTAAATTCACTCTAGGTCGCTAATTAAATGCTTCTTTTATCCACTCAAAGTAGTCCCTGGTAGAGGTAGAGATCTTACAAAAAGAGTAGATCGTCTTTATAAATGTAGAAGTGTTAGTCAGTCGTGTTTGTTTTTTTACTTTTGTACAATAATCGGATTTCATTTATAATATAATTACTTGCTGTTGCCTGTGACTCCGTCTGCGAGGAATTCGTTCATTGCTATCCCGCGGAAACTATGCAATTTTCCGGGATAAAAGTATCCTACATGTTTAATTCTAGTTATAATGTGCCAAATTTTCTTAGATTCAAGACGTCTTAGCTAGAAAGAGAAACAAACATCCATACAAAATATTTTAATTGTCTATGGAATTCATATTAAAAAAACTTCAAACTTATCTATGAACTGGTGTACAGCATCTATGAAGCTTATTTTCTTTTTGCTACTAACAAAATATCTTCAGTCATCAACATTCAATAGTTTTTCACTCTAACGTTTAGATTAATTATGCTTCAAAACAGCACTGACTAAAGCAGATAATAATCATGGCTTGTGTTGATACATGTACATACGTGATTACGTTTAAAACGCTCCGAGCGTTCTCTAATGAAGCGGCACGACTATGAATGTTACTATCAGCTACTAATGTAGAGAGCGTCCACCATAAGAAGACCTTTTTCCGTTCCCTTAGTATTTTCTTAAACAATAACCCTCGGGGTCAGCGACGGTGCAGCAGGAGGTCTAATAAGCTGGCCGTCATTGAATGGAATGGCCATATTTCACATCACGATGAAAACAATCGGTAAATATAAAAGAGTTAACTGATATTTCTTACGCCTCCACTGCTCTGATTTATGTAACATGAATCGAGCTTATGAATATTTTTATGATCGATACAATTCATTATAAGTTCTTTACGAATGTCGTAAGTTAAATATCTTTTTGAGATCTTTGACAACGACACTTTTTAAAAACTTTTCGGACATTATAATAATATCTTCTGCTATATGTTTAAGGAAGGAGTTAACAACGTCATAAGTCGAGGGGTATCCTATTTTGTTACTATTGTTAAAAAAGGGAAAATAAATTGACCACTTAACAACCGTATTTACTTTCTACGTGGTCAACTATTTCACAGTAAACGCGAGCTTAACTTGAATTTACGGCTCAATAAATAGTACTTACGTGCTAATAACTACCAGGAGGGAATGACAGAACGAGATTATTTCTTCCAATATTCGCTTTAACACTCCCCTAGTCCCTTGAGATGTATAGTGTGACCAGAATACACGTATAGGTACGATGTGTCAATGTATATGTCATGGAGGGAGCCCGTGACATCGGCCAGCAGTCACGTTGGTCCAGGGGTCATAAGGGGACATAAAATAGCAGGGATTTTCGTTGTCACCGTATCTGTCTGACATAAATTTAATCCAACTTGTAGGATCTATTGCAACGGGATGCTTAAAGTCCGTCTCAGAGGCATTATTTTTACGGCGTGTTGGTTTTATTACTGTTGTATTGAAGGCTTTAAGTTTAAATGGTGCCTTAACATTTGAATGTTAACAAATAAAATAATGGAAATAAAACTGAAGATTAGTTTTATCAAGTTTTTCAAGAAAAAATCATGTAGTATTCAAATATTTTATTTATAAAAAAAACTAGCCGTTACTTGCAATTTCGTCTGTGTCATGTGCGAAATTTTCATTTTTCGTGCATAAAAATTAGCCTATGTTAAGGACATTGTAGCTTTCTATGTGTAAAATAGTTTTATAAATTGGTTGGTACATGCAAACAAACACAAACTTAGTACCTTACTTCTTTATTATATTGGAATAGATAATATAGACATCTCTAATGAAAATGCTTTTGTTATAAGAACGATCTTAAAAACCTCTTAAGTCGCGACTTTTTCTAAATGATGTAATGTTTAATACTTAAAATAGAGTTTGGTGATTTGCTGTTTGTCAAAATATTTTTGAGCTCATTTCCTGAAAAACTTCCCGTAAATTAGTTTTGGGGATTGATTTTTGACCAAACATTAGTGATCCAGAGAGTTTACTTATCCTAGTTTCGTTATTTTGAAAATTATTAAAACATATTTCAAGTTATTTTTTCACTGAGTAATTTTTAATTTAAATATAGATCATCCGGCCATTATCTTACAATCGATTGGTTCTTCATAAAGTACGCTAGGTAGAAGGTAAATGTCACATTTAAAAAAAACTTAGCAGAATCAGGTGGAAGCGCTCTTAGTAATTAATTAACCTGCCTATAGTTAGATGGGATATTCCTCGACTTGGCCCAGAAATATTCGCCACGTACACGTGATTAGGTAAAAGAAAGGGATAGTACCTCGTGGGGATGTTATCACATTCCTCTTGGGTCCCCCGGGTAGAGGTTATCGGAGACAGTTAGACTAATGATCCTAGGTACACGAAAACAAGATGGTTAAAACGTTATACTGAACGGGACTCCTGTTAACCATTGATCGGTGTTTCAAATAGTGATACGCAACAATGTAACTGTACACGATCGCAATTTTAAACTCGAGGCTTGTGTGTTAGTTGCATACGTTTGTTTAGTGCAGCATTGAAAATGGCCAAGTGCGAGGTTTTAGATTTTGAAACCTTGGACTTATAGTAAATTTCATTTAATTCGGTAAATAACTATTTTGTTAGCTTAGCTTAGTAGTGTAGTGTAGACACTGGTCACCCAAACCATGTCCCTGTTTGTAAATTTGAAATTTGTCTCTTCTAGAATTTCAATATAAAACAAAAAACGGTCAGTACACGGTCTAGGGAGCCATTCTTCGATAGTCTGTGCTAATGTGATGTTGTAATTTACAGTGATGCTTGTTTAATAACAAACCAGTTGATAAACTAATTCGTTTCTATTATTAGGCATAGTCTTAAAGTAAATCCTTAAAAGAAGAGAAGGATCAGGAAAGAAGGAGGAGATAGGGATTCAACCCTCTCAAGTAAGATTGGTTTTGAAATTTACCATGAGCTTCAAGGTAAAGAAAAATATCTTAAGGAAACCTGGATATACCTGCGAAGAAATTCAACGGTGTATGTGAAGTTCCCTATTTGCATTCGACCCGAGTGTAAACAACAGCCCGAGCCCTCTCATTCTGAGAGGAGGCCTGTACTCTGCAGTGGAACGTATATAGGGTGAGATGATGATGATGAGTCCAAAAATAAGTAATTTAATATTGCCGAATTAACCTGTTAATGACAAGAACCATCAACACCAAATGCAAATGCCGCAATTAAACACAACCATTGGAATGAAGAAAATACGATAAAATTATAGGTTGACGTAAAATTTAACGGAGCTGGGCAATAATGGCACCATTGCACCCTACTGTCTATTACGACCTATAAAACAAAGTCAAATTATAAAGTTTGTTCAAATTGCGAACCCTGCGGCTGCGCTCACGGACTAAGACACACTGCTTCCAAGGATACTGAAAAAGAAAATACTGCCTAAGAGCCTAACTTGAACGTGTTCAAAAGAAAACTTCGATTTCCACTATAACACTGCATTTATTCAGGATTACATCATAAGTATCAAAACACTCCCGTGGCACGGCCTAACCAAGAATGGCTGCCCAGACCGTCCGCTGTCCGTCGTTCGTTTCTTGATTCGAATTCTAGAAGCCGCAAATTCAAATAAACGAAACAGCAACACGGTCTCGGTGGACAGTGTCTACAATACACAGAACCATAGGGGAAAAAGCCGTCGTAGGAAAGAAGTTGTGGTTGCCTAGTAGAGCACGGACATAGTCATTTACATTATTTTGGTTTCATAAGTAATAAGTAATAGTTTTTTCTCAAGACGGTATTTTGGACCATACCTTTGGAATGTACTATAAGCACTTCGGTGAAGGTAACATCGTAAACTTAAACGAGCTATTCTTATATATTTCTTTATTTATTCCTGGATGAAATTAGCTATACGTAGAGGTTTTCACGGGCGAACAATGAATCTGGATTTATCTTATCTCTAGTCTGCATAATCTATGCAGACTAGAGATAAGATCAATCCAGATTCAAAAAGATTCAAAATGAAGGAAAAATTTTTTTAGGGTATCTTACCCTAAAAAAATTTTTCCTTCATTTTATTTTCCCACTTTGTCGGGGTGAGTATTTACTACATAATTATGTCCATTTACAATTACACCTTTCTACCACTAATAGTCTTCTAAGCTAAGCCGCGGACAGACAGACATGGCGAAACTGTAAAGGTTCCGTTTTTGCCATTTTGTCTACGGAACCCTAAAAAAGTAATAAGAGGAAAGACCATGGAATATAATTATTTATATAATATCTCAGACAGTAGTTTCGAAGCACAAAGATTACAGCAATTTGTTCGCCGTACTGCACCCGTAGAGCAAGCCGCATAACTGTACTAGAATTTTACACCGATTAGATCTAAGTCAATGTTTGGCCGGAGATAACAGACGGTCGGAAATTTCACAGTTTACTGTTGACTGGTTAAGTGAGAGCAAAACAAGGTATCTGCTGATAAATGTAAATAACAGCTTGTTTAAACTTCCTCCAATATCATAAATCTCTCATAATCGTCACCTTTAGACCATGGTTCTTAACTTCACCGTTTTACTGCGAACTAGTTTTATCGCTCGAACGGAGAATATTTCTTGCGCTTTCTTATTTATTACACTAGGTTTTACACGTGTCTTCACTCGTTTAAACCATACGGTTTGGCCGTATACTTAAAATTTTGCTGAATTTTAGTGGGAACTCCCACAAATAAAATAAAATAAATACGTCGTGGTTTTCAGTTATGAAGATAATTTACGCAAAATGTGGTGTTTCTCTAGACCATAAAGTTCCCAACGGGGCCGGTACTGCCCTCTAATGGGCGCTGGAGCTTTTCGTGGCGGTAGCGGATCCTAAAAATTTTTAATTTGAGATAGTTAATAGGTAAATAGACATAAACATAAATTGGTATAATTAACTATTATTTAATTTATTGAATCAGGCGTTACTTTGCGGAGGTCCATATTAATGAACTAAAACAATTACTTTGCTCACCCGCGACCTTACAATAGTTACGTTTATGCAAGAAATGTGCGTTCATGCAGTTCCTCCACCTCCACACTGTACGAACACACACAAATCACATAAACCCAACCATCACCACCACCAAGCTACACTGACGCGTTTCGAACTCAACCAGAGCTCATCTTCAGAGTTACCACAACCGTATGCTATGCTACCAACTGTTAAACTAACAGTTGTGAGTTTAACAGTTGGTAGCATAGCATACGGTTGTGGTAACTCTGAAGATGAGCTCTGGTTGAGTTCGAAACGCGTCAGTGTAGCTTGGTGGTGGTGATGGTTGGGTTTATGTGATTTGTGTGTGTTCGTACAGTGTGGAGGTGGAGGAACTGCATGAACGCACATTTCTTGCATAAACGTAACTATTGTAAGGTCGCGGGTGAGCAAAGTAATTGTTTTAGTTCATTAACTATTATTTAAAGGCGTCATAGGCAATAGGCTGATATTTTTTTTCTTGTATAGACTTAGCTCATGAGATATTGGGATTTTACTTGCGAACGTCCCGAGACCCAGGTATCTACATTGTCTTCATCATCATCATCATCATCCCAGTCTATATACGTCCCACTGCAGGGCACAGACCTCCTCTCAGAATGTAAGGGCTTGGGACGTAGTTCCTACGCGCATCCTATACTACTTAGAAAGTTTGTGAAAATGTTTGGTTTTGAATGGAACTTAGAAAGAGATCTAGATCATGATACTTAATATCCCAGACATGCGTGCCCGTAAACAAGAATAGAGGGCCCTGTCCAAGGACGTTGAACTACGTCAACTTTCAAGATGGCGTTTTAAATTCTTCTACAGTGAAAAGATGGCGGTGTCCAAACGGACGTTGAGATTTTAAAATGTTACGGTACCTAACCTTTTTTCAGGCCAAACTCTTAAGGTTGTTAATGTTTCTTGTGAAGGTATTTCTAACACAAGCGAAGCCGTGGGATAGAGCTAGTTTTATATAAATCCATCCACACACATGCGCTTTTAAACCTAATTCAATGGGTATCTTGGTGGTAAGGTATAAAATGGATATTTTAAATGCTATTTTTGCAATAAAAACGATTTTGAAATTTTTTGATTTATGTCGCTTTTATATTGAACCAGCGATATAATCCATAAGAATATTATAAATGCATACCTAAGTAACTTGATATTCTGTATGATTTGTCCTGAGCACAGTTAAATCACTTGACCGATCGTTATGAAATTTGCCACAGCCAGGTCACTTCATATTTCGAGAGTAAAAAATATGATGTTTTTAAAAATTTAAGGTGAAATTGCCTTCAAATTAAATTTAATCCTATCTTGCCTCGTTAAAAAAATCATAACTTCGCATCCAGGAAACAATGCAAAAAATAATTAAACGACATAAAAACGTTCGCCCCATCAAGGCAGAGAGGAAGATCATATCGCTTCGAAATAAAACGTAAAAAAATAACGCCATTCTAAATTTAAGCATTTATATTGCGAACGTTATTTTCTGACATTCAAAAAGCTAAAAGTTTTTTGGGTGCGCTTACCGCTGGTTGCTTGGTGGCGTATGAAAGCGATCATATTTGGTAGAGATGGCTGGGTGCACTTTGGTTTAATTGGGAAGCATAACTGGTGCAGCGAGTCTAGAAATATGGGTTCAAATCCTGACCAGCGCAGCCAAACATTAATATTTCGTTTTCAATTTTTTTTAAAATTTATTTGAGTGTTCGGCTATTCTAATAAAAACCGGCAACTGTGAGTTGGACTCGTGCATTGGATATTCCGCACTTTAAAATTGCTTGGACTTGAGCTTGATTACTTAAACTTAACTTTTGTCTCGAAGGGATTGCATGCTTGAATATTTGATATTACTTTCAGTTGCAGCGCGTTCACGCGAAAAAAGGTTTTGACAAACAAAAAGACAAACAGACAATCAAATGTTCCTATAAGAGTTACCTACGCCTTATTGAGTTTCTTGCCGGATTCTTCTCAACAGGGTTTTTCCGAACCGGTGGTAGATTCTTCGACGTTCATAGGAGCGTCAAATGATGCCTAAATTGAATAAATAATTCAGACTTTGACTTTTGAGTTCCTTTTTTTTAACCCCTGACACAAAAAGAGTGGTGTTATAAGTTTGACCGCTATGTGTTTGTGTGTGTGTGTTTTGGATGCGGTTTTTTTTATTAGAAAGCAGGTTTCTTGGCGATGGTTCTTAGATATGTTTTATCAAAATCGGTTCAGCTGTTCCAAAGTTATCAGCTCTTTTGTTAGCTGAGGAAAGGATCTTAGACGCATAATGGGCATTTACTGTATGTTCAATCATACGTGTGACATAATTGCGTTGGGGGTTTTTAAATTTTTTAATTTATAGTTAGGTATTTAGACGGCCAGATGGCCTAGTGGTTAGAGAACCTGACTACGAAGCTTGAGGTCCCGGGTTCGATTCCCGTGTCGGGGCAGATATTTGTATCAAAAATACGAATGTTTGTTCTCGGGTCTTGGGTGTTTAATATGTATTTAAGTATATATCTATCTATATAAGTATGTTTATCCGTTGCCTAGTACCCATAACACAAGCTATGCTTAGCTTACTTTGGGACTAGGTCAATTGGTGTGAATTGTCCCGTGATATTTATTTTATTTTTATTTTATTTATTTGGAATACGAAACCCTAAAGAAGAAGTTAGTGTTCCGTTTTAAAAATAAATGGGTTCTCTGTTACAGCGAGGGCAGACATCATTAGGTTAATTGAATTGCTGATGGTATCGTCCGAGGATGGATAAAGCTTATCAAACGTATCTGTCGCTGCGAGATCAATCGACTGCCTCGTTACTGCCTCGCACAGGAATCAGGAATCGACGATCAGTCTATTACTGCATTCGATATTTGAATTTAGTTTTTTTTTCGCTTTTGTTTTGTTTTCAGCCAGTGTTAATTATTTATCATGTAGTACACTTCAATGCCTTGAATTAAGCCGTGGTGGCCTATGGCCTCTCAAGCCGAGGGCCGTGGGTTCGAGACCGGGCTCGCATCTCTGAGTTTTTCGGAATTTATGTGCGAAATTATTATTTTTAAATTTACTATGCATATGCACACACCTGAGAAGAAATTCAATGGTGCGTGTGAAGTTCCCAATCTGCTCTGGGCCCGCGTGGGAACTACGGTCCAAGCCGTCTTAATGTGAGAGGAAGCCTGTGCCCTGCATTCATTCATTCCGGTTCGACCTACATGGGGTCGTATTTTAACCGCACTCACCATAATAATAATACACTGCAGATAAAACGCCAAAACTCTTTAGGGTTAAGTCAGTGCTAAAAGCGCCCGGTTTTTTATTTCAAAAGCCCACCAACCAAACTGTTAAACTTCCAAAGGACAAGCACCTGGGGACTTGGGGCCACCCCTCATCCTGACGACCTGTACTTAGCAATGAAACGATGTTTCCTTTACTTAAAAAACCGGCCAAGTGTGAGTTGGACTCGCGCACCGGAACCCTCGGTCTCATACCTCATACGTAAGTATGTCAAAATATACGCCGTAAACAGCCGCATCTATTATAATCCAGTGATAGCAGAATCCTACTTTGAAGTGAAATGTGCGCAGTGTGGGATCATTTTATATTGGATTCTGGGACTCCCTTACAAAATTACAAATGAGTTTCAGATTTTTCCCTATACTTATAGTATAAGATTGTATTACTTGCTGAATTTCATATTTCTAGGTCAACGGAAAATACCTTTACATTTTGATTCCCTTGTTGTGCATCGAAATATTTATACGTTTTTATCGGCACAAACGGTCGTTATCTTTTTTTTACGTTAACTTAGATTTTTTTTACAGCTTCAAAGGACTGTAGACTTGAGTACCTATATGCATGGTTTTAATTTCAACTCGATATCTTAAAGAGTCTTGACAGACAGACGGACAACAAAGTTATCCTATAAGAGTTCCGTTTTTACTTTTGAGGTACTGACCCCTAAAAGTTAAAAACAAATTGTTAAAAAATCGTAACATAATATATTAAATAAAAAAAAATAATAAAAAAAAAATATAAGGGGACAATCTTACACAAATCGACCTAGTCCCAAACTAAGCAAAGCTTGTACTATGGGTACTAGACGACGGTAAACATACTTATATAGATAAATAAATACTTAAATACATAGAAAACATCCATAACTCAGGAACAAATATTCGTGCTCACCACACAAATAAATGCCCTTACCGGGATTTGAACCCAGGACCTCTTGCTTCGTAGGCAGGGTCACTACCAACTAGGCTAAAGCGGTCGTTAAATAACGTGTTTGTTGAAGAAACAAAAAGTTAGGACAGTGGATTCCTCAGTCTCAACATGTGCTGGGCTTGGTTGTCCGTCACTGGTTCTCAGACCGGCAGAAGTCCCGTAAAAATATAATAATAAAAAAATATTTTTATTTACCAACATACAAAAAGTTACAAATTTACGAAATTAGTACTTACACATTATTTAGTTTACGACTATAAGTATGAGATAAATAATAGGAAATGAGACTCAGCGACCCCGCTAGTTTTTACAAGCTTTTATTTAGCTCACCCCGTTATTTTTTTTAATATTATTTATTATTACCTATTTATTATTCTTGGGTCAAATCTTAGAAGTCGAATTTGACCCACTTCCAGTTGTCGGATTTACTTGAAATTCGGTATACTTATGTAGGTTGGATGACAATGCAAGTACAGTCAACAAAAAGTACTGTCAGCGAAAAAGCTTGTAATCAAAATGAAATTTTTGACAAAAACTTATTATTCTCCAATCTGACTAAAACTAACTTAAACATCTACATAAATAACTAAAGGTGAGTCCACTGCCAGAGCCACACAATGACAACCTAACTTAGAGGTAAGTACTTAATTTTTTAGCAATAGAATAAAGGCAAGCGATCTTGACGACTATTTTTATTGAAAAACACTTTTGAAAAATAAATCACAGCACAGCAAATATGTAACAATTAGCAAGGACTTATGGTCACATAGGCGCAAGCCACACAGAAGAGACTTATTTAAGACGGGGGTCCGCGTCGTTTTTTCGCAGGACGCGTCTCAGGCCTGTCTCTTTTGTCTGCTTTAGATAGCGACGCTTCAGTTCTATAAATTTAGTATGAAAACTGATTCAAGGGGCGCCGCGACTGCTGTGTGGCTTGCGCTCTACATTCTTTTGGTTTCATAAGTAATAGTTACTATATTTTTAATAGCTGAAATAGTGGCTGAATCCCAAGTTCAATCCGCACTGGAACATTCTGAGAGGTTTATTAAAAAAAAAAAAAATTTAAGCTGTTTATTTCAAGCAAAGAACATTTTATAAAACATGCAAAACGAGTCCTTAATCCTAATTTTAAGGATTTTGCGTGGCCTCGGTTAGCGAAAGACTGAGTTGCTCACGCGTAATTAGTCTATGTCCTGCTGTGGGACGTAGGGCGAGATGATGATGATGATGAGTAGCAGAATAATACCGTTTACAACGCAGTTGGGATAGGTTGTGTCTTCCAACTGCCAGTGGCAGTAGTAGCAGTTGTTAAAATTTTACGAGAGGTCAATTTCATTACTGCCATTACTCGAAACTGCCGGTCATTGAACTTTGGACATTAAACGGAGTTCTCGCCAAACAAACGTATCATTATGTCGTAAAATTATTGTTTTAACGCAGTCCCTTGAAGTTAATTAAGTTTTATCCAATTTTTTAGTTGATGTTAGTTTATAATTTTATTTTTCTTTGTGAAGCTGTATTTTGATGAAGGATTTAAAATCATGATGCCTTGTTGCGATCTTTTCGATGCAGGTACATGTTTTGGATTTTTTTATGATAATTTTAAGTTTGTTTATGATATAATAAATAAATCTCACTGGACCCTCGAAACCTATTTCCCTAACCCCAATGTAAGCAAGGCTTGTATTATGAATACTAGGCAAAGGATAAAAATACTTAAAGGGATAGAAATAAACTTAAGTAAATACATATTAAACACACAAGACTCGATAGCATAATTTCCCATTTTTCATACATTATATCAAGCTTCGTAGTTCTAAGTTCTACCACGGTGCTATCCGCTCCAGAGATAGAGTTGACTAAAATGATTTGAAATTTCTAATTCTTATAGTACCTACTTCATTGTTTAAGATTGGCAGTCCGCTCCTTAAATTTCGTCCTGTCCATGTCCAAGTTAAATAGCTGTTCTACCGTCTTGATGCCGGTCCTCTCTCTTACGTTTCAAAGCCATGACGTTTTGCGTCTCCTTTTCTTTTCCGGCTATTTTGCCTATCATGATGGTTCGCTGAAGGCGTTATTTGTTGATGTCGTAGAAAATGCCCCAAAATTGCGTAATAATTTAAAGTTTGATACATGTTAATTTTATTTCGTTGTTAGCATAGTGAATGGTACTCTGAGGATGAGCTGTGGTTGAGTTCGAAACGTGCAAGTGTAGTTTGGTGGTGGTGATAGTTGGGTTTGTGTCATTTCTATTTGTGTGTAGGTATTCGTACAGTGTGGAGGTGGAGGAACTGCATGAACATACATTTCTTGCTTAAACGTAACTATCATAAGAGTGAGCAAAGTAGGTAATTGTTTCAGTTCATTGGTATGGACCCTCCGCAACGTAACGCCTGATTAAATAAAATATCGTTATTAATGTCCATTTATCTTTGGCAAATTTCATAAATCACAAAACAACAAACTGGTCGACACTTATATGTACGCAGATTGTGAATGCATGGCAACTACGAGTATAGCATTACAGCACACACCCGAATCACATTACCTTACCTTTCAATAAAAATGCAAAATCATGAATAATTGAAGAGACAACTTACGCGGTTGGTTCCAATCATAATGACGTTTTTAATATCCAGTGCGGTTTGTCAGTCCACATCAAAGCGTTAAGTAGGGTACTGAACCTCCATCAAGCTGACCTCACTTGACGTCAGGATCCTTTCAATTTTATCAGGGTACCTGATCAGGGCAATATTAACTCTTGAATCGACCGAGATTTGCATGAAACTTATTAAATTTTTAAATCTTGCCTTCAATCTTGGAGCAAATACTGTAGGTATTTCTGTATTTAATCAAGGCATCTCGTTGGATTTTTTTTGTTTAAAATATTTTTTGGATGATAACATCTGGGGTTCAATCACAATGTTTGAAGATTAGAGTAGTTTTTTTTTTTTAATTGCATCCAACATATTATTAATGTGGATTGACTCCAATATTTTTATTGATGAGAACATTTTTTTGTTGTATACTTATTCAAGTAGTAATTTAACTTTGTAAAAGAAAATACTTGTACATGATGGCGTGGATAATATTTCGCTCTTCTTATTACCGATTGTCGCATAACGCTCGTAATAAGTCAACTTTTACCTCCCATCAGAGTTTAAATGTTGCAAACCGTAAAACACTCTCATCACGGGACTCCATAAAAGCGTTCGTTACTTGGCCTGCACCCCTCCATTATCATAAAATTACTCGGTTTCACTTTCTTTTGATGTGTCGTAAAAAATGAAAATACATGAGCATACACTCACGAGTCTATTTCGATTATGCGTACCTATGTATGTGTTTAATTTTACGATTTACGCAATATGATAAAAGGGACGTTATGGATATTACCTACGTGGGAGATTGAAAATTTCACAAATGACCCCATTTATTTTCCATTATCAATGTTTACTATTATACTTTCAAGATAAGTCTATATATTTTTTATCTCATGAAAAATCAATTCAACCTTAATCTTCACCTACATTGCTAAATATATAATTTCTAAAAAAATGGACGAAATACAAAAAGTTCAATCGATAAATTAAATGAACTTTTTCGATCATGCAATTTACAGTTTGGTTTGAGTTAGGTTCATTTTTTTTCAATAAAAATCCTGGAATTTAAACTTGAGAATTTCGAAAAATAGCATTAAGGGGCTGTTTCACCACCCATTGATTAATTTTAACTGACGGATAAATGTGATGCCGTCTCCGTTTATTCGAACAAAACAAACAGAGACGGCATCACATTTATCCGTCAAATAAATTTGATCAATGGATGGTGAAACAGTGGGTTAGTATATCAATTGACCATTTTGTCCATCATTAATTTCAAACTTCATGGATTTTGATACATACCCACTAAAATATATTGAACTTCAGACAACATTATCACCTGACAAAGAAATTTGAGTTTTAAATTCACCTCATTATCATCACAACTAATTTAATAGAAACTATTTTATGTTCCTATTAAATTCGAGATACATATCATAAAACCCTCCACAAATTTTAAATCATCAATGTACACCCATCCTATAACCATACATCAATGGTGTCGAAATCCAACGATATATATATCCGCAGGCCGGTACATCAGATGCGAGGTATCATTTGTCAGGGCATTTCTATTTAAAGGGTAAAGCCCCTTGACACAGTGTGGTTTCCATAAGGCAACGGTTTGCTCTGACAGGGCATAAAATGATTTTGGTAGAACAACGTACATTTGACTAGTAGCAGACATCTACTTACCGATAAAAGCCATAATCGGTAGAGTAACAAAATTTGTTTGTAAGATACGAAACAAAATTACAAACACATTCTAAAGCAAACACATTAATCAAAAACGAAAACAATAGCACAAACAACGTACATTATCTCAAAACAATACTATCTAAACCATAATCCACTCAATGCGAATCTAAATTGACTAAGCGAATGGCCTAGCCTCAGGCTGTTCAGAACTCGGATCATTTAATAACAAAGAGAGCAGTTCCGCTGCATACTACCACAAAGTCCGAAGTAGCTAGCGTTACAAGTGTACTTACAGCTTTGTCATAGTCCTTTCAACATCTGTAACACTAGAAATTCTCCTAATATGAGCTATTTACTTCTCCAGATGGAACACTTTGATACAATTTAATGTCAGCGATGGGTATAAGAGATAAGAACTAGTGGGCAAATTAGACAACACGTACGTATCGTATGTCCTCGATTTGTTTTTCGGGTCGAACGAGTTTAATGGCAGTTCGCAACTCCGAAGGGTCAGCAATAAATTCATTGTATTGGAGAATTTTGGTCGGGTTTTAAAAGTTTGGTGACGTGAGCTTGTTTGCCTATGTATCGTCCTAATATCGGTCCGAGTGTAACTGGGAGGGCCAGCGGTATTTATTTCCTGAATAAAGGTTTTCACAACATTTTAGTTAAACTCTGTTTCTATGTGAATAAATTCACGGTAGTAGCATTAACTACAATAAATTGGAAAGAAAAACTATCACAACTTGTTATGTTGCTTTTATAGGTAAATTAATGGTCGTTCAAAATATATGGTATTGAACATTTTTCACGAATTAATAGGGACCGCTACATTACGCATGGTCAGATACACATACCGCTGCTTTTTATTTATAAAAAAAACTCACTAAGTGAAAGTAAAGTTGCCATAACGAGCAAACCTTAAAACACACAAGACGCCAAGCAATTAGGCCCCCCTTGATTCATTGTGTGTTTGTAACGTTTACTGCATTGAATTATAGGTGGCACTTAAGTGCAATTAAGTTGATCGTCTGTTGGCCCCACTAGTCAGGGCAGTGCTAAGAATTGTAGTGAAAGGGGAACTTAGATGACCATCATCTATTTTATAATTAACTAGGCTTATCCTGCAGCTTCGTTCGCGTGAACCATTAGAGCTGACAGTTCAATTGAAGTTCCCGGACAGTTCTAAATTCCAAATAAAACCAGTAAAGGTCGTTTATTCGAGTGTTTTAATGGCCTCGTTTATCTGGTCACTTTTTTTAAGAAATGGCAGAAGATTCTGATACATTTTCCGGTATTTTTTTTTAATATTAGCACATACAATACATTAACAATATATTTAAAGTACGCCAAACCGTGAAACAGTTTGTTGGCGTCACGTTCCGACAATAAGTTATTGTGCAAAGTGATGCTTACTAACTACATAACTTTACTAAAGATAAATATATAAAATATACAAACGAAGACTCAGTCACCATACCCATGCAGTTTTTATTGCAGGGCTATAAGGTTCTTAGATAGTGACTGAAGTCTTCGCTGGTACAACCAATGCAATGATGATCAATGAATGATTATAAAAACAATGATAAGTATATGTATTAGATGCAAAACCAAATTGATTAGATACATTTAAATAGTTATCAGTATCATTTAGTACAAACTAGTATCTTTTACAATTTAATTTTTAAACTCCCTATTTTTAATTTTTCCTCCTCAAGCAAAAAGAGGTACTTATTATATCATCATTCCAACCTATATACGCCCCATTGCAGGGCACAGGCCTCCTCTCAGAATGAGAGGGCTTTGGCCGTAGTTCCCACGCGGGCCCAGTGCGGATCGGGAACTTCACATTATATTTACATTATATTATATACTTTTTATATCGTGAGGAAACCTACATACAATACACCTTAGAAGAAATTTAATGGTGTGTGTGAAGTTCCCAATCCGCACAGGCCCGCGTGGTAACTACGGCCCAAGCCCTCTTATTCTGAGAGGAGACCTGTGGCCAGCAGTGGGACGTATATAGGCTAAGACGATGATGATATTTTGTTCCATCCTTTGCCTTCGTTTACGAGTATTGTCTACTTATTTTATCAGGTAATATTACGTCAAGTTTATGTTCCACCGCAACCAGTCTATAGGCCTGTAGCATTTAGTTCATTGCCCCCTGGACTTTATATTTTCAAAATATACTTCGGCGGTCTCAGTTTTAGTGACGTAATAAAGGGGCAGGACGCCTACCAACAGTGTTGCCAAGTTCAACAGTTTTTAGCCAGATCAGCAGCTGTGGCTATTTGACAACGTAATACCTAAGCGCATTGCATTGGTGTTCAAGATACTGAAACACTATTTTGAGTGGTATGCTGATGTTTTTGTATTAATAAGTTTTATGTGGGCGGAGAGCAAGAAATGAAAGGTTTAGAATATGGAAATTATTAGTGACTTTAGATTCAGGCAAGTGCAAAAATATGTATCGATTTCATTTTCTCATAATTATTTATCGGTATCTTCATTCGACGACATAAGGCACGTTCACACTTGACTGTACACAATGGTAGATAATAAAATAACATAAGATATTTTTACACATAACTTTTAACATGGTAACCAGTAAAACAGAATAAAAATAGTACTATTAACTAATATTTGAAATAAAAAAACTGACTGAAAAACTGAGCACTGGCCACTATTTAAAGTAAATTTAACCACAAAGTTCAAAAATAACTAAGAAAAAATTCTCTGTACTTTTGTCCACTTTCTCGGCTACTAAAACATCGCACTCCCAGATCTACTCGAAATAATACACCATTTTAATTTAGAATTTCCTGAAATTACATTATTTTGATGCACTGTTGATCTGGGAGTGCGATATCTTATCTCCGGCTATTTTTAAAAATAAAAAAATAGCAAATTACCTATTTTATTCCACTGGCAACACTTCCTCAGCCAAGATAATTTGTACCAGAACAAGGGGCGCAGTAAACCATAACACTCATAAAGGGAAAGTGTCGCAAAGTACACAATGCGACATACAATCGGTGCCAATAAAAATAGCGCGCTGACACCCCTGGCAATAAGCAGGAGAAATAGCGCGGAAACCTAGGGGAAACAGTATTAATACTTATGGTTAATTGTAGCGGGGCTCTGGGGTCGTAAAATGTTGCTAGGTCGAAAAATAACTGCTCGCTTGGTTGTAATTCTATGACACATCGCTGGCTACGTAGAATTAGAAAACCATTTACTTATATGCAATGAAAAACAGGGTCTGATAGCCGCAATTATGTGGTTTTTCGCATTTCGTTTCTTTTCTGATATGTTGCCTTTTAGTTTCACAAGGTTTTGTTTCACTTGAAGTGTTAGTTTTTAAAAATCAATTTTTGCAAGGTTGAACCACTTTCAGAAGTCGAATTGCTCTGGAATATGGTCGATACAAATAAATAAGTTGTAGTGTATGCATGAATATTTCAGTCTCCGAAGAATGAAACACAAGAAAACTAACAAATTACACCAGAAAAAAAAATTGGTACTTAATATAAAACTTTTTTTTAACTTTCTAGTCAGAGAAATGGCACCAGAATACGATTAAATTATAGATACCTACATAGATATTATGAAATAGTCGTCACTATTGCTTTTATTTTTCAGAACATACTTTAATATCTTCATTAATATATTTAGATTCTGATGCAGTAGTTGTTCGACCATTAACTTAAACAACACATTTCAACAAAGCATGGACCTACGAAAAATACACCAGCTCAAAACAATCATCATTTTAGCGGCCCAACATTAGAGGGTGAATCCTCTGTCCTCCCTCGCAAGACGTGTCCGGACTCAATAATTACCCTCTAAGGTAGTATACGGAGTTCATTAAAGCCAACGTGAGATAGCAATTGAAATCCTAAAAACTGACAAGCCACAGACCAAAATACTAAAAATATTAAATGACTCATCCGTTGAAAGAGTAGAAATTAGTAGAGAAGTCCGTGGCAAACCTGAGTTTTACGGAATTTATCTGCAAAATTACATTTGGCAATTCCAAACTCCACAGAGTCCGCACAGGCCTCCTCTCAAAATAAGAGAGCTTAAGCGGTGGTTTCCACGTATGCCCAGCGCGGACCGGGAACTTTACACACACCGTTGAATTTAGTAATGTAATTTTGCACGTGAATTCTAACATTCGCGAGCCCGGCTTTAAACAAAAAACCCTCTGCTGGAGAGGCCATAGATCATAATAGGCTACCATTGCTTGTATTGTCAACGCTTGTCAATTGTGTTTTTATCTTTAGTTTTGTACAATAAAGTGTTTACATACATACAATAAGTACAGGAGCTGAACATTAGCATTACGTTCACATTTTGATCACAATCACTTTGACACATGGTTCCACTCCACTCGCATCATGATTATCATCATTCCAGTCCCACTGGACGGTACAGGCCTCCTCTAAGAATGTAGGTCTTGGGCCGTTGTTTCCACGAGGGGTCAGTGTGGCTTGGAAACTTCACACACTATTGAATTTCTTTGCGGATATGTGCAGGTTTCTTGACGATGTTTTCCTTCATCATAAAGGCCATGGTAAATTTCATATGTAATTCCGCACATATACTTAGGTAAATACTAAAAAACTCAGGGGTGCGATTCCGGGCTCGATCTCACGATCCTCTGCTTGAGAGGCTATAGGTTAAAACACTAAGGTACCACTACTTGCATGACACGAGGAACATTAGCATTACGGTCACATTTTGATCACAATCACTTTGACACATCATTGCACTCGAATACCTCAAAAAACTAACCTCACACTTGCAACATGTAAATGATTACAAACGACCGTTTTACCATAATTCTTCATAACCCGACGTAAACAAAACATTCGTTGAATGCGCCTTTTCTGAATAACAAATAGTGTGGCGCAATATGTTTCAATTTCTTAGTAAGTAAGTAAAAGTAGGGGGAGCCACTCGCTGTTATTAGTTGTATTGTAAGTGTCGTGTGTTAAGCTGAACGTGACTCGCAGTCATGGATGAATTAACCAATAGATTTGATACTGGTTATCCAGTTTCATTATTATTATTTTTACTACCTATATTATGAGAGGGAGGCAAACGAGCCAGAAGAGAAATGAGCGAAGAGGATTTGGCGAGTGAGCCAGTGCCAGTTCCGAATATTTTTGACTAACGTACCATACATATGTATACCAGAGTCTAGTTATATCAGCCAAAGATCTCCACTGCTGAACAAAGTCGTCCCCCAAAGAATTCCACATCGATATTTCCTGCGCTGCCCGCATTGAAGCGGTTCCTGCAACCTTTACCAGATCGCCGGTCCATCTTGCTGGGGACCTTTCCACGCCACGTTTGCCGACTTCGCGGTCGCCACTCTAGAACTTTACAGCTCTATCGGTCGTCGGTTCTACGAGTAATGAGTAATGTGCCCTGCCCACTACAACTTTAATCCGGCAACTTTACGAGCTGTCAGTAACTTTAGTTTTCCTGTCTGCTCTTCAATTAGGATCTAATAAAAACAAAAATATGTGGGCAATCAGCTGAAACCAACCATATAGCAATGCGTCGTAATTTTAATGAGATAATAAAAGTAAAACATGAACCGAGTTAAACCCAATGTTCGAGTTTGACCAAAGTTATCCGTCGCTAGTTATCTTAAAATTTATATTTGGGATGTCATACTTCAAAAGGAAAAGATAAGCGTTTAGGGAAAGGATCAGTTCATTGTCACCATATAGTTGATAATTATTTGATATTTAAATAAATTAATCCCAATGAATTAAAGTATAACTGTTTGCTTCTAGAGCCAATGTACTGAATTTATCTTGAAATACTGGGTTACCAACAATATTTTTTCTTCATGACTTAGGAGTATTCTTCTCTATTGCTCCTATTGTACAATGGTATTTTTTTATGTTCATAATATGCAGTTTAATGCATGCAATCTAATAACAATAGTGTCTGGTTTAAAAAAAACCATTTTAAGTGCCATTTTCATTCTATTGGTTAAACGCTCTCGGCTCACAGCTAGTTTGTGTGAGGCTCATTTTTACTCTTATGAGAAATGTGCCTGAGTAAAATTGGTGTTATGTCTTTACATGCGTGGTATGTTTTGTATCTGTATTTATTGTATACTAGCAATTGGTTACAGTTTTGTACCCATCCCCTGGGAATTTCCAACTTTCCCGGGATGCCAACGTTGATCAGAAAAGCCTAACTTTCAAATAGACAAAAAACTTCAGAGTAGGTTTAGTAGTTACAAGATTATTCTCTAAATACAAGGTTATAAACTTACCTAGATACTTACTCCACGACTACAAACAACAGCCTTACGCAAAAAGCTTCCGATTCAATTAATTATTTTAACAAAGTAGACATTTTTAAGTCTTTTTAAATCTTAGTGTTGAAGACTGAATACAGGGATCTAGGCACCAAATACAATTTTGTTCCATTTGGTGTCGTGATGCTTGGTCCGTAAGGTCCGAGCGCTATGAGGCTCTGTAAAGAAATAAAAAAGAGGTTAGTCGATGTTAAAGGAGACCAAAGAGCTGGCAACTTCCTCAGAAAAATAATTAACTTGCTATTCAAAGATAGAACACTGCCAGTATTTTCGGCACCTTCCCTTACGGTGGTTGTTCTATTGTCAGAGTTGATAATAATTGATGTCCTATACCAATAAAGCCGTTAATGCCACTAGCATTTACATAGAATGCCACGAATGCGCGCTATAGAAATCTCTCGAAGACAAAGATGTGTATTAACATCATACTGGTATTTTTGTTAACCTTTCAAATGCTACGTCGCGTGGGGTAAATAACGCCATACGAAACGGGCCTCATTTTTTTAGCGGCTTTTTTTACGATACCGGAGGGGAGAAAAACAAGAACCTTCGTTTTCAAAAGGAAAAACAAATTCCTCTTCATTATTATTAAAAACCACTTCAAAGCACACAATCACATCCCCAATAATTGGTGCCACTAACAACTGAACATGCCTTCATTGTTTCCGATCAAGACGACTAACAATGGAAAATTTAAAATAATCGAAGGGGTGCCGTATGGGGTCCTATTACAATGCTTTTTATGGCGCAATATCCCGAGTTGTTTTGCTTAAGCTACCATCAGCTCGCCTAATAACCGGTGGAGGGTTGGGAATGCCCCTTTTAGTGCTACCACCTGATCAAATTATCATACATCACCCAAATTATTGTCGAGTGAATTGGTCGTTATAAAGTAATTGTAGTTTGTTTAAATACAGCTTTCCGTTCGTGGCGCTGGAGGCATTTTTAAAAGAAGGGTCCCGTAATTTATTGCACGGAATGATAAATTTCCTTAATGGATATTTTTCACGGGACGCAATGTCCGATGTCTATTAGGTTTTCTTTTACTTGAATACTTTGAAAATAGTCGTCTTATCTTGAAGGTTGGTATTAAATTTTAGTTTTATAATTTTATAATTGAACTGTTGTGCATGTTGGAGGTTTAAATATCAACAATGTAGTAGTAAATATAATACTAAACAGAAATTGTAACCAAACTGAACTATTAACAGGCTTTAATTTTTCAATCTCTTTAATTGAAATTGCAAAGTCACCCAAATGAAATAACTTATTTTGCCATGAATTTATTTGTCATACATGCGTTTGCCATAGCTTTTTTTAAAATGTCATCTTGTAGGTTAGGTTAGTTTGATAACAATTCTGAAGAAAACACTGTTTTAGAAAAAAATAAAATTATGAAAAACGATACAGTATGATATATGAATTGCGGAGAAATGATAGAGAATCAACCCAAGTATATTTTCAATTCAGTAAATTAATTTTTGTTTTAAGTAGTCACGAGAAAAAAGAGGAAATCATCAGTTCCGATATTCTTTGGTACAGTGAACTACAATTGTATATTATTCATATTTTATCGTCCTAACTTACTCTTACTAAAGTAAAGTAAAAAACAGTAGTAGTTGTTTAGTTTGTAAAAATACAAACACTAACAAGATCGGTCTCCCACCTAAACAACTTTGACGCCAAATAAATCAACTTGTCCCACGTAATGAAAACACTGGAGGAAACAATTTAACTCCCCATAAACCCGGCGATCGTTTAAACTTTCACTATTTTTATCGCGAAGAAAAACGCAACAGTTCTATCACGGAAAAGAAAAAGGATACACAATTTATCAGTTGCGTAAATATGCTAAGTAACGCGTATAAAAGAATCGCGCCGCCCCACTTCCTGCTGTAATAATGGATCGTCTAGCCAAGACAAACTGGTTATAGATGAGATGGGTAAACGGAAAACTATTACTTTCTTGCTGCTAATAAGTAATGGAAAACTTAAAAAAAATCACTGCAGGGCACAGGCCTCATCTCAGAATGAGAAGGGTAAGGCCGTAGTTCCCACGCGGGCCCAGTGCTGATTGGGAACTTCACACACACCACACCATTGAGTTTCTTCGCAGGTGTATGCAAGTTTTCTCACGATGTTTTCCTTCACCGTAAAGCTCGTGGTAAATTTCAAATTAATTTCGTACATAAATTCCGAAAAACTCAGCGGTGCGAGCCGGGATTTGAACCCACGACCGTCTGCTTGAGAGGCCATAGGTCAAACTACTAGGCCACCAGGGCCCTATTTAATAACCATTACAATCCAACAATTTTGTAAAAAACTGACATATTTGTTAAATTGTACTACAAGTGCTGTTTAACCCTTAATTTGGCAAAATTTCTAAAAGTTGGCAATTCAAGCCTTGTCTTAAATTAGATCTCCTGAAAATTCTATATTAAAAAAAATACAAAAAGATGGTATTAACTTATGTTCGTGTGGTAAACATTGCCAAATTAAGGGTTAATAAATTCTACAAATAAGTAAGAAACTTACAAATTAAAAATTTACAATTATCACCACTGTAAACGCCGTTTAATAAAGGTTCACATATGTAAAAAATGCCTGTTGCTTTCAATGACAATATTGTATTTACAAAATTATAATTGTAAGGTACACAATTTACGTAAAATGTAATTTTTTGCTACAAGTTTGCTATTTTGCTACACTACAATTAAACGAGGGAAGACTTATTAATAAATAAGAAATTATTGAATTGGTTAACCTATTGAAGTCACGGAGAACAACAACAAAATTACAATTTGTCTCTAATTTACGAGAATAAAGATATTGTTCTCAAACATGCAATGATAATATTGTAAGTGAAAATAAACGGATCACTCACGTCTTAAAACGAGTTTAACTCGACATGTTTCGAACTAATCCGTAGCCCTTCCTCTCGGAGTCGCACGTCACGGCGGCTGCCAAACGTGCCCATGACCGTGAACATGTCGAGTTAAACTCGTTTTAAGACGTGTGTGATCCGTTTATTTTCACTATGAGTGAGTCTCACGATAGTTTCATGTTTAAAGATAATATTGATGTTGTTCCTTATGGCCGCGAAGTATCACGTTGCAGGTGCGGCTAGACGAGAGGTCAATAATGGAATTCTATACAACATCTTTGATCTTTTTCGTTTCCATTCCACACGGAGTGACACGGCATCATGGCGTTCGGCCATTAAAAAAAACTATAAGCAATATTTGCTGTATGTATATAAATAAATATAGTTCCAAAGTAAGCAAAGCTTGTGTTATGGGTACTTGGCAACAGATAAATATACTTATATATATATTTAAATACATATTAAACACCCAAGACTCGAGAACATACATTCGTATTTTTTACAAATATCAGCCCTGACGCGGAAATCGAACCCGGGACCTCAAGCTAATGTCACTACTCGTTGTTAGAACCATGATTTTTAATTATTCAGATCGTTGGAGCTCACTTCATTAATTTCTGACAGATCCCTAGGTTACCTGTAGGGATTATACTACAATTTACAAAATATGTAAACTTGTAAGTACAATTACTTGTTTAATAAAGTAAATTTCCATACAAAATTGTAAACAATCACCTGTAAAGTGAAAATTTTTATTAAACAGAATTATGTGAAATTGTAGGTACAATTTTACAATTTTGTAAATTTTCCACCATAACAAATTTGTAAATTAAAATTTTTATTAAACAGAAACTTGTAGAATTGTAACCTGTTGATACAATTTACAATTTACAACTTGTAATTTTTATTAAATAGGGCCCAGGGCTTCATTTATGTACTAACTTTTCTTGTTTTAGTAGTCAAAGTAAAGTTAATAAGTTTTAGAAACCATCTTCGCATTATTCTCTTTCAAATGAAACTGGTTTGGGGTACATCGATTGGATAGTTTCAAAGTCTAAAACGGACATAGGTGGAAATATTTTTATGTCCCCAAATAACCGATATAAATAACCCTACACTGTGTACATTTTGCTTAGCAGCAAGGCTCTCTTAATACTGGGTTTTTACAGATACAGCCGTTTACAGCGTATTATTTTGGCATACTTATAGTCCTATAAACTTGTATGGAACCCTCGGTGCACGAATCCGATTCGCATAGTGCCAGTTTTTATTTATAGCTTCAAATATTAACAATTGACCTATGTAGTCCCAAAGTAAGCTAAGTTATAGCTTGTATTATGGGTACTAGGCAACGGATAAACATACTTATTATGTATAGATAGATACATACTTAAATACATATTAAACACCCAAGACCCGAGAACAAATATTCGTTATTATTCATACAAATATCTGCTCCGACGCGGGAGTTGAACCCGGGACCTCAAGCTTCGTAGTCAGGTTCTCTGCCTACTAGGCCATCTGGTCGTCTGGTATATCCTGCTAGACAAAGGCTTTATCCGGTTTGCCGTTGAAAGTTCACAGAAACGAAAGAAACTAAAACAAATGTGTTTGTAAACAACATTACCATTTTAACGGGGCTAAAAAATCACAAAGAACTTAATTCTGATTTTAAAAGCTGAGCTGCGCTATGCGTGCGGCCAAAAAGATTGATAGTGGGTTCACATGACACCGCCGCCTTGAGCGAAGGCTGCTACCCTTCTGATGACTCCACTAACCGTTATATATGGCCAGGCTTTACGCTGATCCCTAAATTCTGCGCTCTCTAAATTTGAAATCGGATTTTTAAATTTGAAATGTTTTCGGCCAGTTACATTTTCTTTTTTAGCTGGGTTCGAGTAAAGTCAGATTTAAGCAAATGAACGAAGTTTTCGTATAATTAAATTGTCCTTTATTCGCGAAGAGAAATTGTAGACCGATTCTTATAGCGCTTCTTTGTCTACGATGTTGTCGTGTGGTTAGCGTAGTTACGTTGCATGGCAGTGAGACGTGATTGTCTAGGGTACCGTCTATCTACAGGGTGCGCCTTACGTATGGATAGTCTGAACGCTAATGCTAAAAATATTGAAAATACTAGTAAAATTGCCCGTATACTGCACCACTTACTTAAGTGATAAAATTTAGCCCTTATATATTTCTTAGATCTTACGTGTAGTTACATACTGTTTGTTGCATGTTAGTCTGATTTGGTAGCGAACTAACGTTTTTATTTCCCAGTAAATTATAACAGTTAAACAGTTCGAAATTAAATTAACCATCAAAAAAAAAACTGCCAACTGTGAACGTTAACAAACTCAATTAACTTCCTCAACACAAAGAAATACGTATAATATCTATGTATGTACGTATTTACTTCTGTAAAAAAAACCGGGTAATTAAATTAATATCAACATTTTGTAATTGGGAATGTCTAAAAAAAATTACCAGTGGTTTTTATATTTTTTTTGTATAGAAAAGTCAATTATAAGAAACTTATTTCAATATTTTGTCATTTAGTTCTCTACTTTTTTCAAAATTAATTATTGAAACTATTTTAGTTGATTACGTCAGATTATAATTGAAGGCTCTCCCACAATGCCAAATTTCTAAATCTATCTAAATGCGTACGATAAGGCAACCCCTTTAATTATTTTTTGCCTAGTGGTACACTATACACTGTGTCACTTTACTGGCACTGTCAAAGTGCTAGATGTCAGACAGCGGGTCCAAATCAAACTCCGTAGTATAATCCACGCGTAAATTGTGAAGAATTCTAACCACACAGAATAAAGTACGACTTGAACCCGTCACGCAATTTATACCAATGTCAAATGAAGGTCATTGCTTATTTGTTAAATTATTATATAATAAATTCATTACATAATATTAAAATTAAATAACTACAGAAAACGTGTTAAAAAGCATTTATCTCGAAATGGTTTTCGATTTACTATACATTGCAAAAAATTAGACATCCCCAATTGCCCTCTTTATTTACTTTTTGATAAAAAGAAAACTAACCAGTAATAAACATTATTTTAGCGCCACAAAACAAAACACAATTATGATGGCTGCTCTTCAAAATTTGCGTTCTTAAACTTTATAAACTACTTTACTACAAAGTGTACGAACAATTTACTTTCAAAAGTAAATAATTTAAATGTAACAGACGGTACGCGTACAAAAGACAAAGTTAAAGCACCTCGCACACGCAGCGAAAATGTTAAACTACAAAGAAAATAAGCAATGAACTCGCACACCCAGTAATCAAGTACAGTCTGCCTTGTTGCGAACTTTACATAGAAATTACCAAGTTAAAAACAGTATTTTATTGAGAACTTTCTAGAATGGTCTTTTGGAGCATCTAGCGAGCGCCTTGTGGAAGTTATATTGCTCTCAAATGCTTGCTTTTATGAACATTTATTTGCAATAAAAAACCTGTGCAAAGTGTTAGTCGGGCTCGTACATGAAGGGTTCCGTACCTCCGTACAATGTTTTAAAAACGTTAAATGATAAGTTTTTGTTTAACAATCGATCTTTATTAGAAATTTTTTTTGCTGGCTACTTTTTTTTACTTTTTTTCCTGGTTACCAAAGTACTCGTCAAGACGAATCAAACGAGCCCAAATTCGATGCGTTCGTGTCATTTTATTACAGAGTTCCTATGGAATGGACACCTTCTAGCTTCATCATCAGATCAGCTCCATGTTATAATAATATTGCACTATCATCGAATTTCAGCTCAATCGATTGAAGATATATCTATACTTCAAATTTGTGTTGAAAAATTCCTCCCGAACAAACATAGGTACTTACATTGCAAGTTAATAAAAAACTTGTAAGAAATCGTCAAAATGCATTTCTCATTCTCTTTGGCTGTCGGTGGCTGATAACATTGATAACGCTAAACCTTGCCTAGCAACTGCCGGCTGTCACCTTGGCCGCCTGGCAACACCTAACAACGCCTAGCAATCTGAAAACGGTGAAAAAAACACGTTTCTTGTATGACGACCCCCTATAATTTTTAACTTTATTTTATTTTTAGTATTTGTTGTTATAGCAGCCGCAATAATGCATAATCTCTGAAAATTTAGAGTGCCTAGCTATTACGGCTCAAGATATAGAGCCCTGTTACGAACAGATAGACAGACGGAGGAGTCTCAGTAATAGGGTCCCGTTGGCACCCTTTGGGTTCGGAACCATAAAAACAGTCAAGTGCATATCGGGCCATAATACAATATAAAGTTCCGTATTAATATGCGTAAATAGTAAACACTCAGTTTTGTTCGACCATTACTCGTCAACGACAGTGTAATTTTTGATAAACGCCATGGGAATTCATTTAAATTTTGGAATTTCAATTTAATTGACAGACCGTGCACTCGAGTAATATATATAACATAAAATTACGTATATATATACATAACATAACCCTAGTATGTTCAATAAATTCGCTCTACTATCGAGGTCTGCCCTTATCTACGTATAGTCGATCAAGAAACTCCTTTACCACCCTAAAGTTCAATGTCAGTTGTATGACTTAAGACATCAAAGGCTATTTTCACTTACAAGTCAATGTGGCAATCAGCCTTATTGTTTTTATTCTGATGTAGGAACTGTCACAAAAAATGGTAAAGCACTTACTTGGTCGACTATACATCACTACATAGTATAAAACAAAGTCGCTTCCAGTCTGTGTGTCCCTATGTATGCTTAGATCTTTAAAACTACGCAACGGATTTTGATGCGGTTTTTTTAATAGATAAGAGTTATTCAAGAGGACGGTTTATATGTATAATACATGCATAATTGCACCCGTGCGAAGCTGGGGCGGGTCGCTAGTAGATAATAATATGTAACATAACGTGTTTTTGAAACTTATCAATAGGGCCTAATTGTTTGGTGGTGCCCAAGTTGCCGTGTATATTTTTACGATCCAAAGTAAATTCAGAATTCACGTTAACGGCTTCAGGTACTAATTTACGACTCCGAACCAGGATCAAAGTTTTGCTCTTAAACAATTTATGGCCAAATATTTCGCGTTTACGTAACAACTTTCTTGCCTCACTTTACTAACCTTTTTTCGGGAAAAGTGAGTTATGGCTAATACGAAATATGAGCTAGGAAATCATTAGCGTCTCTATGTGCTACGTTTTCGTGAAGACGTAATTTTCACCGCTAAAATGCTTTTCTCGGTCACGAGAGTTCATTCAAATGTTTAGTTTTACTTGGAAAACCACGCATTCACTACGAATGAATAAATACTTCAATGTAGGTACTATTAAAATAACTAAACCGTGAAATACAGTACAGCAAAATTTAAAAAAAAATCATAGGTAGTGGCATCACATTTTGTGTGCATAACAAACCCAATTATTAAAAATTGCGTATATTTTTAAATCACTTGGTACAAAAATATAACAATTTCAAAGCCTGTCTCAGCTCAATACAAACTGAAATGACACGAAATATTTAGGCATTTATTTTTTAATCAAAACTCTACATGCCCAATAACTGACATTCGGAATTCAAATATTCAGAAACTATCACACAATTCATTTTAAAATTCATATTGTTTTTTTGAATGGCTTCTGGCTTCGGGTGTGATGGCCAGTGACAGCCGCGTCCGACGCGTTAAGTCCGCAGCGGCACAGCACGCGCATTTCCGTGGCCACGGAGTGATTAAAAAAAACTTAAAAATTCGATTGCTGCGTTCAGTTGTTTTTGACGCTACGTTTTCATAATGGTGGATAGACAGAGGATTTCGTATTATTTTTTGTTTTATTCGGAAATTATCCATGCTTCTTGTTTGAATGAAGACTGTCATTATTGTGACTATGTTTGAAATTTGATAGTTTATTTTAATAGTTTAGTTTTTAAATTAATTATAATGTTTATGATCTACTTTTACGATTAACAAACCTCAGTTCATTGAGTCCATTTTTGATGTTTTTAAACAATGTTGAAGATTAAAAACATATTTATATAAATCAATCAGTTTATATACTTAAAAGCTTAATCTGAGGTGAGAAAGAGCAATTAACATAAATTTAACCAAATATTATTTATTTTTATTAGCAATACGGCTGTTCATCGAATCTAAGATTATTTAGATTCCCGGGTATGGTTGGGGCGCATACCCGGGAGACGTGGGTTCGAATCCCGCCGGCGCACCCGAAAAACTTTTTCGCTTTTAAATAATAAATTTAGGGGCTGTTTCACCACTTTTCTTAAAGTTCGGATTAGCTTAATCATAACCTTATTTGACAGGTGGAATTAAAATTTCTGTTTCACCAGTCTCGATTAGCGCTAAGTGACGGACAAACTGTTTCTTAATTTGACCATCAGATCAGGAGGCATTTAGCATTTTTATCCGTCACATAAAGTTAGTTTATTTTTTTGTGGCCATGGTTGGAGAGCCCTTCAGCCGGTTTCAGAAAAATAAATCAAAGTATTTTTTATTTTTTAAAGAAAGAGGTCATGCTAAATTGCATAAAATAATTTAAATATCAAGATTGGAATAAAAAAATGTAGGTACACTTTTAGTATGTAAAAATAAATCCAAAATTTCGTAATATTTTTTAATAACAAACTTTTTATCAGTGGCTCAATCGTTTGTTCTACCTGAACTTGTATGTCGCCATTCAAAAAAGTTTATCTGTCAAATAGTTTGGCGCCACTTTTCGATTCGTTTTACGTGATTTTATTTTTCTTTGTTATTGTTAACAAAGTATCGTAAATAAATACCGTTTTTGGATCAATTATAATGTTACATATTAGTTTATGCAAAAAAAATAGATGTATTAAAAAATTATATAGTTGACCATTTCTTTTGCTTTAATAATGAGTGACTCTTTGAACGAAAGTGTGCGAACAGGAACGCGTGGTCGTGAAATGCGACGTTGCCATTCCGCCTTTTTGTTAAACCCACGATTAGTTAAGTGTTAAGTGGTACTTAGTTTGCACAGAACCGGAGTGGTGAAACTGAAAAAACACTAGCTGACAGATTTGTCCAGTACTTAGTTTATTCATTGGTTACGTAACCAGCAGTTTGACAATAAGGTGGTGAAACACCCCCTTAACCGTCTACTTTCGTCGTAGCAATCACACATTTTTTCCGGGTACTCTTTAAAATTATATAAAAATTGTGGGTTTCCACGTCCGACCGCCAGTCTCGAACGTGGACAGCATGCTTTCACAGCTCGTTTGCTCCACGAAATCCACAATTGACTTGTAATACAACGAAAGGTGATTTCAGATTGCACACGTAGACTAACCATTGTTGTGGGCAGCTGGGTTTAGTTTGATTTAAAAGTAAAACAGTAAATCACGAATGCTTTTGAAATTTTATGCCAATAAAGAGTGAAAATAGAGATGGATGGATTTAAAAATAAAGCTGGAAAACGTGTTCCAGTTTTAGTTTTAACCAGACGTCTACTGTTGATGCAAGCGCAGTCTATAATTTTACAAAAGGGATGATATGATGACACCACAATCAACTGACGTACTTTATATGAGATATCAGAACACGAATCTCCAACAGATTTTATATGACAATAGCTAATTATGACGTCACTTATTTGCCAATTCAATCGACTTTCGATGTATTTGTTTTAAAGCAAATAAAATTTAATTTTGAAGTTAATTGAAAATTAAATTGGTTTAAAATAGGGATAAAATAAAGTATTGTTTCCTTGCATTCGCGTCTTGAAATGATTGTTTTATGATGCCTTTTACCTTATTGTAAGTTTTTCTCTGAGAAAGGACGGGTAAGTCTGTCTTAGGTAGGTATTAGGTATAATTGAGGCGTTACATAATAGTTTTTGTTTTAATTTTTAAATATTATTTATTCAAATTCAATCAACATTAAAAATCTTATAAAATACAATCAAAAAACGAAAGCTTACTAAAAGCTTCACTGAAACTACAAAGTAATACGTCGTTGAGATTTTATGCCATAGTCATTGACCTCAAGACACGGGCCGTATTACCTCTCTGAAGAGCTGTTCCTAATCTTTGAGAAAGGAAAGTATGAGTAGGGCCGCCTCAGGCCAAAACTAAACGCGATGACAAGTCTTTAATAAAATGGTCAAGAGACACCTCTTGACCATGGTCCCATTGTCTCAAAAGCAAGCGCCACAAACTCATAACAGTGTGTTAATGCAAAATATTTACGTCTCCCGTTTATTCGAGCCTGTTCGGCAGCCGCTCCGACTTAGGGGCTGTTTCACCACTTTTCTTAAAGTTCGGATTAGCTTAATCATAACCTTATTTGTCAGATGGAATAAAAATTTCTGTTTCACCAGTCTTGATTAGCGCTAAGTGACAGACAAACTATTTCTTAATTTGACCATCAGATCAGGTGGCATTTAGAATTTTTAACCGTCACATAACTTTTTAATTAGTTACTTTATTTTTTTGTGGCCATGGTTGGAAAGCCCTTCAGCCGGTTTCAGAAAAATAAATCAAAGTATTTTTTATTTTTTTAAAGAAAGAAGTCATGCTAAAATTACAAACGAGAATTTAAATATCAAGATTTGAATAAAAAAATATACGTCCGCTTTTATTATGTAAAAATAAATCCAAAATTTCGTAATATTTTTTAATAACAAACTTTTTTTCAGTGGCTCATTCGTTTGTTCTACCTGAACTTGTATGTCACCATTAAAAAAAAGTTTATCTGTCAAATGGTTTGGCGCCACTTTTCGATTCGTTTTACGTGATTTTATTTTTCTTTGTTATTGTTAACAAAGTATCGTAAATAAATACCGTTTTTGGATCAATTATAATGTTACATATTTGTTTATGCAAAAAAAATAGATGTATTCAAAAATTATATAGTTAACCATTTCTTTTGCTTTAATAATGAGTGACTCTTTGAACGAAAGTGTGCGAACAGGAACGCGTGGTCGTGAAATGCGACGTTGCCATTCCGACTTTTTGTTAAACCCACGATTAGTTAAGTGGTACTTAGTTTGCACAGGACCGGAGTGGTGAAACTGAAAAAACACTAGCTGACAGATTTGTCCAGTACTTAGTTTATTCATTGGTTACGTAACCAGCAGTTTGACAGTAAGGTGGTGAAACACCCCCTTAATATAGTTTTATTTAAACATAGGTTTATTGTTCATTTTCGTTAATATAAGTTCAAATATCTTCTTTGCTACATAAACACGATCTCTCAATATTGTACGTAATTTTCGTGTACTTACTCTTTCCGTCACGTACATTACTCGTCAAAGCCGTAAAAGATAATATGCCTCATGAATTTATACTACCAAATATTAAGTTAACAACACACTACCAATTTCTACGCTTCATGAGGCAGCTCCCACAATAGTGACTAAACTACTACAACACTAGCAGACTCATCTACTGGATCGGTACCGCATAGTAAGTACCTAATACATCCATTTATAGTTGTTACAAAGTAGGAACGTCGAGCATTGTATGAAAAGACCAATGAGTGTTGTTTAAGTGAAACTTTATTAAAATATGTAAGGATCGTAGCACGTGAAAACAAATACCTATAGTCTTGCCTATCCCTTTGTAGGCGTGGTTGTATGTTGATTAAAGTACTGCTGATAACAACAAATCTAATCTTCTAATATACCTATAAAAATCTCGTGTCACGGTGTTTGTTACCGAACTCCTCCGTAACGGCTTGGCCGATTTTTATGAAACTTTTTTCTCTACACTCGGTAGGTCTGAGAATAGGTCGTAGGCTATTTTTTATCCCCCCCCACCCATTCTTCGCGGACGGAGTCGCGGGCAACAGCTAGTATACATATAAAAATCTCGTGTCACGGTGTTAGTTACCGAACTCCTCCGAAACGGCTTGGCCGATTTTAATGAAACTTTTTTTTCTGTATTCGTTAGGTCTGAGAATAGGTCGAAGGCTATTTTTCATACCCCTATTCTCCGCGGACGGAGTCGCGGGCAACAGCTAATAATATTATAAAAACAGAAAGTGATACATAATTTTTTACGCTTTTCGGAACGTAGGAGTCGTGACTTTTGATAATTGCGATAGATGGCACCACTCCCAATTATTATCATACGCCAGCGATCAAAGTTTTTGGTGGGTTGATTGGGAGTTCCGTGGTGCAATTGGTTAGCACACTAGGCACGAACAGCCAGGAGAAGCGGGTATACGATCCCGTTTGGCGCAACCAAAAAAATGTTTATTTAAAAAAAAACTTAACAGCAATTGCATCCATTAATCAGCGACTTTGACCGTGTTAAATTTTGTTATTCTCAAAATAAACAATTTATCAATACTTAAGTTTACAGTTTACTGCCTTATGTCTTGGACTTTGTCCCCGTCGCAAAACTCCCTATCCCATGAAAATTTTGTGTTTTTTTGTTATTTTTTTTTTATATTATTTTTCTACGTCCAAGGACATTGCGTAAGTTAGTATCGAGAAAAGGTAGGTAGTGCCCTTGCGCTCCGCATGGCTCGTCTTGACGGGGGCACTCCCGTGCCCCCAGATGCAAGCTGACCGTTAAGGCAGTCACTAAGTCAGCCAGTCATGACATTTATAAAACAGACAGAAACATTTATTAAAAATGCAAAAAATTCGCTGGGCGTTGAATTAGTCAGTAAATTAATTAGGACTTTTGTGAAACAGACAAAAGATGAAAGTTTAGTATATAAACATTAAACACGCCTTTTTTGTCCCGTAGGTTTGCATGAAGACACTTTTCATTGCAGAGGAAATAGTAAATTGACAAGTAAACGTAACCTATAATCAGTGATGACGGTTACTTAATATTAATGAACAAAAAATGTTCTATCTTTGAACATGATGGAGGCGTCAACGCAACTGTTACTTACTTTCGTTCTAATTTAGTTAATCATTCTTCCACGGAAAGTGAACATTATTGAACAATTAGTCACGTTCTATCTATGTGCAAAATTGTATTTAAATCCTTTAAGCCGCGTAATTGAACCATAAACAAACCAACCAACGTGCAATTTTTCTATTTTATAATATTAGGAGAATCAGTATCGATTGAAATGAAAATGAAAACGTTTATTCTGCAAGTAGGCCGGAAAGGGTTTTTTGCATATCACTTTTTTTTTAAATACCAGAGCGCTTTCGGAAAGAACATCATTTTCAAGAATAATGTCATCATCATCATCATCAGCCTATGTTCGTCCACTGCTGGACATAGGCCTCTCCCATGGCACGCCACTGAGCACGATCCTCGGCCACTCTCATCCAGCTGTTGCCAGCCGCCTTGCGAAGATCATCGCTCCACCGAGTCTGAGGACGTCCCACGCTACGTTTGCCAATCCGTGGTCTCCACTCAAGAACTCAAGAAAGAAAAATGTGCCGCAAGAAATTTATAGTCCAGTCAGTCAAGACAATTAATTCATTATAATTCCAAAAGTTTTCAAATTTTGATGTAAGGTCGGGAATGGTATTAAAACAAACTATAAAATTTTGCAACCCGTTCTGCGGTCCGGAACATTGTTAAAAATGCAATAAATGATAATTTGCTCAGTTCTTGACACCAAAATTCCAAAAGTTCTGCAAAGTTGGAGTGGTGTTAAATATATTATTTTACATCACGTACTAATGAACTAAAACAATTACTTTGCTCACCCGCGACCTTACAATAGTTACGTTTATGCAAGAAATGTGCGTTCATGCAGTTCCTCCACCTCCACACTGTACGAACACACACAAATCACATAAACCCAACCATCACCACCACCAAGCTACACTGACGCGTTTCGAACTCAACCAGAGCTCATCTTCAGAGTTACCACAACCGTATGCTATGCTACCAAACGTTAAACTAACAAACCAAAACAAATGTTTTAACTTGTCACTGTAACTTCTCAAGTACCCACTTTATTTTTCTTATTCTCAAACTACCCCACAAAAATTAACTTTTATTGACATATTTAAAACTACCTTGAATTTTTTTTGTTTATTTATTTATAAGGCATATTTAATTAATACTAACTGTTCAAATTCGACCCAAGCCGCAGTAAAGGAGAAGATACTAAATTTACCTGTTCATTAATAATAGACCCCATAGTGTTGTGCCTAATTATTTCCATGCATTCCAGAGCATCCAGACGCAACCCCTTGCCGCAATAATGTAACACTTCATAAGAATCTGAATCTAACAATGAATGATTTGATTCCAACAAATGTTTTGCAAAATTCGATCTATCTGGATGCTCATTCCTATATGCCGAAACATGCTCTTTAAATCTAGTATTAAAACTTCGGCCTGTCTGTCCTACGTATATCCCATTGCAGTCATTACAAGTAAGCTTGTATACCCCCGATCTAGTTCCCTTATCTACCTGTTCTTTGTGGTTACATAGCCTAGAGTACAAAGAGTTGTTAGTCTTAAAGGCAACATTAATATTGTTTGATTTTAAAATGCCATAAATCTTATCAGACAAACCCCCGACGTAAGAGATGCTAGATCTATATTTGTTAGTAGACTGAGAAGGTAACGCAGCGTAAAGCATGCTAATTACTAACCGTGCCTGCTTCTTTTGAACTAAACTATCTACCATTGATTTTGTATAACCATTTGAGATCGCTATCTGATAAATAGTACTCAACTCTAAATCATAATGTTCCTTAGAAAGAGGCACAGTCAACAATCTATTAACATAACAATGGAAAGCAGCCAGTTTATGCTGCCACGGATGATTAGAAGATGCTGGTATAACAGCATCTGTGTACGTGGGCTTACGGTATATTTTAAATTGATGTTTACCATTTAATTTTGAAATCGTTAAATCCAAAAAGTTCAACGAACAATTTTCCTCCAATTCTTTTTTGAACCTTATCTTTACGTGCTTGTTATTCAAACCATTAATAAACACGTCAAGCTGTCTCATACTCCCTCTCCAGCATAGGATTTAACGATTTCAAAATTAAATGGTAAACATCAATTTAAAATATACCGTAAGCCCACGTACACAGATGCTGTTATACCAGCATCTTCTAATCATCCGTGGCAGCATAAACTGGCTGCTTTCCATTGTTATGTTAATAGATTGTTGACTGTGCCTCTTTCTAAGGAACATTATGATTTAGAGTTGAGTACTATTTATCAGATAGCGATCTCAAATGGTTATACAAAATCAATGGTAGATAGTTTAGTTCAAAAGAAGCAGGCACGGTTAGTAATTAGCATGCTTTACGCTGCGTTACCTTCTCAGTCTACTAACAAATATAGATCTAGCATCTCTTACGTCGGGGGTTTGTCTGATAAGATTTATGGCATTTTAAAATCAAACAATATTAATGTTGCCTTTAAGACTAACAACTCTTTGTACTCTAGGCTATGTAACCACAAAGAACAGGTAGATAAGGGAACTAGATCGGGGGTATACAAGCTTACTTGTAATGACTGCAATGGGATATACGTAGGACAGACAGGCCGAAGTTTTAATACTAGATTTAAAGAGCATGTTTCGGCATATAGGAATGAGCATCCAGATAGATCGAATTTTGCAAAACATTTGTTGGAATCAAATCATTCATTGTTAGATTCAGATTCTTATGAAGTGTTACATTATTGCGGCAAGGGGTTGCGTCTGGATGCTCTGGAATGCATGGAAATAATTAGGCACAACACTATGGGGTCTATTATTAATGAACAGGTAAATTTAGTATCTTCTCCTTTACTGCGGCTTGGGTCGAATTTGAACAGTTAGTATTAATTAAATATGCCTTATAAATAAATAAACAAAAAAAATTCAAGGTAGTTTTAAATATGTCAATAAAAGTTAATTTTTGTGGGGTAGTTTGAGAATAAGAAAAATAAAGTGGGTACTTGAGAAGTTACAGTGACAAGTTAAAACATTTGTTTTGGTTTGTTAGTTTAACGTTTGGTAGCATAGCATACGGTTGTGGTAACTCTGAAGATGAGCTCTGGTTGAGTTCGAAACGCGTCAGTGTAGCTTGGTGGTGGTGATGGTTGGGTTTATGTGATTTGTGTGTGTTCGTACAGTGTGGAGGTGGAGGAACTGCATGAACGCACATTTCTTGCATAAACGTAACTATTGTAAGGTCGCGGGTGAGCAAAGTAATTGTTTTAGTTCATTAATATGGACCTCCGCAAAGTAACGCCTGATTCAATAAATTATTTACATCACGTGTCAAATTTGCAACCAATTTAAGTGTACGGAACATTTTTTGTTATTAAAAAATTAATGTTTTTCTTTATTAAACTGAAAGAAAACGTTCCAAAAGTTCTGCAAATTTGACAGATATATTGGAAAAATATACCGAACGATTGTATAAATTTGCAACCTTTTACGTTGACCGGAACATGTTTATTTATAATTCTTTTTAATTCGTGGTCATTTTTTCGAGTAAGGTGGTCTCGGAATAATTACAAAAGTTTTGAAACTTGGTTGCAAACTTCGAAAACATCTATTCTGATGCATTTACAAATTTGCAACCTCATACGCGATCCGGAACTTTATGCAATTTGCAAAAATGTAAAAATAAAAAAATTACAAATACTTCGGCCCCATGAATGCCTTTCAAATGACCGGGTCCCCATGGGCCCGTGATCGGAAATCCGTACCAACATAATAATACTAATAATAATAGTTGCGCCCATCTCATTTATATTATATGGTACCAAAGGCCTCTTCATGTTGGCTTTGGCCCCATGAATGCCTTTCAAATGACCGGGTCCCCATGGGCCCGTGATCGGAAATCCGTACCAACATAATAATAATAATAATAACTCTTTATTCAGACAATTACATAGTCCACATGTTAGTAACAATATCTTATAGCTATGTTAGTGAGTATAATTAAGAAAATGACATGCTTAGTAAAGTAACGCCTGATTCAATAAATTAGAAAGTATTTTTTTTTCACAACAAACTAATATACAGGGTTACGTATCTATTATTATAATTACGGGCTGTAAAATTTCCACAGAGTTATGGTAGTTCTAATTAATTAAATAGCCGGTCCCTTCCCAGTAAGTAATAGTGAAAATAAAACTTAAGCAGTTGGCCAGGCGAGACGGATTACCTCGCATTAAGCGTCACCCTCTATGGATTAGTTTGTTTGTCACCACGCCAGTCGAGTGTCCACAGCTATCCCTGTCTAACTAAAAAGGTAGGAATGAAACGCACTGATTGACATACGAGAAACGTAAAGAGACACGTCAGGTAAGTTTTGGTGAAATTAAAAACCGGCCAAGAGCCAGTCGGACTCGCGCACGAAGGGTTCTGTACCATTTTCCATAAAAACGGCAAAAAAATAATCAGGTTTGTCGTATGGGAGCACCCCTTAAATATTTATATTATTTTAATTTAATTATTTATTTTTAAAGTGAATATACATAACTAAATATTCTGTGAGTATTTCAAGAGTCTACCTGTTGCCGTTATCAATATCGAGCGAAAACGAAAAAATCACTTCTTTTGTATGGGAGGGAGCCCCCTTAAATATTTATTTTATTTTGTTTTTAGTATTTGTTGTTATAGCAGCAACTGAAATACATCATCAGTGAAAATTTCAAGTGTCTAGCTATCACGGTTCATGAGATACAGACTGGTGACGACGGACAGACGGATAGCGAAGTTTCAGTGATAGGGTCCGTTTTTACCCTTTGGGCACGGAACCCTATAAAGTAGAAATTGGGGAACTAAATAATAAAATGTCAGAGGTAGATACATTAATTAAAAGAGTGTCGTTACTGCTAAAGAGACTTTATAACATCACGCTTGCATAGGGTGCACTTATTTATTTATTTAGGTGTTCTACAGCGGAACAGTGTTGCACTTGAACAGAAGTGGAGCGGAAATCTGAATGTATTATTCAGATTTATATTATATATATTTGATCGTATTGATCAAATATATTTTTATTTGTTTTCTTTAGCATTAGAAATTTAGTAAACAGTCTTCATCTGTCATTTATATTGAAAAATATTTTTGAAAAATAAGTAATAGCTAAGTAACTATAATTAAATGATGAGACACATTTATTCATGTTTTTGTTTGATATTTAATTTTAAAGAATCGTTTTTCAATGAAAAGACAGGTAGCAAGGATGTTTTACCTCATTAAAAGCTACTAATGAATATAATTTTCATACGAGCTTTTTTTTGACTGTACCTTTGTCATTCAAACTTTTGTAGGTAATTAAAATTTGCCCAATTTTGGACCACCTTCTGGTACCCGATTGACAGGAAATGTGACATGCCTAGTCCGGTAAATAATAACAATACAAACTCTGGTAGTGAAATGGTGGTCCGGACTTTACCGATTAATGGTATAGACTTGCAACTTGGTAGGTACGTACAGTCACGAGCTTTAATTTGGGATTCACATAAGGTTGACAGTCCTGTCATATTGTATAGAAATTCTAAGGATATTTTTTTGAAATGGGCCCCAAATTAAAGCACGCGATCGTACATATAATGTATTTTAGATGGTAATTCAAATACAATCAGCAAAAAAACCTTGTATTTTTTTTCATGAAACTTATGATGTTTCTATAAGTCGGGGCTAAAACAATCATTTCGCTGATTTACAGAAATTACTTACAAATATATTATTCTCGGCAAACTCAGCTTCGTAATTCATCGTAGTTTGAGCCTTACTGGTATGTCAATAAGAGTTACCCGCGCCAGCGTGCACTACCCATTAGCGTACGAGTTGCAAAACTATTCGAATTAATTAAATTTAATTGTGTAGAAACGCGAGCGGACTGAGCTTGTCTCGTAAATGCGAGAATAAATTATGGTGCGCACTGTACTCCTATTAAAGTCTGTAAGCAGAAAATATTTCACATTCGTTTGATCCACGGAAATATTGGAAACCGTTAAATTAGAAGCACCGTCATCTGAATGATATTAAGTCGTAGTTTATGAGCTGACTACCACATTTTAAACAAGTTAACTATGAACTATCTTTTTGTATTTATTTTTTCAACTAAAGTTTTTTCAAAGTAATAAAAAAATGAAGTTGAAAAAATAAATACAAAAAGATACTTCATAGCTAATAATTAAGGTGTTAGTTAAGTATAATATAAATATGTATGTTAGTCTATAAGATATTTTTATATGGGCCTATGCAGCCTGAAATAAAATTATTCTATTCTATTCTATTCTATAGCTAACTTGTTTAAAGTTGCACAGTAGCGCCATCTCTTGTCCAGGTGAGCGGTAAGTTACGAAGGAGTGTTAAAATCTTTCGATAGAGGGTGTAACATAGATGTGCGCTTGTCACTGCATAAGGTGATGATTTAGCAGACTGAAATGTATGATGTATAGGGAAAATTCGTGTCTAATCTCTAGATCAGTGGTGATGTAGGGGTATGGCACACGGCACGGAATGCTGAGGACCTGGGTTCGATTCCCAGCATTGGTCTTTTTTCTGGGGTTTTTTCGGTGCATCTATATTTCAGTTTGTATTTAGTACGAAATATACCACATTTTACCTATTTTATGTTGAATTCAGTTAAGTTTATCTATAACTGCAATTTGATGAAATTTGATGTTGTGTGTGAAGTTCGTAATCCGCACTGGGCTGGAATGGAAACTAACGGCCCAAGCCCTCTCACGAGATAAGGCTTGTGCCCTGAAGTGAGACGTATGAATATAAGCTAGGATGACGACGACGACTTAGGTTTTCAAACTTTGAATAAAGTTATTGTCAAAGAAGCGAGGTTTACTAAAGAGCCATATCACACTTGCGATTTGCGAACGTATTAGAAGCGTAACGTATTAGACATTAGCAACAAAAACGTTCCATCCCGCAGGCTAATTGTCTAACTCCCTCGCAATCGCTATCGCGTTCATTTTGACAGTTCTTGTATGGGCTGACAATTGGTACCGGAAACAGCCAGCTGTCACAGCCATGCAAAAACTATCATTTCAATCCGATGCCAACTATAAGAAAAGTACAAGTTAAGTATGAAGTATCTTTTTCTATTTTTTATTTTTTTATTTTCTTCAACTTCATTTTTTATTACTTTTACGGTCATCACGTGAAACCATATATTTCAAACTAAATACAAACTGAAATATAGATGCACAGAAAAAACCCCAGAAACAAGACCAATGCTGGGAATCGAACCCAGGTCCTCAGCGTTCCGTGCTGCGTAAAAGTATAAGAAAAGTTACACAATTACCCTGCTGGTACGCAATTCAGTTTCCTCGACTGTACGTTATAGTATTTTATGCAACTGTTGTATAAGTGAGGTCTTAAAAGGCGAGTGACGTGAGTTGCGATACGAATGCGAGTATCGCAATGGAAGACGGCACGAGCCGTTAAGACCAAATTATACACCGTTGCATACAATATTTTTCCTACGACTCGACTCTACTGTACTGTACTGTACCCTACTGTAGGGTACAGTCGGGTACAGTAGGGTAAAATGGGATACAGTCGGTAACAGTAGGGTAAAATAGGGTACAGTAGGGTACAGTCGGGTACAGTCGGGTACAGTAGGGTACAGTCGGGTGAAATAGGGTACAGTTGGGTACAGTCGGGTACAGTAGGGTAAAATGGGGTACAGTCGGGTACAGTAGGGTACAGTCGGGTGAATTAGGGTACAGTAGGGTACAGTAGGATAAAATAGGGTACAGTAGGGTACAGTAGGGTAAAATAGGGTACAGTAGGGTACATTTGGGTACAGAAGGGTAAAATAGGGTATTTTACCCTACTGTACCCGACTGTACCCTATTTTACCCTGTTGTACCCTACTGTACCCTATTTTACCCTACTGTACCCGACTGTACCCAACTGTACCCTATTTTACTATGTTGTACCCTACTGTACCCTATTTTACCCTACTGTACCCGACTGTGCCCTATTTTACCCTACTGTACCCGACTGTACCCTATTTTACCCTACTGTACCCGACTGTACCCTACGGTAACCTATTTTACCCTACTGTACCCGACTGTACCCGATGTACCCGACTGTACCCTAGTGCACCCTATTTTACCCTACTGTACCCGACTGTACCCGACTGTACCCTATTTTACCCTACTGTACCCGACTGTACCCAACTGTACCCTATTTTACCCTACTGTACCCGACTGTACCCTACTGTACCCGACTGTACCCTACTGTACCCGACTGTACCCTACTGTACCCGACTGTACCCTACTGTATCCTATTTTACCCTACTGTACCCGACTGTACCCTACTGTACCTTTATTTTACCCTACTGTACCCGACTGTGCCCTATTTTACCCTATTGTACCCGACTGTACCCGACTGTACCCTAATGTACCCTATTTTACCCTACTGTACCCGAGTGTGCCCTATTTTACCCTACTGTACCCGACTGTACCCGACTGTACCCTACTGTACCCTATTTTACCCTACTGTACCCGACTGTACTCTACTGTACCCTATTTTACCCTACTGTACCCTACTGTACCCGACTGTACTCTACTGTACCCTATTTGACCCTATTGTACTCGACTGTACCCTATTTTACCCTACTGTACCCGACTGTTCCCTATTTTACCCTACTGTACCCGACTGTGCCCTATTTTACCCTTCTGTACCCGACTGTACCCGACTGTACCCTACTGTACCCTATTTTACCCTACTGTACCCGACTGTACTCTACTGTACCCTATTTTACCCTACTGTACCGTACTGTACCTGACTGTACTCTACTGTACCCTATTTGACCCTATTGTACTCGACTGTACCCTATTTTACCCTACTGTACCCGACTGTACCCGACTGTACCCTATTTTACCCTACTGTACCCGACTGTACTCTACTGTACCCTATTTTACCCTACTGTACAAGACTGTACCCTACTGTACCCCATTTTACCCTACTGTACACGACTGTACCCTACTTTACCCTACTGTACCCGACTGTACCCTACTGCACCCTATTTTACCCTACTGTACCCGACTGTACTCTACTGTACCCTATTTTACCCTACTGTACCCGACTGTACCCTACTGTACCCCATTTTACCCTATTGTACTCGACTGTACCCTATTTTACCCTACTGTACCCGACTGTACCCTACTGCACCCTATTTTACCCTACTGTACCCGACTGTACCCGACTGTACCCTATTTTACCCTACTGTACCCGACTGTACTCTACTGTACCCTATTTTACCCTACTGTACCCGACTGTACTCTACTGTACCCTATTTTACCCTACTGTATCCGACTGTACCCTACTGTACCCCATTTTACCCTACTGTACCCGACTGTACCCTACTGTACCCTATTTTACCCTACTGTACCCGACTGTTCCTGACTGTACCCTATTTTACCCTACTGTACCCAACTGTACCCTATTCTACCCTATTGTACCCGACTGTACCCTTTTTTACCCGACTGTACCCTACTGTACCCTATTATACCCTACAGTACCCAACTGTACCCTATTTTACCCTACTGTACCCGACTGTACCCGACTGTACCCTATTTTACCCTACTGTACCCGACTGTACCCGACTGTACCCGACTGTACCCTATTTTACCCTACTGTACCCGACTGTACCCGACTGTACCCTACTGTACCCTATTTTACCCTACTGTACCCGACTGTACCCTACTCTACTCAACTCAGCAGGTCTAAACTGGGCTTTAGTGTTGAGTGTACCCTACATTTAATATTATGTGGCAGCTAGGTGTATCGTAATAACGACATTACGACACGAGTGCTGTTATGGCGAATAGATTAAGTATAGACTTTCTGAAGTCATATTATCTATGTTCTTATATATTCTTTCGCGACCATGTAAAAACCAGATAAAAGTACAGGAGTAGGAAAACATTTATTTTAACCACTCCAGTTTCATACATCATGGCGTTCCAGCCCTATACCTAGACGCGACGAACTCACTCAATGCGTGTTCGCAGCGAATACGTTGCGCGTTCGTGGCGAATCCGATGCGCGCGCCGGCGAACACGTTACGCGTTCGCCAGCGAGATATGGCTCTAACGGGAAAAAATTAGAAATTTTAAGCTCAATTTATACATGCAAGATAAAACGTGGAAGTTGGATTACATTTCAAGGCCGTACTGCGAATGAGTTTGAAGAGCGCCACAATGTAAAGCAACGTGCACAATTTTTCTAGCGGGTCTGAACTGGAGTTTAAAACACAGCAAACTATATCAACGTGAGCGGGACCTAATCAAAACGCGTAAATCACCATCCCTGTCATTACTAAACAATAATCTTGTAACGCAATCATTTTCGAAAGAGATTATGGAGCAAAAAAGCAATTCCAATCTAACGTTGGGGGATGAAAACTCAATTAGTGCTGTACGGACTGTAACATCTGGCCGTTCGGGGTGGACTTTTTGGTCGAGATGTTTTAAGAAATGTCTTTGAGATTTGAGACAGAATTATTTGGAGATTTTATTTGTAACTAGCTATTGCTCGTAATATTGTCTGACTTTAAACGTTCCAGGGAAAAATACAGGGTTATTTGTAATTCACTAGCATCCTTTTAACCCTAAACTCCTACCACTTAAACAAATGTTTTTTGTTTTACGGCTTTTGTCATAACTTAATATTTTTGGTGTAATAACGTTTTGAAAATTTGAGATTACCTCTTATTTTTACGATACTCTGTGTATTTGTATGGGGAAAAAAGTGCTTCATTTTGAAAAGTCGTAAAACAAAAAACATTTGTTTGAGTGATAGGAATTCAGGGTTAAGAGGATGTCAGTGAATTACAAATAACCCTGTATAGCCTACGTTATTCACGTAATAATAGCTTTCTATTGACGATTTTTTTTTTAATTGGTTCAGTACTTTTTCAGTTTAATATACATTGTAAACAAACACAAAGTCAATTCCTTTCTCTTTTTTATAATATTAATTTGGAACCCGATCCGTGACGTTTTTTGTCCAGCCATCTGGATGCATGCAAAAGCGCAGGTGTAGGCCAAAATACAGATGGCGACATGATTTGAACCGTTTTGACACATTTTGGCAAGATTTTTGCAAAGGATAGTAAAAGGGGAGGACCCTTGCCCAGTAGTAGGACGTCTAACAGGCTATAAAAAATATTAATGTAAGTTTTTAATGCTACTTAAGATAGAAAGGGCTTTTTAATTATTTTTTTCGCTTCTGCGTTATTTAATTTGTCTTAGCTCACAGGCTGCTCTTACTAGGTATCAAACACTGCTGGTTTACATACTTAGATAAAACCTTATGCATGGTCAGTTCAGAGACCGTATTGTCTAACGCGCGGGCGCTTGCCTTCGCTTTTACCATTTCTTTCCGTCACCATCTTATACCGTTTGACAGAAAGAAATAGTGAATGCGAAAGCAAGCGTCAGCACGTTAGACAATAAGCGTACAAATCGCTACCGCCATCTTAGTCGCTAATCCTGCCACTAAACAGTAGTGCTTGCGCTGCTGTTTTTTGGCATGGAGAGTAAGACAGCCAGTGTAGTTCCAAAGCTTGAAAGCCGGCTTTCATCGCGTCGGCAAATCTCTGGCGTTACGGGTCCCAATGAGTCGTGATGCTCCCTATTCATCACTAACCAGCTTGTTTGTTTTCCCGCCTCATGTCATAAAAAAACGTATCATGAAAAAACTGTTAGCTTTGTATTAGATATACTTACCTACTTTGTAAATGCGAATGAGGGTTTGTTGGTTTGTTATGCTTTCACGCTTAAAGTACTCAACCGGTCATGGCGAAATTTGGTGTGGAGATAGCTCGAGATCTTAGGAAGAACAATATTTTTTATAGTTCCCGCGGGAGAGCGTTATTACGACTTCTTTGCAGAAAAAATCGCGCGCAATAGCTAGTACCTACGAAAACGTAACTACCTACTGCATTAATGTGAATAAAAGCTAAAAACGATCCAGTTCATCTTGGCAACTGCTACCTGTAGTCAGTCGTCTGTTTTTTCAACGCAAACCCCACACACGAAGCTTGAAAATTTTATTTTAGACTGTCATTAAAAATACCTGCCAGTTCCACTAGGGCCGGTGTGGTTTCTGATTTCATATTGTGAGAATTTTCAAGCTGCGCGATTATGCAAATGTGGATTGTCGAATGGTAGAGGACTGTTTTTAAATTTTTGTTACATTTTTACTTGCTATCGACAAAAAAAAATGTGAGAAATTACTAGGGGCGTTCAATAAAAAGTGAGAATGAGTATGTTATAAACAACTTTTACTAAATGTCATTTTATTTTTCGACATAGTCACCTTTTAGCATAATACACTTAGTATATCTTTTTTCTAAACTTAAAATTCCATTTTTAAAAAAGGTCTCATATTGAGTACTTAAAAAATCTTGTACTGCAGCGACTACCGCGTCGTCGTCTTCAAATTTCTGGCCTCTCAGGTATTGTTTCAATCTCGGAAATAGGTAGAAATCACTGGGAGCGAGATCTGGTGAATACGGAGGATGCTTAAGGATATCGAACCCAGCATCACGAATTGCAGCCATTGCAACGGCGGACTTGTGTGCCGGGGCATTGTTCTGGTGGAACAGTACAACTTTCGAGAGTTTACCTCGCCGTTTTTCGCGGATCTCATTGCGCAATGTTGCTATTTGTTAGGCGTATAAAGTGCCCGTAATAGTGGCTCCATGCTCGAGATACTCAATCATTAATACCCCTTTACCATCCCAAAAAACAGAGCCCATGACCTTACCGGCAGATGGGCTCACCTTTGATTTCTTCGGAGTTGGAGATGATGGCCTTTTCCATGTCATAGACTGCAATTTCGTTTCAGGGTCGTAATGATGGAGCCATGTTTCGTCCATTGTTATAAATCGCGCCAAAAAAAGTTCCCGGTCTTGCTGCATCAGGTTCAAAGCTTCTTGACAAATCCCTAGTCTAGTTTGTTTTTGCGTGTCAGTAAGCATTCTTGGTACCCAACGCGCAGATACCTTTTTCATACCCAAGCGTTCATGTAAAATATTATGCACGCTCCCCGTTGAAATCTTTACATTTTCAGCAATAAAACGAACTGTGACACGACGATCCGCCAAAACTGAGTTTTCGACTTTTTTCACAATTTCTTCAGTTACTGCTGTAGTAGGGCGTCCGGAGCGGGGGTCGTCCATTGTCGATGTTCTTCCACGTCTAAATTCGGCGCACCAACGTGCGACTGTCGAATACGGAGGAGCATTAGACCCTAAAGTGTCCCGCAAATCCAAATTGACTTCGTCCGTAGAAAAATTTTTCAAATACAAGTATTTTATAACGGCGCGCAGTTAAATTTTCTCCATTTTCGCTAACGTACTCAATAGCATTGCAAAGAAATTACCGTATATTTTTTTAAACAAAAGACAGTTAGTTTTTTTTTCATAGCAATCAGCTAGATAGATTAGCTTTACCGGCCAGTATTTAATTTCGTAATATTAAAAGAGTTTGCATCTCATTCTCACTTTATATTGAACGCCCCTCGTATTAATGATTTATTTCTGAAAATGTTCAAAAAAAAATCTACACACAAAATTAACAGAAAGTTTTGTAAAAATAAAACATACCGACCAAAATCAATCAAAAAATCGTTAATCCATAATACACTAAGTAACCTCAGAAATTTTACTACATGTTGTTGTATCTAATTTTACGGTTTTTCCGCTATCACTATACAGATGTTACTAGAACACATTAAAAAAAATCGAAAATACTGATGATTCGGGTTTGACCAGCTTTAAAATTTAGTAACATAATGGTAATTAGTAATCCGAAAGAAATCGAAAAAATTGGAGGCAGGTAACTACAACAGGAGCGGCGACACAAACAAGACAATTTCCAAAAGCGACCTCCATTTTGCAGAGAAACACTGCAGCAAAATTGGAAAGCATACAGTCAAAACGCATTAGCAGGGTGAAACAGCGTAAAATTGAACCACGTGTGATATGCTTTATTCATGATACCGACGCAGTTGCAATTGTTGGGCCGCCCTGTAATTCGCTCTTCAATTCTGATAACTCTTGACATTTGAGAACTCTGGAAACCGTATTTGAATTCAATTTTAGATAGCGCAGCTAAAATAATTAGTATGAAAACGTGTGCACTATCTGAAGTTTGGAGAGTATAAAACTTACCTCACTACTAGTAAATTGAACATTATTTTACTTAAAACCTTAATTGACGACGTCTGTGTTTAACTTTAGATAGTAAAAAATGCTTACATCAGAATTTGAAAAATTAAATAGGTTTTATTATTATTATTATTCAAAATTGACTATACCTATAGATTAATTTCTGTCGTACCTGATGGTTGACATAGATGAAAGCAAAGATGTCACTTGCTTGCTGGTTCAATAACAACATCCAATTTGACCTTCAATAATCTTAAATTATACTTATTGGAAAAAACATATGCTCAAGTTTATCTGCGGGATCGCATTAGAATGATGAAATCCGCGCATGAACTAAAGCCACGGACACAGCTCGAGAAACGCCAGACTCAAGTGGCAGTGGGCAGGGCACATCGCTCGGCGGGGCCGAAAGGTTCTCGAGCGGCGTCCACCGACCGGAAGACGCAGGCCTCCAACAAGATGAAGCGAGGACCTGGCTAAGGTTGCGGGAACGCTTTGGATGCGGATGGCGCAGGACCGATCTGTTTGGTGAGCCTTGGGGGAGGCCTATGTTCAGCACGTCTTTCGGCTGAAAAATGATGATGATGATGAAAAAACAGATTACCAACGCGAAGTCCATTCCTAACCAGTCTACTTTATAAAAGAAGAAGCAAAGAATCATTCATCGAATGACTCATTGGTGCCCACGCACGCTTCAAAAAACAAAACCCCAAACGATATAACCCGAAGAACTCAGTCAAGCTTTTTATTTGGAGCATTATTCCAGCAAAAGGAGGGAAAGAAGATTTAGAATTAAGACAAGTGGCGCTTTCGCCGTCCCGAGTGACGCAAAATTAAATAAATAAATAAAGCCTCAACAGGAGCGCGGTGAAAACATAAAAATGTTACCTCAAAAATTCTGTCAACGCTCCCGAATCCCGAACCTGTCTCATATATCACAAGGATTTATTTTCACCTACGTCTCTCGATTTCAGGGTATGGTAACACCTTAATTTAATATTAAATTTTGGTCTTTCCCCGCCTTCCTGAACAGGAGAGCAGATGCCCTTGGATAAGTTTTGTTATTCATGTTTCACTTGAATTTTCCATGAATGTTGGCGATTTCAAATATGCTAACACTGCATGTTGTGTTATATTTGGCGGCATAATTAAAAAATTGGGTTCTTTATTCTGGTATTAATTAGTGGTTTTGGCTTTTAGGGTACCTAATGATAAGTACGTTTAAAGTAAAACTAACTCAATGGCTTATAATTTTACCTAAATCGTTTTATTTAGGCTGCCTTGCTTGTCTTCTGTGTCTTGTGTTTTATACAGGTCTTGCGAATCTAGTAATTGAAAATGTACTCCCTTGCTGTCGACGAATTGATTTGAAATTTGGTTCTATCACACCTTTTAGTTATGATGACAAATACCTACAACACATATATCATTGTTCATGGAAGATGGCCGCTGCCACAAAATGGCTAATTACATATTTTTACAATATGGGTAAAAAATGGATAAATGATACTGTAAAAAAAATTCAAACACTAGGGTCTTCTAGATGACCGCCATTACAAAATGGCATTTTTTTACGTTTTAATCTTATTAGAACTTGATTAGCCTTAAAAAAAATTGGCACCTATTCAAAATCCTCGCCAAATAATTTATTCTAATTACCAACAATTATAGTTCTAAGTTCCCAAACATGACAATAAGCCAGCCTTCAAACTTACTCATGTTACCGTTACGCAATAAGTCGTTATGTTTACGATTATTGCTTATCTTATCCCTTCAACACATCCATTCATATTTAATACGTTTCCTTTCCCAGCCTCGTACGTTGATTACACCGTGCTATCTTGAATGCGCCCCTTTACTTCCAAGGCATTGAACACCTTAAACACATGACGGAAAGGACTGAATTTGCGTGTGCGAAAGTAAATTAAGAGTTTTTGGAAGGCGACATTATAGTCACAATGGTAGACGCCCACGGAAGGGAGAATTATGATGTGGCCATTAAATGCGCTTCTAATGGCCTTTAACGGGCTTTGGTTTTCACAAGATGTTACAGTGTAGGTTAAGGTAAAGATCAAGAGAGATTAGCAAATCTAATTGAATGTTTGTGAGCACCTTCAAAATAACACCACTGATGCAATTACATGTTGGAAATAAATGAATAAATTATTATAAGTAAATAAATAAAATAAATAAATTTGTCTAGCGGACAAAATACACTGTCGAATACTATTAGTAATAATAATAAAGTATGTTCTTGGACAAAAATGTAAGTTTTTTTTTTCCAACGGCAAGTCTTGTGAATTATTTAGCTGTTAATTTACCTACTTCGAAATTACCTAATTTTAGTGAGTGGTTTGAATAAAAAAAGGCTAGGACTTTGAGCTTTATGTCTTGCCAATTACAATTTTGGACACGAAGATTACAATATTATTACCAGTGTTGTGGTAGAATCAATATGATAATATAAAGCTGGAACGTAAAATCTTAACAGTATCTTTAAAACGAAATCAACAATCGTTGATATTAATACTAAACAAAACACTTCTTTCACGTCAACATTTTTCTGATGAAAACTTTAAACTGCGTTTGAATACAAAGATTTCATGTTTAATAATGTTTATTTTTCTACTTTAGATAGTATTTTTGGGTTAAAATTCTCAGATGAGCAATCTTTTTAAACTTGTGGTTTTCGTGGCCCTATAAATTTAAGATGTAGTGCTTAAGGCAACGCATAAATTTGGAGGCTCGAAGACTACTGCATTTGAACATTCGTAGGGATTATTTAAAACTTAACTGTACTGTAGCCTCCAATGCTCAGGCTTGGAACATAATAAAATTAAAACTTAACGTCAACCAGTCTTAGTATTACTTTATTATCTTCTTGTAAGTAGATAAATGATAGGAAGTAAATTGAACACTATGAAGGGAAAATGTATTAAGAGCATTGTAAAGTACAAGTAAAAATTAGCTTTTTTCAGGCAATGATGATATTTGCTTTGACGTAGTAGAGTAAAAGAGAATGGACCTCCTAAAAATCAAACGGTTGTGATAAAATTTAGGTGTTTTTGTTTTTAATAGGTATTGATTATAAACCGATATCTAGGTCATGGCTGATTTTTTTTTTCTATGAAAACACCAAGAAAGGAATCAAATTAAGTAATGTATATTTTATTGAATTGAAAAAATAATAGCTCAACTCAAACCTTTACAAGGTTTTAAATTAGCAACTTGCAATGCTTGTTTAATTAGGTCCAATCTTTCTACCTTAATTTCACCCACTACTAGTGATCGGATTGAATTGAGATTTGGTACAGATATAGTAGTCTAGATGAAAAAGGGAGAACAATTAGCAAAAAATTATTTATTTGTTGACTGACATCATCATCATATGAAAAATTTTGCAAAATCCATTAGTATTTTAAAGCAGGAAAACTATCGCCATTTGTATAAAGAGCCGTGGGTCTAGTGACTAAACAGGAACGTGTCATACATGTATCAGTAGAGGTTAAAGATATGTTTCATAGTAAATACAAGCTGAAACATGGGTGCACAGAAAAACCCAGAAAAAAGACCAGCGCTGGGAATCGAACCACAGCAGCAGGCAGCAGCAGGAGCAGTGAATTCGATTCCCAGCGCTGGTCTTTTTTCTGGGTTTTCCTGTGCATCCATGTTTCAGTTTGTATTTAGTATGAAATATATGGATTTCACGGGATGACCGTAAAAGTAAAATTTGGAGTTGAAAAATAAAAAATACAAAAAGACTCCAAAAAATGAACCGATCTAGGTTAAAGATCTTTTCACTTTATAACCTTGTCACCGTCACTTCGCGTCTGAAGTTTTTTTTTAATTATTGCATGGCGTACCGTGACAAAATACTAAAGTGTCAAGACACGTTGACCTCGACTCTACAAAGAAACAAAACATGTTAAGGATAATAAAGCTAAAAGTGGAATAAGCTACGGACGATGTCCATCGGCACCGTCGAAGCCGTACAAATATCCCTCGACATTAAATACTTAAACCCCAAACACCGATACAATACCAGGCTTAACCATTTCACACAAAATTAAACAAGAATAACTCATCTGATAACACAAATAATTTTAACGTTTGACAAAACAAACATTCGCACGCTCTACTGCATCAAATTTATTATAATTTCTCTACGGGAATTACGTCCAGAATATGATGAGCCGTAAGCGTGTGCGTCGCTGCTCCACTAGCTTTGAGGAATTGGATTCAGGGAGGGGGTGGGTGGTTATATTTAGGCTGGTGGGTGTATTCTCAAGGCGGTTCAAGTTGTCACAGTCATTATTCTGTTCCAGTTGAGTGCTGCGATACTATCTCGCAGCCGGCCTGTCACTCAATGTAAATATAAGCGCCTCCTCGAAAACCCAGTGCTTTTAACACATGCGTTGATAGATGCAATTGCTTACTTGGTCTTTCGATACCGTTCCAAAATAGAGATTTATCACTTGAAGGTATTTTGCAATAACTGCAATGAATTCAAAGATCTTCAAAAACGATAAAGTCTTTCGTGTGCACTTGGAGGGACTGGAACCAGATTTTAGGCTCATTCTGTTATGCGTGTTTATCCAAACACACCAAAGTGCATCCGGCCACCAAAGCAGGTTTTGAAATGAAGACCTCGGCTTGGCTAAAGAAAAGAAAGGTGAGCATGACATTTTGGGAGACAGCGAGATCGGTCTGGAAGGGGTAAACAGATCACCAATCTGGATGGAAAAAGATTAGAGAGGAATTGACCCAAGGGTGGGCGAAAAGGCGGTGAAGAAGAAGAAAAGAGAGCATCCTGTATGAATAATTCGTTTACTTCCGTTGAGGAAACGCTTTGCTGAATAAACAAATACTTTTTTTGAAATGAAATGAAATGAAATGAAATGAAATGAAATGAAATGAAATGAAATGAAATGAAATGAAATGAAATGAAATGAAATGAAATGAAATGAAATGAAATGAAATGAAATGAAATGAAATGAAATGAAATGAAATGAAATGAAATGAAATGAAATGAAATGAAATGAAACGAAATTAAATGAAATTAAATTAAATGAAAATGAAATGAAATAATTTAAATAATTAATAATTAATATTTTTTTTAATAATTTAATAATTTATTGCCGAACATGTATGTTGATGGATTTAAGTAAGTAATTAAGTAAATATTTAATATTTATTACACATCTGGCTTGCAAAAAAATATACTTTGTCGATTTTCTTGCCGGATTCTTCTCAACAGGGATTTTCTGAACTGGTAATAGATTCTTTCGAATTCATAACACGTACTTTATTTGTATTGGTAACTTTAATTAAATAAACATATCTTGACTTTGTCTACGATATAATTGAATGATGCTTATTTTTCCAAACTTTGTACTGGAGTACAAATAAATACTCGTAGTCCTCTTATTATCAACGCAACTGCAATCCCGTTTATTCATACTTACTTATATTTTATTCATAAAATTACAAAATTTGTACATGTCAAAAGGGTATTTAATATTAGTAACACTAATAATAATAATGATTAGGACTATTAATTAGGATTTTAGGATTTTGATTTTATTTTCTTATTATGAGAGGGAGGCAAACGAGCAAGCGGGTCATATGATGGAACCACCACCACCTAAAAATATCAACAACTCAAAGAGAGTCCCTGATCTGATTTATCTAATAAGAATGTTTATATTAACCGCGGGGTTACCTATCAAAATTTAGAATTATTTTTTTCCGAATATTTAAAATCCCGAATGCTTCATTTATCCGAATGCATTTTTTTCTGAAACTGTAAATATTTCAGGATTTTTATAAAACAACCCTTACCTAACCTAAAGGGTTCTACACGATGGTCCTGAAATAAATCCTGAAATATTTACAGTTTCAGAAAAAAATGCTTTCGGACAAATGAAGTTTTCGGGATTCTAAACCTTCGGAAATAAAATTTTCTAAACATCGATAGGTTCCCTAACCGCGGATGTCTATATAGGCAGCAGAAATAGCTTACACTAAGATTTGCTTGTTTCCTTCCTTGTTGCTTCAAATTACAGTTTTTTTAATAATAGTCATCATTAACAACGATGGGCCTCATAAGGATGCTCAAAATCACCCAGAGGGGGATAGAGAGGGCTATGTTTGGAGTTTCTCTGCAGGATCGCATTAGAAATGATGAAATCCGCGCAAGAACTAAGACACGGAGATAGCTCGAAGAATCGGCAGACTCAAGTGGCAGTGGGCAGGGCACATCGCTCGCAGGATAGACGGCCGATGAGGCCGAAAGGTTCTCGAGTGATGACGCAGTGTAAGTATACCTCCAACAAGATGGAGCGACGACCTGGTTAAGAATACGGGAAAGCGTTGGATGCGGATGCGGATGGCGCTCGATCTGTTTGGCGAGCCTTGGGGCCTATGATCAGCAGTGGACGTCATTCGGCTGAAATGATGATTATGATGATGATGATCATTAACAATGGTTCTAAGAAAAGTAAATCCGTTTTAAATTACATGCACTCTTGGTTCGAACAATTTTGAAACTCCATTTGTTTTCTGGTGTTAAAGGATTTAAAACTTAGTAAAGCGTAAAATTCAATATTGTAAAAGGAAAAACGCAGTGCATTTTAATCAAAATGGCATTAGTATAATCGCATAGGAATGTGTACAACGCTACGGTGACACACAGTCATATTAGAAAGCGAACACTGGTGTATCTATTAACCTCGTACTTTTTTTTAACGCATACTAAGTAGAGACTTTTGACGGATAGGGAACTGGCCTATTTTTTATACTTACACTGGGACAAAGGTAACCTAATAGGTATTAAAAGATTGATTACATTTCGATACAATGCCAGCAAAAAAACCGTTATCACTGACACCACCAAGTTCGTGAAGATATTTGGATGTTTGGAGTCGGGAACAAGTTTTGATTAAATAGGTACATACTACATTTGAAATTTACCACGAGCTTTACGGTAAAGGAAAACGTTGTGACGAAACCTTCACACACTTGCGAAGAAATTCAACGGTGATGTGAAGTCCCCAATCCGCACTGGGCCCGTGTGAGTACTACAGTCTGATTCTGAGAGGAGTCCTGTGTGCAGTGGGACGTATACAGCCTGGGATGATGACTAATAATAATAATATATCATTTATTTAAAATTAAAAATCCATAGTTTGTTAGTTAGTCACAAAATCTTGTTTTTATGTGCGACGCACAGCAGAGTGCTCGATAGTCGCCACAGTCTCCTGACCGTCGTGGCTGACAGGTGGGACAATGACCTAAGACACTGGTCCTCTCTGCATTTATGTTTAGCGTGTAATAGTTACTTAAATTAACCTTAGTTATAAGTTTTTTACTAACAAAATATGAAAAATACTTGGTCTAAAATAAATGCATTTTATTTTTTATGTATTTTTTATTCCTATTTTTATGTTAGTAAGCAAATACACATTAAAAAACAATTTAAAACTAGCTACTTAAGAATTGATCTAATGAATGGTACCAAATCGTATTTGTTGTTCATACGTCACGGTTGTGTGTATAAACCGTTAACCATAGGGTGACACGTGGCCGATGATATCGAGTCTGCGTGGGGTGCGCCGCGGGATTTACAATATTTGTACCGTCGACAACATTCACACTAGCGTACAGACGCGTTCACAAGGCGACACAAAACTAGAACAGTAAAAACTTTCACCGCCATCGCATCATTTTAACCCGAAGACGTCCAGTGCCAAACAGATGCCTCCCGCAAAGTTCGCCAAACAGTTTAGCCTTTAGACAAAGGGCGCTCGATTTAAACAAAACAAAAAAAATATTTCAGAAACGAATTACTATATCGAATATTTGTCTACACAACTCTAGATTGATTTTGACCATACACTAAAGGTAAGATGCCAAAAAATTCACCCCTACTTTACGTCTGTGGGAGGTACCTTTCATGCAAAATTACAGCTTTCAAGCCCTAATAGTCTCTGAGCTAAGCCACGTACAGACGGACGAACGGACGGACAGACAGACATGGCGAAACTATAAGGGTTCCGTTTTTGCCGCTTTGGCTCCGAAACCCTAAAATGTACCTCTAACAAAAACTACCTTAAGACCTCTTCATATTTTCCAAAGTTAAAGAATTTTCCATCTGGTTGAAATAGCAAAACCGTTTCTGCGTAAAATAAAATATTTGTATTTTGCGCCGCCATATGCCTACCTAGCATGTATACAATTCAAATTACCTCCTTTATTCGCAAAACGCCATATGGAGTATTTTTAAACATGAACACCGAGATGTAAATATCGGAAAAAAACTCGATTAATAATCTGTCAACGGCTGTTTGACGGAATCGGCATTTCAAAAGAGGGATTTAATCAGAGTTACAAATTCAATTTACCCCGTTCTCCGATAGGGTAGGTATCGGAATAATTTGCATAGTTATTATAAACATGGGTCAGTCCTGCATAAACCGCGTAGATGACAGCTCCGCTCCTCAAATGCAAATGTTAGACGATTTTATAGGGCAGCTGGATGTGTTTTGCTTCGCTAATATTATTGGTTACCGTAAAACCACATAACTATAGTTCTAGCCTGCAACAATAGTCCAATTTTCATCCTTACATTATCCTTAAAATATGATAGCTACAATATTATTTTAGGCCTAACAACATAATTATATACCCAGAAATAATAGCAGTAAGCTATAATATGTTAAGGATAGTATAAGGACGAAAATTGGACTATTGTTGCAGGCTAGGACTATAGTTATGTGGTTTTACGGTACGTCACTTTTGTAAAGTCATTTTTTTATACAGACAAAACTTCTGCGAAATCCCATGCAAGAGACTACACAGCTTTTGCTGTAGAAATTAGGTCCGTGGAGCCCGGACGCTCACAAATTTTTCGGCTAAATGATATAAATTATTAAAAACTACATACATAGATGTTGCCCGCAACTCCATCAGCGAAGAATTCTGCGATAAAAACAATCCTACGTTCTTCCTAGGGTCTCAAATTATCTCCATACCAAAATTAATCTAAATTGGTTCAGCCGTTAAAGCGTGAAGTGGTGACAGACAGACAGACTTAGGGATCTTTAAAAAACGAGCCTACCAATTCCTAAAAGGGTCGGCAACGCACCTGTGATGCCCCCCGTGTTGCGGGTGTCCATGGGCGACGGTGATCGCTTTCCATAAGGTGACCCGTCTGCTCGTTTGCCACCTCTTATATAAAAAAAAGACTGTTACTTTCGCATTTATAATATTAGTAAGGATTACCCGTTGCATTGACCACGTGCATTAGGTAAAAGCTAATAAATAAAATAATGAATTTGAAAATAAATAATGGATTTAAATGGAAGAGTTGACACTCAAAGACAATAATTGCCGGAAAAACAAGAATTATGAACACAATTAGGTATTGAAAAATAACATTACAGGTGACACGTCAAGGGGAAAACCTTAAATGGTACTTACCTATATTTTCGGTGGTGACGTGATGTATTTTCTGTATAGATAAACATTTTATCATGAATTTTGCTCCTTACAAATCCAATCTAACTAAAAAAAACATTTAAGAAACTTCATGTTCAAATCTTTCTTGATGCAGCACTGTAAATGTAGAATACGCTCGTTAGCTAGTATTATGCGGATACGGAAACCGCAAGAATCACTAGCTTTTTATACGAGGGCTGATTGCAGCGTGGTCTCTCGATTATGCTATGGCTTCCACAAATATGAGGACATTTTTTTGATAGAATTCATCGAATTTTCCTTACGCTGATTTTCCTTTCCTACAGAACCCATGGCTGAGAACTCACTGGAAGTGGACCGGCATTGCAAGTACTTAACTGCCCATCTGTTTTGCGAGAAACTGAGTGCGCTATTCGGAGCACACTGTAATCCTTAGCCAGTCGAAGAGACATCTAAAAAATATTTCTTAGTCAGTTTTCCAATTAAAGCTAGGCGAAGAATTGTAAAACTTGACGAGCTAAGCCATGTTTACGTAGTTATCTCCCTGACCGATATAATTGGCTTCCAGTGACCCGATGTAGATGGCAATCCATTCAACCACCCGCGAACTACGCCCACTAATGATTCCAGTCAGACATACTAGCTCTACTTGAAGGGAGTACGTAGAATTTCAGGTGAACTCGACTAATTTAAGTTGGCCTCCGGTGATCCTTTGAAATACCCCTCTGTGGAAACTAATCAGCATAGATTAGAGGGGGTTGGGAGCTCGGTCGAGACCGGTGGGTCTGGGTGTCGGCAGGCTTTGTATTCTGTAATCAGATGCACCCGATGATTGAATGTTGAGGAACTAAGCCGAGTGACGATTCAGTTGTACGATATAATAATTTGGTATGTTGGAAATATGTGTGGTTAAAGTTATATAGATTTTTAGAACGTGATAAAAGTAAAAAAAAACTCACGACATTCCTCTTTCGTCTAATACTAGGGGCGTTCAATAAAAAGTGAGAATGAGTATGTTATAAACAACTTTTACTAAATGTCATTTTATTTTTCGACATAGTCACCTTTTAGCATAATACACTTAGTATATCTTTTTTCTAAACTTAAAATTCCATTTTTAAAAAAGGTCTCATCTTGAGTACTTAAAAAATCTTGTACTGCAGCGACTACCGTGTCGTCGTCTTCAAATTTCTGGCCACTCAGGTATTGTTTCAATCTCGGAAATAGGTAGAAATCACTGGGAGCGAGATCTGGTGAATACGGAGGATGCTTAAGGATATCGAACCCAGCATCACGAATTGCAGCCATTGCAACGGCGGACTTGTGTGCCAGGGCATTGTCCTGGTGGAACAGCACAACTTTCGAGAGTTTACCTCGCCGTTTTTCGCGGATCTCATTCCGCAATGTTGCTATTTGTTTGGCGTATAAAGTGCCCGTAATAGTGGCTCCATGCTCGAGATACTCAATCATTAATACCCCTTTACCATCCCAAAAAACTGAGCCCATGACCTTACCGGCAGATGGGCTCACCTTGAATTTCTTCGGAGTTGGAGATGATGGTCTTTTCCATGTCATAGACTGCAGTTTCGTTTCAGGGTCGTAATGTTGGAGCCATGTTTCGCCCATTGTTATAAATCGTGCCAAAAAAAGTTCCCGGCCTTGCTGCATCAGGTTCAAAGCTTCTTGACAAATCTCTAGTCTAGTTTGTTTTTGCGTGTCAGTAAGCATTCTTGGTACCCAACGCGCAGATACCTTTTTCATACCCAAGCGTTCATGTAAAATATTATGCACGCTCCCCGTTGAAATCTTTACATTTTCAGCAATAAAACGAACTGTGACACGACGATCTGCCAAAACTGAGTTTTCGACTTTTTTCACAATTTCTTCAGTTACTGTTGTAGTAGGGCGTCCGGAGCGGGGGTCGTCCATTGTCGATGTTCTTCCACGTCTAAATTCGGCGCACCAACGTGCGACTGTCGAATACGGAGGAGCATTAGACCCTAAAGTGTCCCGCAAATCCAAATTGACTTGGTCCGTAGAAAAATTTTTCAAATACAAGTATTTCATAACGGCGCGCAGTTCAATTTTCTCCATTTTCGCTAACGTACTCAATACCATTGCAAAGAAATTACCGTATATTTTTTTAAACAAAAGACAGTTAGTTTTTTTTTTCATAGCAATCAGCTAGATAGATTAGCTTTACCGACCAGTATTTAATTTCGTAATATTAAAAGAGTTTGCATCTCATTCTCACTTTATATTGAACGCCCCTCGTATTCATCCCATCTTATTATTATATCTCACTGCAGGATACAGGCCTCCTCTCAGAATGATACCGCACTTCTCTCACGCGGGCTCAGTGAACATTGGGAATTTCATACAAACCATTAAATTTTTTTCGCAGGTGTATGCAAGGTTTCTTCACATTTCTTTTGGGCATCTTACGCAATTTCGCACATACCTAAATTCTGAAAAACTCAGAGGTGTGAGCCCAAGCTCGAACCTCAAGTTTTTTTCTATACAAATATAAAGGGTAAACACCATACAACCAACCTTAGTTTTTTTAAAGCAAAGTTCGTTTATTTAAAACATCATAGACACAAAAAAAGAATCACATTTTTAAAAATCGATTTACAAACTGTTCCCCGAAACTCGTACGATGATTGATATCTAACCGATAGCGGCCGGGTTAGAAATCATTCACAAATCTATCACAGCAATCAAACAAAACGACTATGACTATAGACTACTTACACAGTCACACCCACAAAGGTAACTTGAACACACATCCGCGGAGTACCGCATAGACACAGTCATAAAAGTTCAGTAAGAAGTTTTGACGTGGAGCGATACGAACGTGGACTCTGATTGGTTAAAGTTTTAAAGGCTATACAAAAGTTTAAAGCGATGGAATTCATTTCCTAATACATGTTATTTTCACAGTACCAGTATCGTGTTTAGGAATTGTGGTTTTCTTGAGTGTCGAATTCATTTAAACTAATACCAATTATTAAAAGAAAAGATATGTGTGTTTATTTGTGATGGAAAACTTTATTATCAGCAAAAATTTAAGCTAAGTTCTCGCTTATTCTGAAAGGAGGCCTGTGCCCAGTAGTGGGTCGTATATAGGCTGGGATTATGATGACGATGATGATGATGTTATAATAATTATGTTACATACTGAGAAGCCCTTCATATAGTGGCCTTCATGTAAAATACTACTTGGCTGTTACACAGTACCTCTACCATGAGTTTACACTAGTTTACAGTGATCGTACTCGCTAGCGACGGCGTAAATGATTTGTATGGAGAATTGTACTTCCGTAAGTGACCGCTAGAGGCGCTGTACAATTCTCCATACAAATAATTTACGCCGTCGCTAGCGAGTACGGTCACGTAAACTAGTGTAAGCTCATGGTAGAGGTACAGGTCTCCGTCTGCGAAGAATTTGTCAATCACTATCCCGCGGGAAGTATCCAATTTGCTGGAATAAAATTGACCCATGACCTAGGGTATCATTGTAACTATCTCCTCTCCTTACCAAATTCCTTCTAATCGATTTAGCGGTGTAAGCATGAGGAAGGAACAGACAGAGTTACTTTCGCATAGCATTTAACCATATTCTTAAATATCCACATAGTTCGCACTTATCATCAATTTCTCATAGTGTAGAATAAACTTACAATGTTATAACAATTACTTTTGTTATCAGTATCGCCAATAACAATATTATCTTGTAACACTGTGTGTCATTTTTGTTGAGGTTTAAACAGTGGCGTCTTGATTTCGTACTGTCGGTACAGTACTGTGGCATAGACTGGTCGATAAGGATTAAGCCGAAAGGTCTGAACTGAATAAACAATGTGACGACCAACACCCTCACGTTCGCATAGCGTTAATGTAAAAACGGACTTCTGTATTATTTATTTAGATGTACGGAATGTTTGTGCTGTAATGTCCGCGTAAGCTTTTGTTCGGGCCCGTAATGCGGTTTAATGTTTTAGTTTGTCTCGAAACATGCTTGCATTCCCTACGTGCTTAGGCAATTTTACGAGGACTTTGTTTGGACAACTACTTGATCTTGTTGGCTATCAAAGTATCAAGTCAGTCTCCAACTGATCGGTGATTGGTCGTAACAAACTAAAATATGACGCAACATGGATAGACCCTCCAAAGGGTGGAACTTGGTGAAGGTCGCTGGAGTCTATAAAGTGCGAGCAGCACAAGCTCTGTCATTGCGCTACTGTTTTTTCGGGGATGCTTATGTCCAATAGTGGACGTCATTCGGATGACGATGACGATGATAATGATAATGACGATGAACAAAAGAAAGATTTTTATTACGCTAACTTTTACCTAGTAGTCACACTTATAATCTTTTCGCTGCAATACGATATTAAACTTGGAAGTCCTGTTTTAACCCTAATGTTGTTTCAACAGTGATTTGGAATATTTTAGTAGGTGATAGAGTTAGTACCTAATGACTGAACAGCTGCTTTTTTCGAATTTTAATTAATTATTGTTTCCGTGCATTAGCTGTTTAAAGTGTCATCATCATGCCAGCCAAAAGACGTCCACTGCTAGTCAAAGGCTTCTCCCAAAGAGTACCAGATCGCTCCTGCGCTGCCTACACTCAAGTAGTTCCTACGACCTTGAAGTGTACCAAAATGAACCAAAAATTCCGATTAATATAATCATAAACATGAAACTACCGTGAGACTCACTCATAGTGAAAATAAACGGATCATGTCGAGTTAAACTCGTTTTAAGACGTGAGTGATCCGTTTATTTTCACTATAATATAATCTTCACAGAAGTGTCCATATTAACATACCTAACCATCTGCTTTAGCAATTCGCAATTTTGTTTTAACAATTCGAATTAATTTTAAAACTCCTTGTATAACTATACTGACATTAGAAAAGACGATCCATAACGAGGCAATTATGCAATGGTAAACACATGCTATCGTCTGGATCGCGCAAGTATAGTATGTCGTGTAAATTGGAGATTTACGCATGCAATAAATCAGTCAGGGATCGAGGTAAGCCCGCCGATACGTTACCGAGGTCGACCGCTGTCGCTGCATACACCTTGGTAAAAATACCTATGTAAGTACATGTCATCTAATGTTGGGTAACATTACCTTGAGGGCGTTATCCTACTAATTTTATCAATTTGAGAGGGTAAAATGATTTACAGACCTTATTGGAGTTAGATACCGTTATGGTTCTTGAATGACAAGCGCAGAGTGGGACATCCACCAATGAGATGGACGGACGATTTGGTAAAGACCGCAGATTCAAGGCGGATGCAAGCCTCTTCCAACCGTAATGATTGGGTATCAATGAGGGAGGCCTATGTCCAGCAGTGGACGTCCTGCGGCTGAAATGATGATGATGATGATGGTCACTTAAGCCCTGAGGGGTATTTCCCATAGTTATGGCTGTTGGGATTGGATTGGTCTATGTTTTAATATTGCATATAACTTATTGTACAAATGGTACTTTTATTAGCGGTCTCTCACGTTTTTATGTTTTTCATTAGACTCTTCTTCATGTTGGTTTCATATGGACCATATGATTTGCTAAGCAATTAGGGAAATAGTTCTGATTAGAAAACAGTCAAGTTTTGGTGTGTAGGTGAAAAGTCATAGGTATGTGGTAAAAAAAACAATTTTTTTTTAGCTTATTCTGTAATAAAGCGCCGCTCGAATAAATTGCTGAAAAAAGTTTATTAGTTGAAAAAGGTTTACCTTTTACTACAACGTTCCGTAGTTTATTAAAATCTACGGAAAAAAATGCGCATTCATACGAGTATACGCAAATTTGCGTAATGCAAAGTTACAGATAAATGCTATTTACACACATACACACAACCACGCTACCTTCCCAGCAAAGGGGTCGGCAGAGACTATTTGTTTCCAACTGCTACGATCCTCAAACATATCTCTCGCTTTCACAACATGCAACATGCTCGCCGGTTTTGGGCGCTCTTGCATGACTTGATCTTTCTTCAAGCAAGACATCCCACACCTGATCAGTGTTAAAAAAATACTAGTAATAGTAGTAGTAGTAGCAGCAGCAGTAGTAGTATTAGTAGTAGTAGTAGCAGCAGTAGTAGTATTAGTAGTAGTAGTAGCAGCAGTAGTAGTATTAGTAGTAGATAAATACTAGTTATAAATAGTAGACAAAACATTAATTATATATAATATTTTCTATTTCTATTTTGAAACTAATTATGTTATTTCTAAGCAAACAGTCCAATGGCACCCATTTAAATCGCACACGTAGTCTGGTTTGCAGAACAAGGGAGTGCACTCCCCTGCTCATTACGTTTTGAGAGCTCGGTTTAGGCTTTCACTTTTACCTATACATATATACACACGACATACAATACAATATGTTCATACAAAGCCCCTCTTGCATGTAGTAGTAGCGTATCCCAACAAATAAATGTTCCTTATTCTTAAAATGATGTAAGTTCACAGGTATCAGTTCTGTGCACTACTACATAATATAAAAGCCCTTCTTAATACCTACAACATTACGACGCTCCCCCCCCCCCCCCGTCCCCACTGTTCTGTGTGTTATGGTTAACAGTCGTCATGGTAATCATTTTAACTTCATTTCAACTAAGGGAATATTATGCGTTGTGCTACACGTGCTTGGCCAGTTTTTGATCATAACTTCAATAACAATTTATTACATTTTACGCTGATTAAAATCAAAATTTACAGCAAAACTAGACAGCAACGCTGCAGGGGATTATTTTGGCAACTGATTAGTCTGGCCCCGGCGGAGTTAATCAGAACTATTGGAAATTCCACTCGCATAATTAGGCGGCTGATGTTTCTGTGTGTTTGTAAATTCATTACTGTTTTTAGGGTTACTTGGTCAAAAAGTGTCAAAGCAACCCTTTACAGAGGTCTCTGTTCGTTTGTCAGTCCGCCTGCCACAGGCTTAGCGGGTGTAACAGACACGCTGCTGCTATGAGCAAAATAAATGCTCATACATAGAGCATTTATTTTGCTCATAGATTATCTGAAACTAAATTACGCTTTCGGTACTTTTATACTAGGGTATCGTTTCTCTTGTTTCACGGTTGTCTATTTTTTATCGGATACATTTTGGTGAGTGTGCGCAGGAATAAGATGATTTAATTAATCCATCTCCATTTTGCCAACGGACATCCAGGCGGGGGAAGCGTCTTCATCTTTATGTGCTTAGTAATAAATTTTCGACTCGCTAATGGCATATCACTAATCCACTTGTTTTATTAAATGTAATATTATGGCATCTCGTTGCAAATATATCTTATTTGTATCTACTTGGGTACTGCCTGAGTTATTCTATGTATTTGATGTTGGACTCATGCTCACAGAAATACGTTGGAGTTTGCCATCAAGCGTGATCGTGGTCAAATGCAAGACTATTTAAAAAAAATGTTGTCAACCTAGAGATTCTCCTAGAAATCGGGTTTAAAGGCCTTTCGAACTACTTTTCTGTTTGTATATTCCGTGGTCACAATACAGGGAACCCACGACCCTAAATCACGATCCTGCTACAATCGGGTCAGCAGGCCGCGCGAAACAAAATCAGAGCCACGTACGTTTTTGAAATCGGATATGTGGATTTATTACAGTTGGTTGATTCGGTTTGTTTATTGCATTCGTGATCAAAATAATTATTTAGGTGTGGGCAGTTATAATTTCGTGGAATAATCAAAGATCTGGAGGAAATGAGGCGAGGGTGGCGACGTAACGGTTCATGTTTAACTGTTCTCAATAAGTCCATGTAAAAAATACAACAGCGAAAGAAAGTGTGCTTGTTCATGATGTTCATGGCGCTGCAACATGTTTGATGAAAATTCGCAATAATAGAGAGAGCGAGGTTAGGTTATGTTAAGTTTGCATCGGCCCGAAGGGCCAAAAGCACAAAGAAGAAGGAGCTCCGCCTGAGCACAAAGCACGAAAACATTACAAATTGTTTTATAGCACTATTATTGTTGTTATGTATTATAACACTAACTGAAGGCATCGGTCAAAACCACTTTTGCCTGATTTTTGCAATTAAAAGTCTTTAAAAGCAATTTAAAGACAGGTTATGAGTTTTGACTGTAACATATACACCGTGAAATTTTAGTGGTTGTTTTCCCGAAACGAGGTGATTTAGTTTCGATTGTACAAGCGATTTATAATTACTATTTTGACTAGAGTCAAAAATCCAATTGTGAAAAACGAAAGTCGAAAATGACCGCAAACCAATAGTACCTAACGCTTCGTTGGTACAAGTAGCGTACGATCGTACGATAGGTTAGGTACCAACGAAGCGTTACTATTGGTTTGCGGTCATTTTCAACTTTCGTTTTTCACAATTGGATTTTTGACTCTAGTCAAAATAGTAATTATAAATCGATTGTACAATCGATACTAAATCACCTCGTTTCGGGAAAACAACCACTAAAATTTCACGGTGTACATATTTATTTACTTACACATATTCGATACACAGGAAAAAACGCATTTAGAAGGAACATCTAAAATATAAAAAAATATTATTTATTTTTATTAGTAATACGGCTGCTCACCGAATCTAAGATTATTTAAAAGCGAAAAAGTTTTTCGGGTGCGCCTGCGGGATTCGAACCCACGTCTCCCGGGTATGCGCCCCAACCTGGGTGTTCTACCAATTGAACCACGTCGCTCCCAACCGACTTCCCCGAAATTCTTAATCGCTTACATACATAGGTTGGGGCGCATACCCGGGAGACGTGGGTTCGAATCCCGCCGGCGCACCCGAAAAACTTTTTCGCTTTTAAATAATCTTATAAAAAAAAAAATTTAAAAAACTGAAACTCGACTACGGAAAAAACGCGCTCTAAAAAGTATGAAATAAGAAAATTTTCAAGAACTATCCACAATTAATATGGTCCCCCGCGACCACAAAATACGAACCTCCGCAAATTAAACCCTGATTCAATCAAGCAAGAAAATATTCTGGTCCGAAATTCTTATTCGGTAGGTTTGAGAATAGGTCGTAGGCTATTTTTTACACCTACCCCTATTCTTCGCGGACGAAGTCGCGGGCAACAGCTAGTATACAAATAAAAAACATCGAATAGTATAAATTGGATAGTATAAAATAAGTTAGTTTGTACATCGAGAAATAAAATAGGCTGCTTAATAATTTCAAATGATTCTCAGTTTTTTTAATTATACCCGTGATTATGACTCTATTAGCCTGAATTGAAATAGCGGAAGCTCATTAAAGGCTACCGCGGTCTAGGAGCCATTGAAAATATGTCTGACAAGCCACTTTATTTCTACAGGGAGAAATTGCGGGTACCTAGCAGTTGGTAAAAAGTATTTGCGAGTTACATTTTTACTATTACTGATTGGTAAACATTTTGCAGAATCAAGGTAAAAAGTTACATCTTTTACGTATGTGACTTACGATAGTTCATTACAAAAAATAGGAATTTTGGCACCTAAATAAACTCCAAGAATTGGAACAAGCGTATTTTGCTAACTAAGTATTTTGCTAAGACATAAGTCTTTCGTAAGTCACAGATTTAATTAAGTACTTATTGAGTTATTACGCACCTACATTATTAACATTCAATTTATGAACTAAAACCACGCACGCGTGGTCGCGAAGTAATAAAGTCACAGTTCATGGATCACGCTAAGTAACGCCGGATTTTATTAATTTTATTATTAAATTTCTTTAGTAAGTATTGAACTTACTTAAACTTTTTTCAACCAGCTTAAGGTCAACGACACTGTGATATGAGAACTAGAAACAAATCAATAGCAAAACAAAGAAATGAAGCCTTCCATCGGACTAATAAGGGCGTTCGCCTGAACATAATCACTCACAGCACGGCTTTGCTAACTCAAAAGAGCGTATCATCATAGAAAACTTACCGGCAGTTACGTCCTTTTGTGGAAGGAGAGTAGAGTAGGCATACTAAAGTAGCATTAGCTTTTTGTTTCACTCTGTTGATGTCAGTGTTTTTATGTTTATGATTATGAATATTATGTAAATAATTGAAAAGCGTGACAAAAGCTGATTTGAATGTACGTTATTGATTTAACGTTTACGTTCACAGGACAGTCTCGAAAATGCAGGAGAGTTATATAAAGTTTCCAGAGAATTTCACCAAAACTTAATGCAAGTTTCCATTCAATATGTTTCGAGTGGGAATTTCTCATAAATATAAGAATATTTTATTTCAATTCTATAGTTCAGGGGTTTCCAAACTTTTACAGTTCGCGGCGCACTTTTTTGTTTCGTATTTTGTCTCGGCACCCCAAATAATTAAAAGAAAGAAAAAAAAACAATTTATTGCCTACAAGGCGAGGAATATCGTCAGTTTCAGAACGCAAGTTTCAATCAGCAAGTGAGCGTTACACACAGTTTCGCGGCGCCCCTCTTTACCCTCTACGGCGCCCCAGGGCGCCGCGGCACACACTTTGGGAACCCCTGCTATAGTTATTTATTTTAATAACGGTGGTACCTAAATACTCAATGATACTTTATTTTTAATTACTTATTAGTTAGGAATTTGTAAAATTAAGTACTTAAGTTAAATTTGTTCTTAATATGGTACCTAATTGCAATGTTTTCTTTTGTTATATCATATCATATACATATGTTATGCAGTCTGTTGAATGAACTAATAAAGCGTGTTTCTGTAAACTCTTAACATGATTATAGTAAAATGCGCAACTAAGGAAACTTTTTCTCGATACAATGCTAGTCAAAATATGCTCAACGGCTAGAGTAAAGTAAAAATAAAAAATAACGTTGGAGTTCAGTACCAACTGCATCGACAACGAAAAATAATGTGGCAATTGCCTTCTGTAAAAAAAAATAGTGACCCGCTTAGTCGTCAGTATTTTAAAAGAACCATTTTGTGACACACCTTGAGCTTGAGGCTCATCTGTGGGGTACATGCACTAATAAAATATCGTGAACGAAATTTGTAAATAAATATCATCACCTATTTATTAATCATGAATACTTCAAGTTAGGGGTAAGTTGTTTTTGTTCAAAGTTAACTGACTTAAAATAGAAACGTTATAAAAAGCTATAACTTTACATTAAAATTTCAACAATGTAAGATCCGCAAACAATCTAATGCTCCCACGCATTTCTCCAATCACGAAAATTTAATTACAGCTAAACGCAAAGTAAACTTTATGTAGTAGATAACTCAACAGTAGGTTTTTCTTAAACAAGGGATCTTGATCCAATTAGCGAACTCTCGGAAAGCCAAGTCACAAAGAGGCAGTGTTTGACAAAGATTAGTTAAATAAAGACAGTACAAGGATTTTAATTATTTTCAACTCCCGACACAAAATGGAGGAGTATTATTTATTAACGTTTGTATTGTATTGTCTGGGCCCGCGTGGGAGCTACGGCCCAAGTCCTCTCATTCTGAGAGGAGGTCTCAGATAGCACAGGCCCTGCGATGGGACATTATGTAGGCTGGGATGACGACGAACGTTCCTATTTCTGTACACGAGTGCTTATGTAGCGGCGTGTCATTGTCTAGCATTTGAGACATTTGCTAGGTATAACACACACATACATTACATTTTATGAATCGAATGAATCTTTTGAACGCATCCCGTATTCAAACTCGCTTTTCAGCACAGGGAATATGTAATCGATTATTTATCAAACTCGCTTTATCCTAATGTTCAATTAAGTATCAAATTCAAGATAATACAAAAAACGTTCACTTATGTTAAAAAGCAGTTTTTTTATTTCATCTTTTTTATCTAGGAGAATTAAGCATAATTTTCGAAGAAATTGAATTCAAATTCCTTGTATAAACGTGGTTATTTCAGCTAGTATTTTAGCAGAACCATATTTTTACTAAACTGGCTACATACGCTTCTTCCCTAATTATTATTCTTTGTGAAAATGAGACAATCGTCTTCGAGAATCGGCTGGAACATCAATTATTCAAGAACAGTTCATTTGGGATGTTGCTTTTGCGTCGCTTGCATTCATCGCTCGAGGCCGGGCTGTCTTAAGTAACTCAATAGAATACCTACACGTCAAATCTATCATGATCAGGTCCTGGTAAGTTTATACAAATTTGCTCGGTGATAATATGGTTTTGAAATTTTGATAACCTAGTTAATACGTGTGTTCATTAAATAAAATAAATAAATAAATATCACGGGACAATTCACACCAATTGACCTAGTCCCAAAGTAAGCTAGGAAAGCTTGTGTTATGGGTACTAGGCAACGGATAAACATACTTATATAGATAGATACATACTTAAATACATATTAAACACCCAAGACCCGAAAACAAACATTCGTATTTTTCATACAAATATCTGCCCCGACACGGGCATCGAACCCAGTATCGAACATAGTCAGGGTCTCTAACCACTAGGCCATCTGGTCGTCTAAAGCCCTGAATATGTACTTACCAGACCTTGTTGAATTTATAATATTAAATTCAATGTGACCTTATCTCCGTAAGCATACCCTTAGAATCATAAAGGTACAGTAAAAAGGGATTTTAGCAATTTCTCGCGGGATAGAGATCGGCACATGACCATAAATTTTATTTATGCGTAGACGAAGTCGCGGGTGAAATCTAGCTTTAAAATATCGCACAAGCTCCATTAGTTCCATGACAAAGTCATGCATTACGCAATAAATCAGTTAATCAACTGATCGCTAAACTTGTTTCACAGACAGCTCATCGAACACGCTGACAGTTGTTCGATAATTGAACGGGGAACAATTAGCCGTGGAGTGGTTAATATCCGCTCGCAGGGTTGCTGCGTTCTGATTGGTTAAGCTAAAAGGATTTGCTTGACGGAGGCGTCGCGATGTGCGATGCCTCTCGTGGGCCTTATATGCGAGACGTCAGGAAGTTTGAAGTACCATTTTTAGAAATACATATAGAGTAACTTATACAGGTTGTTCCCAAACTCAACGATAACCAGGCGAGAGGCCAAAGTTATAATATAACCAGTTCTGGAAAAAATAAGAAAAAATCCATGGCACTTAATTAAGTGATAATAGATACATGTATTTTTTTGAAAATATCTCATATTAAAAGTGGCATTATTTCTTCTTTTTATCGTTTAACTAAGTGACATGGTTTTTTTTCTTCTTACTTTTCCAGAACTGGCATAACTTAACCTTTCGCCTGGTAATATGCAGAACAAAACTGTATTATTCAACGGACAACAGGAGTGACCACAAAATACTTTCATTGCAAAATTTTAATTTGCCGTTGTAGCTTATTTTTTCCTTAAGTAATAAGTCAAACCACGCATAAAATTATTTTTCCACACATGAACAAACTACTAAATTGTTAGAAAGGTCGGGGGCTTATGTAAGTAACGTTATTTATTAAGCGTAGGTACTTTGCTGTTTACTTAGCTCGCACAACCCTAAACTAGATTCGGTCCCTAAGCAATCGGGTCTCGGTATTATTGAGTGTAAATCGATTCGGAGATGTAAACCCTGATGAGATGTCTCCTATATTGTCATCGATCCTTTTACGAACCATATGAACATCCTAGACTCTGTCTTAGAGATCTTAATTTGTATACTCAACAGTATGTCTCATTTACTTACTGATATATTTAGATAGTTGACGATCGAAATAGGGTACCATAATTTGAAATTTCGATACCAAAATTAAAACCAGCCGTAGCCAGTTTGATCTCTCAAACAGAGGATCGTGGTTTCAAATACTGGGCTCGTACATATGAGTTTTTCGGATTAAATGAGTGAAATTACATTTGAAATTTACCATGAGCTTTACGGGTGAAGGAAAACATCGAGAAAAAAACCTGTACCTGAAAAACTGAGAAACCTGTAGTTTTTGGCGTGCCTCAGGGTAGCATACTTGGTCCAACGCTGTTTACTGCCTACATTGACCACGTTATGTCCCTGGAGCTGAGGAATGGCATTGTCTTGTGCTACGCCGATGATACTGCTATAGTATTCCATGGAGACTCTTGGCAGGGCGTGCACGATGCGGCAGTGACCGGACTGCAACGACTGTCTGTGTGGTTTGATGAGAATCTCCTAACTCTCAATACTGACAAGTCTAAATTTATAGAATTTCATAAGACGGTGGCATCGCGTCCTCCCTCGTCGTTGCCATATTTAAAAATTCATAGTGTGACTTGCAGAGTTCCTTATAGGTGTTCAATTTCTGCATGTTCCTGTAGCTGTATTTATAAGACTAACTCACTCAGATATTTGGGAGTTATAATTGACGAAAATGTGAACTTTAAGAATCATATTTCAGCGACTGCTGGTAGGGTTCGCAAACTTATATACACTTTTAAACTCTTACGAGTAGCTGCCGATGCTTCCCTGCTTAGGACTTTGTACTTAACTCTCTGCCAGTCGATCCTGGGTTACTGCATACTTGCTTGGGGCGGTTCTGCTAAGTCTGCCATGATTGTGTTGGAGCGCGCACAAAGAGCGGTTATTAAGGTCTTCTTGGGAAAACCACGGCGATATCCTACTGTTGATCTTTTCAAAGAAGCGCGCGTTCTGAGTGTTCGTAGAATATTTTTACTGCGAGCTACCTTGTACGTGCATAGGCTTGGTGGGTGTCTGCCTGCACAACGACCTGCCAGACTGAGCAGAATCTTCAGGATGTCTAAACCCCGCGTAAAAACTGCCTTTGCTAAGAGATTCTCGGCATTTCTCTTTCCGCATGTATATAACAAAATGGCAGAGAATTCTGACTTATAGCACTGTAATTTTGTTGAGGCAAAAAGGCGTATCAGTGCCTTGCTTTTGTCATGGAGTTATGATGAGTCAGAGGACATTTTGAGGTGTTGAGTTGTTCAGCGGTGGATTTTTCTGACCCCAGGAGTTTGAGGTTACCTCTCTTCCTTGCACGCTGAACGTGCTCTCATACACACCCGCACCCATCCACACTCACCCCCCCCTCACACACACACACACACACACACACACACACACACACACACACACACACACACACACACACACACACTCACACTCACACTCACACACACACACACACACACACACACACACACACACACATTATCCCTCACTTACACTCACCTTTTTCCATTTGCTAATTTTAGTGTAGTGTAATTTTAAAATTAAGCATGTCACATATATTAATTTTAGTTATGCATAAAATAAATAAAAATGTATGATCCAGGATACCTACCAAATACAAAATTAAGTGACGCTCATTCTTGTCATTTATGTTGCGTTTGGATCTCCACGAAACAGGCTGTGCCTAGTGTGGGGATCACTGTTTCTCATGTATCGTTTAATTTAAATTTTATGGTTAATAAATACATTTTGATTTTTTTGTTTTTTTTTTTTAATCTGTACACACCTTGGAAGCAGATCAATGGTGTGTGTGAAAATCCTAACCCGCACTGGGGTCGCCTGAGTGCAAACATTCAAAAATGATGAGTAAAATAAGCGCGTATTAAACTAAACTATTGAAGTTGTACAATTATTGCTGCAATATTACGAGTTTTATGTTGTTACCAAATAAATAAATTCTAAATAGGTACTACAAGTAATTAATTATACATATTTCTTCGTTTCTTTTCTTCACTTGCTCCTTTATTCATTTCATTTACAAAACTGAAAAATAAAGCTACAATGTCCATCTGTGACACTTCCTACTATCCTTACATTCATTAAATTCCCATAGCAACTTAAGATCTTAAAACATTAATTTCAACTGAACAAAAACTCTTGGCGGAGCACGTAACGTCACAAAAAAGCAATAACCTCCGGTTATCTCAGCAAGAGCTTTAACTTATGCGATTTTTCATAACTTTAAGCGAGCAGATCTGTAGTGACCCGCTCGAAAGTTGCACGTAGGAAGCGTTTGTAAAAAAGCCCTTTTTCCCATTTAATTTTATGGCGAGGGCGGCAAAGCGTTCGCTTCTCGCATCCTCTGTCCGTCTTTTATTGTTTGTATTTTTTCACAACTCGACGGGGACGTAGTAAAAAAAGAAATATCCATTGTTAACGTTCGGTACATGCCGGCGAAGCGGCTAGTTCACATACGAGGGATTAATCCTTTCGTTTTGAATCGCATTCAATTAAAAAGCGGCTAAGTGCACATCGGGCCACGTACAGGGCTAAGTCCTGTACTAATCATCATCATCGTTTCAGCCGAAAGACGTCCACTGCTAAACATAGACCTCTTCCAAGGCTCGCCAAAAAGATCAGTCCTGCGCAATCCGCATCCAACGCGTTCCTGCAACCTTAACTATGTCGTCGGTCCATCTTGTTGGAGGCCTACCTACACTGCGTTTCCGGTCCGTGGACGCCACTCGAGAACCTTTCGCCCCCATCGACCTTCAATTCTACGAGCGATGTGCCCACTGGCTACTTGAGTCTGGCGAATTCTAATCTTATTCGGGACAAATATTCAATATCAAGTTTTGGTCGACTGATACCTGTTTTAGCGATCGCCATTTTGGCTAATAATAATTTCGTGTTCTTTAATACTTCAAATTTAAGAAGCATCTGAAAACGAGAACACTGCAAAATGAAACTTCAGATTACAGGAAATAAAAGTATCTACTGCAAGTTGATTATCATCATTGGTACAGTATTAGCCGAAAAACATCTCACGACGATCGCTTTTGTGCTTTATCAGATTGTTTATCCATCTACCTTCTACCACTTACGTCATACTTCAATAATTTGTAAAAACAAATAAAAAATATCACGTTTGGCTTTTCCCGTCACATTTGCAACGCATTCATTTTAAACCGATGAATTTATGATCTGCTTCCGTTTGAAATGTACGTGATGATCTGAAGAGGTATCATTTATTTTATAAGCGGAGAAATATACCATTTTTATTTTCATGTTTTTTTAGACTTCCCTACGTTAAAAGATAAAATAAAATCTTTGTAGGATCACAGACAATACATCTCTATCTGTCTATCCGTCTGTCACCGTTTATTTGTTCACAATCTACTGGACGGATAAATTGCAATTTGATTCTTGGTGTTTCTGTGTCTAACCAAAAAATAGCATATTTCTAATTTATTTAATTTAAATGCAAATTTGATAATGGTGCCCACATATACGCAACGCACGCATATCTTTCTTTTCCCTCTAAACTATTATCACTATACCTAGAGATCTTTCTGGCACGAACGAATACTTAGTTTATCGATATCTTATAAGTGGCATTATATTAATGAGACACGTTTGAAAATATAGAACAATGATACCAAACCGAATCGATGTTATTATTATCTCAAACACTAACAACATGTCGTTCGTGCCAGAAAAAAATCTAGGTATGATTATCACTTTCGTTTGTGGATCGCCTTCAACCATAACTATCGCAAAAGCTGCACAAGAGCAAACAGACTGATACACAATGTTAAACATCACAGGACAACAGTTTGTCAGCTCGTGGAGCGTCATAGTTTTGACAGGAGTTTGCTATGTTCACAGCCATAAATTAGACCGTGAAATTCGTTTGGTAATTTAGCGTGCCTGCGAAATTACGGGCTCCATCGTGACTTATTGGAGTAAGCGTCGATTAGCGAAATAGCGGAGATAATGCAGCTTGCAGACCACCTGCGAGCTTCACGACTTTATCACGCTGGGGTAGGCAGGGAGTATAGGCTACTGTTGATAATGGTTCGATCTCGATGTGCTTTTATTTGGTTTGAAAAGCTTAAATACCTACTTACAAAAAAGGGTCACTTCGTTTCCTATAATTTCATTTTTTATAATTTCACTCGCAAAACCAATGTTTGCCATAAAATACGTAGAACCAAATATTATTTATTTTTATTAGCAGTTACGTCTGCTCACCGAAACTAAGATTTAAAAGCGAAAAAGTTTTCCGGGTGCAACATTGTTGGCGTATGTAAGCGATTAAGAAATTTGGCGAAGTCGGTTGGGAGCGACGTGGTTCAATTAGTAGAACACCCAGGTTGGGGCGCATACCCAGGAGTACGTAGAACTGCTTTGTTATCAGGACTTTTTGGCATGTCAATCTTATAGGTTACAGTAGGTAAGTTTAATAACAATTCTAAAGAACGAAAGAATAAAGATCAAATGCGGGTAGTTCAAAAGAGTTTAGGTAAGTCCTTAAATAGAATAAGTGATGTACAAAGAGTTATCATGACAATACCGAACACATAACCTATTTATGTACATCCACAGTTGAAAAATGGGTACATTTCATGGCACATCCTTGATCAACCAACCTGCATTTTCCAACCTCCGCTGTCAATTACACTGGATTAAGCCATACCGACATTCTACGGTGTAATAGATAAATCATCCGGTTAGACCACGCTGTTTAGTGGCAAACATTGATTATTAAAAGTGCCGCTTTCGCAGATTTACGGCGCATTCAATGCATTAGCATTTACGCTGGACCACCGGAGAGATCAAGAATGTACTTAATTACACGGCACTTGTAAACCGGTACCATACGTTTTCAAAAAGTTAACTTAGCAATCTGTAACTTTTGACAATGCTTATGCTAGTTTTGTGTACACCTAATTTTCCAATTGAAGTATGTTTTATGTAGCTTGGACAGGTTATCGCAAAACAATCACAACACGGTAATAGAATAAGATTGATAAAATCGTATTTAATTCTGTACAGTACTATTTTTTTATATTGTTCATTATAATTGTTGTGATTTTTCGAGGTAATGTGTTTGTAAATATTCTTTATTTAACTCTTAAATACAAATGCAGTAGTAAACAATATTTCACAAACATTTTCACCATTCTTTCATTGTTCTTAATCCACTTATTGACCATTTTTAATTCCACCGTGAATACTGTGGTTTATTTTAAATAAAATTACTTTGACAAAACTATGACACAAATGCAACTAAAAAGGGTCAAATGTTAATCGCGGTGATACTTATCCGCTTTAGATACTCATAATCTTAGGTACTAAGTATTACCATGACTTATCCGTAGTCACACCAATTTGCTACACTGGTGTGACTATGGTTCATTTTATTTATCCGTAGTCACACCACTATAGACCAACTCACCCTTGACTAAATATAAATATTTAATTTAAACCAACTCGACGGAGCTCGGCTTCTATTTCTGGGCGGTTTGTCCTTCGGGCAGAAGAAACTACCTAACTAACCTAACCTCTGAACCTCTGAACCTAACTTCTGAACTGAATTATGGTCGGGGGGTGCATTGGTGTGACCATAGGTCGGATAAAATAAACGGTAATCACACCAGTGAGACTACGGATAAATAAAATGAACCATAGTCACACCAGTGTAGTAAATTGGTGTGACTACGGATCGGTCGCTAGTATTACGACTCTATTGAATCCTGTTCTATTAACGTATTTGTTTTTGCGAGGACCTGTCCGAGCTATATTTATGATCTGAACTAAACTATATTTATGAGTTGTCAGAACGCAAATCTCCGCAAATTTTGTATGACAACAGTAGACCGCAACGTCACTTATATGCTAGCTCTATCGACTAACTATTTATTTGTTTCAAAGCAACTAAAATCTAATTTTACAGTTACTTAAATTTTAATTTAGTTTTAAGCCTTCATTTCGGCTTCGTTTGCATTAGAAATACCTCCACAAAAAACATTTACAATTATAGAGTTTGGCGTGTAAAATGTTTACAGTAACTTTTTTAAAGCACAAAGTTCACTTGGACAATGCGATTTTGCTGACTAAGTTAACGTGTCATATTGAATGCTTCAATGATCTTGGACAGCGCTCTTCTTCTTGTTTAAAATCAATATTATTAATATTATTATCCCACTAGAACTCATTACCGGCATAATAAGTGCCCGACGTCTCAATCTAGATCTTTGTAAGTGAAGTTTCATCTTAATTGCGTGATTGTGTAACAAACATCCAAACATTTTCACTAGCTTTGTCATTCATAATTATGTAGTAAGAGATTACAGTTCCGTTTTAGAATTATTGCTTGATCAAGTCAACTCACCTCATTGAAGAAAATTGAGTGCTCGTCGCTTTAGTTATTAAATTATCATTATGGATACGAAAAGCCGAGAAAATATGCTTGAAACTTACCTAGTGGAAAAGTTATCTATGTTCAATTAATGCTTTTACTTGTCAGTAAAAGTCAGGCCAACAATTTTCTAAACATATTTATGACGAAGTATAACCGCGGTCATTACGAGCATAGTAAAATGTAATAATAGGTAAGTATTTTAACCTCTTTGCTTTAAATAGGTACTAGACGTTTTCATAATACATTAGGAACATTTACGAGGAATTTATAATTATTGCTTAAACCTGTCTAAGTGCCTAAGGTTAAAATATGCTTTGCCACGTATGTTCTTCAACGTCAATTGTTGTGTCGCTATGGAATATTATCGTATTAACATCGACAACTAACAAAGTGTTTGCGAACAGTCGTTTGTAGGTGTTTCGAGAGCTGCTAAAAATTTTTGAGCAAGTTTTTTGAAAAAAAAAGCCGTGTTGGCCTAGCGGTTTGATCTATGGCATCTCAAGCAGAGAGTTGTGGGTTCAAATCCGACCTGTCGCGGTCGCGGGTAAGCAAAGTGATTGTTTAGTTCATCGATATGGACCTCCGCAAAATATCGCCTGATTCAATAAATTGTTTAGTTAAATGACACGAATTGTCTTATTTTCCAGAACTGGTATAACTTAGACTCTCGCCTGGTACCAGGTTATGGGACACCCTGTATAAGTTTATTGTATATTAAACTGTATTTAAGTGTACTTTCAACTGTACAGGTATCTAAGACTAAGAAGTCTAACGACCTTTTATCTTCATAAAAGTTTACATACAAAAAATTAAAAACTCTTATGTTATTGATACATATTTACGATAATTATTTGTTATTACTTAGGGTAACTAATTAATACTCAAGCTACCGTCAACACATTAGGCGCGGGTTGCGTCGTAAAATGATCTATCTTTGTGAGTTTTCCGGTTATAAACTTGACGGAGAATTCAGCGTCATTTTACGTTTACGGTCGGCTGTGATATTCATGACATATTTTTGTTAAGAATTGCTTATTTGGTCGCAACTTGGGATTCGGTTTCCTTAAAGTTGCGACTGATGGGTGTCTTTTGAGTTCACATTTGTTGTGTTCAAAAAGGTTTAATGTTCGCATTGTAGTGTTGCCTATCGACAGGCCAAAATCGATAGATTATCGATAGTCTATCGATAGTTAAGGCAAAACCAATAGTATCGCTATATATAATATAGTGCTTGATAGCAATATTTGGTACCCACTGAAAAACAGCGTTGTGGTTTGCCGCAACATTATGCTGAGTGGGGCCCAATTTATACTATTCGATGATTTTTTTTGTATACTTTCCTGTCAACTGTATTTCCTGTGTATGGAATATGTGTAAATAAACATCTCTCTCTCTCTCTCAAAATACTATACTATTGATACTGGCAATACAATAGAATCTATAGTATTAATAGTATTGCCACATCAGGCAGTCATAACCAAATACTGAAACTATCGATGTTACTGAAAATTTGATACTATCGTTGGTACAAAACTATCGATACTATCGATACTATCTATTCTATTGGGCATTAAAGTACCGATACTATCGATAGTATTGCCATTATCAATAATATTGTTTATAAAGCACTATCGATGCTATCGATACTATTGAAACGTGGTGATGCTATACTATCGATATCCTGAATAGTTTTCGATGTCAACTATCGATAGTCAAACTATCGATAGTTCTGAAACACTGTCGCATTGTGCAATTGTGAAGTCTTCGTGGTAACTTAGTGGCCTCATAAGCAGAGAGTCGTGGATTCGAGCCCAGTAAAGCAAAACACATGGTAAATTTAAAATGTAATGTCGCTCATAAATTTCGAAGAACCTAAAGGTACGAGCCCGGGCACGAACTCACAGTCCTCTGGTTGAGAGGCCACAGGCCACACCTACGCTACCATGACTTACGCGCTAAACGATTTGTACATAACCCTACACTGCCGCCCGACAGGCACTTTTTTAAATACAGTAAGACTGTCTTAAATAATGTGCATTTTAGGGCACTTTAGATAGTGCATTTTAGTGCCAGTTAAATGCTACAATAAACATACTGGTTAATCCCTCCAAAGCACCAGTAGTTATGGTAGTTGTATTTGCACGTTGCAAAAGCACGTGCTTGCCGATTTGCCGGATTGTCCATATAATGTCCACGACGCCGTAAAACAATACATAAGAGCCCATACAGCAGCACAGTGTGCCGTGAACACAATGACCGTAAAGAGATATGTGCAGCATTTGCCAAATTGACTTTGTGTTCGACCGGGGTGGTTTATGAATGTAGGCATAGGGGCTGATTCGAAGCAATATTATGCTACGTTTGTTTTTAACCCCCCACACAAAAAGTTTTAAGTTTGACCACTATGTGTGTGTGTAGTCTGTCTGTGTGTCTGTCTGTGGCATCATGTCTCTTAAGCGGGTGAACCGATTAGGATGCGTTTTTTTTTATTTGTAAGCAGGTTTCTTGGCGATGGTCCTTAGGCAATGTAGTACAGCCGTTTTAAAGTTATTAGCTCTTTTGGTAGACGCATAGCGACTTTATTTTCAAATATATGAGCGACCAAATTGCGTTGGGGGTTTTTAAAATAGTTATTACTGTACTTATTCCTTGTCGATATCATGAAGATGCATATTTCAAATTTTTAGATCAAAGGGCTGAGCGTATAGATGGGTCGTTCAGATTATGTATGTCCGGAATATTTCGTTTGGACAGTGATTGACAAAATTCAAATAGACACTCCCTGCAAAAGATATTTTACCGGAAAATTTCATTCAAGATGACGCCATGTCTTTGATACTGAACTGAACTTTGTGTTGAACTGAACACTTTGTACAACCGATATTCAAAAAACGTGCTGAAACAACAATACAACAACAACAGCATATGCGTGTCGACCACACAGTCAAACCATTTGATCTGATTCATCGTAGAACGTTTTCACAGTAAGCGTCATACTGATTTTCCTTGTTAAGCATTGTCCTTATCAAGCATTGCGATGTCAGTGTGACGTTTTCTGTGAAAAGGTTCCATAGTGGGTGTCAATTCAGTTAGTTCGACTGTACATACATATAGCTGGGTCATGGGTACTTTTTATTCCGATATTCTCTTGAAATTGTTATATACCTACAATGTCAAATCCAGAATCTTCGCCGCTGAGAATAAAGACATGAAATTTTGCATGGGAGTTCCTCATACAACATTAATAAGGAACCCGGGGTATTTTTTAAAGATTCCCATGAAAATTTATTGAAATTTCAGAATTTCAATTCAAGCAGTACCGTATCAGCAGTGAATCCACGCGTAAAGGCTTAATGAATTTTACCATCGCAGTAGAATCCTGTGAATATCGTTTTGAATTCAGTACCTAAGTATGATTATTTGCGTATTTTTTGTTGAAAAAAAATATGTTTAATGTTGTATGCAATTAGCCGAAGATGATTTTTTTAATAAATCTTTACAATTTATAAATAGCGGAGATACCATAATATATGGAGAACTCATTTTGACTATATAATGGTCGAGCTTCATACTGAAACAAAGCATGTTTTGATCATTTAAAAAACTATGAAAACTTCATTTTCGGTTCAGATTTGTTAAAAAAATTGCAAGCAGGTAGATTTAATGATACTGAGCTTAACTAACATAATTTCGTACAATGTCCTAACTCAAAATGGAATTGGCAATTTCTCAATTCTCAGAAAAATGCTCTTTCCTGAGAAGTAATGATTGATCATTACTAAATTAACAACAGATTATAAACTTGCTAGCACCAAGTACAGACTGATTACCCAGTTCTGTGCGAAGAATATTTTTTTCCTTGTATAGCTGGTAATGTAACTCGGTTATGTATTAGTAATAAGGGTGATACTCTGAGACAGTTTCCTCTATAAACTATGACAAACTGGCATTAAAAACCAAGCCCGCAAGCCCGGAGGTCGGTATGGAAATAAAAAGTTAATTAGGATGCTGTCAGGTAAACAGCGGACACCCGCGTCGCCGCAAACAACCGGCTTTGCTCGTTCGCGTGACAGAAGCGCAGAGAAGACAGTTTATTCGGTTAATAAAAAGCCTAATAACGTACGCAAATATTTTTATCGTATAAACTCAAACTTACTGTAAGACCATTTGATGCTTGATCACCATTATCCTTTCATAGTTGTATGAAAAGTGACCCGTTATTAATGCTGTCTATGTATTTTACTGTGAAGCACACAGCCAGTGCAAATTATGCACATCATTTATGTTACCGGCCATAATCAAATTACAGTTGCAACAAAACTCATTACCCAACTTCAAAGGGAGCTAATAGAAAATATTTCAAAGATAACTTATTGCAGGAACACATTCCCATAGGGTCTGATGTCTAAGATTTATCTTCGCGCTGAAAAATGGACGGAGGCAAGAGATTAAGCGGCGTGTGAGCGCATGAGTAAATACTCCACAGAGACATAGCTTTAGAGAACTGCTCGACAGTATATAATATTTACATTGCAAACACTAAACGTGACCTGCCGCCGACAAAATACACCGTGCAATTTTAGTGGTTGTTTTCCCGAAACGAGGTGATTTAGTATCGATTGTACAATCGATTTATAATTACTATTATGACTAGAGTCAAAAATCCAATTGTGAAAAACGAAAGTCGAAAATGACCGCAAACCAATAGTAACGCTTCGTTGGTACCTAACCTATCGTACGATCGTACGCTACTTGTACCAACGAAGCGTTACTATTGGTTTGCGGTCATTTTCGACTTTCGTTTTTCACAATTGGATTTTTGACTCTAGTCAAAATAGTAATTATAAATCGATTGTACAATCGAAACTAAATCACCTCGTTTCGGGAAAATAACCACTAAAATTTCACCGTGTATACACCGTAGCCGATTAGTAACCAGACTGACGGATCCTTACATTTGCCAAAATTTAATCTTCCATAATTTCACGTGCCATAACGTTTGCCACAAAATATATAAAACCGTCCATTTTTTAGGGTTTTTGAAATGTAATCTTATAGAATACAGTAGGTTAGGTTAGATTTGTTTTATAATGATTCTTTCTAAAAATTCTGTTTGAAAATAATTTATGTAAGTGAAATTTATGGAAAACGATACACTATGGACATCGTTTGCGTATGAAATTATGGCAAACGATCGGGAACTCTCGACTGATTCAAAACATAGATTCCTCAGGTTATTCCAAGCCAAAAATGTAGTCAAATCATATCGATTTGGCTAAATTTGGAAGATATAAAAACATAGACTACTAAAATCACTTCCTTTTGGCTTTGCCGTAGTCGTATTAAAACAAAATATAAACTCCTGTTAAAAAGAAAAACAAAAGTAAGAAAAAATGAGAATTTAGTTGTGGCTTTCATTCATTTGCTACTAGTAAATGCTCTAACACTTTTAAAATTTCCGGCTTTACCGATGATAAATAACAGCAACTAAATCATTAAGCAACCGCCTATAGCTTGAAATGATTTAGCATTTAATCAGCAAACGCAATACTTAGTCAATGCCGTACTGAGATTTACAAACATTGTTAGTATCGATTGGAATGTGCCCAGACGGCTTGGGGAATTGATATCCCGGAGGTTAAGAACCACAGGACTAATAATACCAAGAATAGCAATGTTATAGTGTGAATTTTATTTCAATGTTGACGCTTTTTTGCCTGTTCCACTGTCAATTAGTACACGTTTTTTTGTTTTTGCATAGCTTCTAGTAGAGTACGATCACAAATACTTACGTATAATATGTACTTTATTGTAAATATATAGGTGGTATGATTTAAACTGCTGAGCTGCAAGAGCTGGACGATAGTGGCCGAGGATCGTGCTCAGTGGCGTGCCATGTGATAGTCTATGTCCAGCAGTGGACGAGCATAGGCTGATGATGATGATGATGATGATGATGATGATGATGATGATGATGATTTAAATTACGAGATCACATTACCTATGCACCCTGTTGGGCGCAACAATTAAGATCCAATGAAATGTAATGATCAGAGCAATGTAAAGTAGCCTAATTGTTTTTAAACCGCCATCTTGCACTTACCAATTTTCTGTCCAGTTTACTTAGGAACAGACCGAACTGGAAAAACAATTAATGGCTTTTAGCCATATCTCAGTCATATTCTTAGAGCACGAGAAATTTTAAATCCTCTTGTCATTAGTTCTGTGTTAATTCGTGGATGAAAGACTTTATGAAATCTTATTTTTACGCCGTTAATTTTAGTGTCCTAAAAATTTCACTCATTAAAGAAATCAAAACTATCAAAACAGAAATTGTACAGATCAATTGTATCTTTTACTTTATTAAATATACAATGTGTAATTGTACAGATCAATTGTATCTTTTACTTTATTAAATATACAATGTGTAATTGAGTTAATTCATTTCATTATAATGTGTTTTTTTTAGACGTACGTGATTTAAATGTTAATGATAGGTTGAACATGCAGAAGCCAAGGATATCAAAATGAAAAGACGTATGTAAATTTTCGGATTTATTAATTTTGAATCCATGTTTGTAAACATATTTGTAAACATACATCGTAAGGTCTGTATTAAAAAAATATAAATATGGCTACAAAAAAGTTCGATTACCGTAGTATATGCCTAACACAAATGAAATTAAATTGTGTAATATACAGCTTAAGTATCTGAAATAATCACAAGTTTAAAAACAACTCCTAGTGTCCGACGATGGACATTAAAAACTCTACCTGAGCATTTGAAACGTAATTCGATCATAAATAAATTACTTCATAACATTTAAGTTTCATTAAAGAATTAATTATTGAATATACAATAATCGCCAAAGAAATATATTCTATCTATAATATACAAGTAACAAACATTTATCTATATACACTTATTAGTTCGGACTAGTTCACAATTGTAGTCAAAAAGTGCATTCTAAGGAGATTTTTACAAATTTACAAAAAAGGAACACTGCTGGCAGTCGGGAGTGTCCTTAAGTCGCTTCGCACGTGCTGACTGGCCGACCGATCATTTATGCTTTTAAATACATAATGCTTGCAACTCTTAAATACAAAAATTATAAGAAAAAACTCAATGGTAAAGTCACCAAAAACCTTAACTAACCATTCGTGCTCCTTATATGCAACGTTGTTATAAGGTTCACAAACGGTCAATTAGGAGCGTTGGCGACTATTATAAACACAATTTTTAAAGCAGAAAGCACTGCCACTATTTTAAATTTCGAACACATTTGAACGTAGCATGAGAGAAAAGTAAATCTCCAAAGCTGGTTGGATTTTTTCAGCCAGTAGTAAAATCCACTTGTCATTTTACGAGGCAGGCCAGTCGCAAGTGTGAAAGCCATAAAATACGTCGAATGACAAAAACATGAGTCGGAAGATTTGGGCGAAATTCAAAATTTCACACGAGGACACCTACACTATTCTGTACATGCGGGGAACCGCATAAAGCTCTCTTAAAAAATTACAAAAAGTCTCAACATACAATAATTAGCCTATCTATTAATTTATTTACAATTATTGCTATCGAAATGTTGCGCTTACAACGCCCCAGTCATCTAACTGGCTTATTGCCTTTCTACAAATTATAATTCATCCATATAATAATTAAATATTCTGTCCAAAAAAATAACACAACGGGCAGAGATACCTATGAAATATTTTAATAAAAACCATTTTTAATGGTCTACCATATTGTATTGTCATAACGAACCTTTTAGGTTGTTATTTTTTTGAACAGAATTAACGCAAATAACGCTTAGAAGCAACTTAAAAATAAATTGGCGTCGTTAATGATATGCTTTTAATTTTAATAAAGGAATGATAATGGATAATTATTCTGTGGCTTTAGTAATGAGAAACTCAAGTTCAATAATACAAACTTGTATCAAACCACTATGGCCACAGATTAAGGCATTTCAAAAACATTTTCAACTAATCAATACTCCCAATTAATAATTAATATAAGACGAATCAATACTCCCAATTAATAGCTTTTCAGTATCAAGTTAAAATAAAATATTCGCTAGTTTAGTAATCGCAAACTAATGAAGTCTATTATTTCAAATGATAAATGATTAAATTACCTAGCTAGTTGGTTAAATTTATTAGGCCCAATCACGTGTGCTGTGTAAATATCCCACTCTCTAACTGACCCATAAATCAGGTAAGAAATGTATGTTTTAAATAATTGATAACATTATTAAATTTATTTAGTGCCATTAAAATTGCTATTAGTTTCAACATGAAAAAAACACTAAATTTTACAAATGAGCGTATCACCCATACATTGATGAAATTGAAAATGTGTTTAAAGCTGACCAGACAGAACCATCAGTCTTATTTCGGGACAAACACCTCTTCACCTTTACATGCCAAAAATCATAGTGTCCGAGGATTTTTCGGATTTCAAAATCTCTTTATAGCCGTCGTAATCTATACGTATTCAAGCCAGCTTTGAACATGGGCCCATTCGTATTATAGACAAGATAGTCAAAATGTCCACGGTAACCCCCACTGCCCCCTAGCAAGCATGCTCGATAGACCGATTTCGTTTTCTTCCTCCAACGCGCGGTAGCCGGCACGTAAAGTCCGAAATATATGAAAAGTGCGTGCGAAGTATTGTTGGACTTGAGAGCTAGCGCGATATACCGTCGATGTCTTCAGCTTGTGGTGCTGAGGGTTCTGCGGGTGTGGGGGGAGCGGGCGGCAGCGCGGCCTGCGCTCGCGCCCGCGCCAGTGCCTAAGCGAGCGCGGGCGCGGCGGGCCTCGCTCAGGGACGATGAGGATGCGCCGAACTCAACGAAGAACTACTCACACCGGAATCGCTACTCTTCTCTGACGCACAAGGCTCGCCACCAGCCACGAATTTGACAACGTTAAGCCTATGATCCGACTCACATGTGTCATCTCTGCCGCCCCCAGGTAATCCGACGCCGCGAGTCAAAATCCGTTCCGCATTTGTTCCGGGGTAGCGTTCGATTCTATCGCATTCAGCATCGTCAGGTTGGCGACGGCGGATAGACCGTTTCGCTTGCGGTGCTGGTTCTGGTGGCCTGTGTGATGGCTCGTCTGATCTGTGGACGAGAGGAGATGTTCGAACTCGCACACCGCCGACTCCGACGCCGGCTTCGTAACAGCCAGAGTCACGAGGAAACTGACGGCGCCCAAATGGCGAATCACCACCCTCCGAGCTGGAGCCACCGCCCTCACCTTCACAATCGCCTTCGCCACCTAAGACAAACCAAAAAAATCCTTTATCACCAAATGACATCATTCATCAATTACTAAATTATCTCACAAAATTAATGAACTTACATTCGAGTTGGTGCAGCAGTTGCACGGCAGCAAGAATACGGGTACGGTGCTCCGGAGTCATTATTCCTAAGTAATCAAGATCAGATGGCTCAATTTCTTTAAATAGTTCAATGTCTTCATATCCATTTCTTGCAAAGGCCACAGCGTACTCGGGTAAGTCTATTCTTCTCAACAATTCTTCCACTGTTCTCGGTCGCGTTTCCCAAAGTCTTTCACGGCTTTTACACCACTTGGATGATCTAGATCTCATCGTTTCCCTGTCAGATAGTACTTCAACGTGTGCAAATTTAAAGTTCCCAACTTTATTGTTTAAGACGCCTCGCCAGATGCCAGACGCGTTCATATTAATTACTTCGATGATGTCTCCTTTCTGTCAACAAAAAATGGACGAAATGAAAGTTGCTCTGCGGTTTTGCGTACTTGACTTGATCGGTTTTGAAATTTACATAATATCTTACCTTGTATCTCAGCGCATCTTTTTCGTAAATATTGGGCGCGAAATCGACGAGCGCTCGCGCCCGGCACAGCAATTGCGGCGCGAGTAAACTCCGCCCGGCCGGACTTAATTCTATATTTTCTTCTGCCGAGAGAGATGAGTGATTACTACCGGCTCGAACCAATGCTTGTGTGCCTGGACATAAACATTTAAAACTTAGATTTCTAAGGTTTAAGGATCGTTATTACCACGACATTGAAAATAAAAATACCTGTAGGTACATCTTTGTAATACTGTGAATAGGTATGACAACATTGTTTAGTTTTCGAGGAAAGTGCGATTAGTAACAAACAATAATGCATTCAGGGAGATGTGACTTAGAAACTGACTACCTATTTACAAAGCCATATCTGTAAGTAATATAAGGGGAGTTATTGGTACAAAGAAAGGAAAGACAAACTTATTTACAAAAAACATTTATATTAACACAGACAAATAACTCAATAAATCCACTCACTACTGCCTGATCCGCTGGGAAGACTTTCAAACGAACTATTAGAACAAGGAAACGCTTGGTCAGCGCTCGTCCGTCTATCCGTGCCTTCCGGCCCGCTTTCTTGCCGTAATCTTGAAATTTTCCTCTGTACATCTTGCCTAAGGCCTCGCACTTTTCCTGCAAGGTTAGTCACCCCTTCACACTCTTCAGCTGACTGGAACGAATAAAAGAAATGGATAAAGGGCTCACAATTCAAAATCAAGATTAAATTTTTTAGCTAATATATTTATTGAAATTGCCAATTAATTTTGAATAAACCGAATTTTATTTTAACGCACAGCCAAGCGATGGAAAAATATTCCTAGTATACCTGATGAACGGTCGCTATGTGTTGAGAATCGGTTTCGCTTTCTTGATCTTCGTAATCCGACGAGGCGGGTGATAGTGGATCACCTATCCGGTATCCAGACATCTGTCTATAGCCTCTTCTTGAATCTCGCTCTGATCTAGTGGAGTCTAGTGATATTCCAGATAGTCTCGAACCTATGGACTGAATGTCCGACGCTGCGTAATCCCCACTCTCGCGGTCCCTCGCTGTTCGTAACGGGATCACAGTTGTCGGGTAGGGTCCGCTTTGCGGAATTATTAATCCCCGCCGAGGGGCTCTTGCTAGGCTTATGTCGCCGGCGGTTCTAAGAGATATCACTCCTTCACCTCTAGGTTCGTTGCGAAGATTAAGCGTGAAACAAACACGGCCGTTTTGGAACGTAGCTGCGGGAGCTCCTCCGCCCATGAGGAAGTCTTCGGGGTCACTCTCGTACGGTGGCTCATCATACCAGTGGCCTCGCCCAGTGAGACCTCTCGCTTCGTCGTCGTACATATACGTGTCGTCTGTAAACGAGCTCTCTATTAGACGTTTTTTCTGCGTAGTAGCTTTCAATAGCGCAAAATAAAAATACGTGCGAACATAATTTGCGAAAACATTTACCGTAACATGACCATCCGTAGGTGGCGCATAGTGGCGGTATCACTGACAACACTGCTTTTTAAGCTGTGTACGAACATCGTTAAGCCGTGCGTGGTCTGATGCAAATTATTTTTAAACGACATGCAAGTAAAATTTTATTTCAACGCAAATTAAATGTCTGATGGATGATGGCGAGTTTCCAAATTGCCGTTTCTGGATCGAAAGAACTTAAAACGTCATAGAGCCCACTTATTTGGCGCTGTTTTTATGATGTAACATGATGTTAATTAAGGTATCGTCCCGTGAAATGGGAACATAACAAAGTGATTGATGAACGCTGAACAACAAAAGCACACTGAACAACAATATCCTAACAGATAATCGTTGCAAATTCATCAAAAAAGAAGCATTCCGCAAAGATGATTTAATAAAACGAACAATAACGAGAATGTGCAAGCGACATGCGAGTTTCAAATAGTAAAAAAAACATGGAATAATTAATAGCCTGAATTATTAAAATACTGCTAGGAACTCAATAAACATCAACGACAGGATTCACCCAAAGTACTTATTATGGCATTGCTGTATTCAAATAATTCAGGTATATGATGAATGTTATCTATGTATTTAAATTACTAATGTGAAGAAGTTAAAACTTTGATATAATTAGACATTAACATTTATATTTAAATCCTGGACTCACAGTCGTCAATTGAATTTAATGGATTCTATAATCTCCAATTGTATATTTTATGACAAAGCGTGACAGTATATTAAAAACTGACTTAATATCAATTGACGTCTCTGAGTGCACAAAATAACGCCTTGAATTTTCATATGAATAAGAATACTATGATAGATATATTAATGTACTGTGTAAGTAATTTAAACATATTAAATAATGATTTTTAAGTTTTTTTCTGTTTCAGGATATCATTTGCGTCTAAATCAAGTCAACAAGTCATCAGTAAGAGTAGGGTGTTCTTATTGCTTTTTTTTTTTTTTTTTTTTTTTCTACATGCTCAAAACCATTCTTACGAAACATACCTCCAAAAGGTCCTCTTACGCCATCCCGACCCATATTCATAAGACCATGCCTTATATCCCTAAGAATCTGAAACGAACAAATACATTTTTCATAGAAGAATATTAAACATTATAGTCATTATTTCTTCGTACATTCTTTTAACTAACCAACAAAACTGAATAAAAGTAAGCTTGTATAAAAATAACTAACTTTTCATATCATTATTCATGAATTCGCTAAGTGAGTTTTGTAAACTTGAAAGTCATGTATTTATCAGAGGTAAGTGATAAATGTCGAAAAAGTTTGCAACGCGGCTTTACAAATTGTGCTATTCAATGTTTTTGTGCGATAAAATCACAATTTTATGACGAAGAAAACATATAAAAAGTAAAGAAGTGTAAAATTTAAATAACTTTAAATGATTGCTATAAATTAGCGGTTTGACTTAACGCCCATCAAGCAGTGGACTGTAAGTTCAAATTCGAGCTCGCACTTCTGAGTTGCTGCTGTTGATGATGATGCAAAATGATGATGATTATCATTATTAAAAAAATTTACGCAAGAGTCTGTTTTTCTGTATGGAATCATCAAATTAGTCTAATTTAGCAACGACACAAAACTAATGAGAATTCCCTTAGGGTAGGTACATAAAAAAAACAAAGAGCATTCGATAACGAATCGTGTTCAACTCAATTCGTATGAAGATGCCGACTTCCTGTTCAATAAAAAAATTAATAACCGACATAATACCAATCGTCGTGCCATGTACCCGAAATTCGTGCGGCAACAGTTTATTGCGGCAGTAAAATTTCAATGTTCGATATTCCAAAGTACCAGGGGCCTATAGTTTTACGAGAGTTCTAAATGTGCTGAGCAAGGGGCTTCGGAAGTTTCGAAGGGAAGCGATACAACTGCCTCTAATAGGCTTAGCTTGAGATTAGGGCACGATTAGCCCACGGTTCGGTTCGCGCGTCGAATGTTCGAGACACTCGAAGATTACATGTTACTGTGACTCTCACATCAGATTATGTCTTGAATGTGTGCGTGATAAGGATAAAGGGCCTTTCCGTGTAATGCCAGTGTAAACGTTATTGAGTGCGTTTACTATGCGTAGAGCGATAAGAGAAATAAAAAATCATTGCAATTACAGTAAAACTTAGTTACCTCTTCTTGTTCTCTCGCTAGTTTGTCTTTTTTCTTCATCGCTTCCTGAACTTTTAACTGTAACAAAGAATAAAACGCTCATTAAAATTATCCTCATATGGGTACATATTGTCATAAATCTTAATATATATTTTTTCTACAACTTCAATGTTATCAATGAGGTATACAGGGACAGGGTGACATTTTGAAAACGATATAAAATGAGTGTTTCTAGCTTAGTTAATGCTACAACATAATGCATTTACCCAGTTGATAGAATTAGTTTTGTTAAATTTGAGGTGTATGGACACCTCAAATTTAACATTTAGTTCATAATTTTATTTAACTACAACAAAGTATGAAAATCCAAAATTTTATCTGGCCAATTTCAACAATTTATCCAGCATTAATTAAGCTTGAAACACTAATTTTGTATCACGTTCAAAATTTCACCCTGTATAGATATATTCAATTATCATCCCAGTGCCTGTTGAGCTATTTTAATTTAAAGCGATTGCGATGCGATTAAAAAAAAAATATGCAATTACACCATGCTTTTGTACATCAATACTTAACAGGATTAAGTGCAAAATGCAACATAACAGTGCATAAATAATGCGTGCTGTGATCAACTAAACGTGATGAAGCCAACATAAAAATCAAGACAGTTTTGGCACAAAAGAAACCGACAGAAAATATTCAATATGCCATTAATATTTTTACAGGCGTACTTGTAATTGTAATTGACAGCCGGGGTAAATAGGGTGCAGAAGGATATCAAACATTTTGAACTATTGTAGACCATAGGCCAAATAAATATTAAGAAGTACTATCTGCGAACAATAAAATGCAGCCGGTAAAACTACGTCTCGCCGTGTGTATATACGTACGCACACAAGTGCATTCCAACTTTGCCAAGCAAACTGGTTTAGCCGAGGCGTAGTTATTTTTTTATTTGGTATGAAATATAAACACACCTTCCTGGCACTTTATATGTACTATGGCTGTCAATTAAGTTTTACTTCTATTAAGTCTGCAGCAACGAAACATAGTTGCTGTGCTTTCGTTAAAGTGCAACCCATGAAACAATAAGTTTTGATGGAATTATAAACCAGCCAATAGTAAAGTTTTGATCCACCTCCAATTCTTTGCGCATGCCGAATGAGTTTCCAAAAAGTGCTTTAGTTTAAATTTTGAATTTTGAAAATAGTCAGTTAAAGCTCTGATGGCAAATAATAGTTCATCGCAAACATATACACATTTTTATAATAACATACGTAAGTAGTGTCAATAAAGAAGAATCAAGTATAATAATTATGAAGAATAATAAAAATACCTATTAGAAGCAAAAGTTGTATGCGAAAATTAAACAAAACAATTCGTTTTAAATAGTTGCCATAGAATAAAACAAAAGGCGGAAAAGTTACATAAATATAATTTAAAATAATATTTACTACCTTACCTGAAAATTTTAAAATAGCTAGTTACATATCAATTTTATTATTTGCCACACAGAGGATAACCAGACTACAGCTGTTTTCATACCCCAGGATTTTAACAGACAAAGCAAAATTAAATTATAAAATGTCAGATAACTTATCCGGAAATCTCTATGGTTCTTTAATCGTCCAATTAGTTTCATGTCCTAGATTAAAATAAAACTACATAATATTGTTTTACCTAACAAAAACAATAGGCACTACGTTTTCCCAAATACCTACTCAAGTAGGCAAACGCACATAATGTCTATAGCTAGACCGTGTAAATGGGTCCTCGCCCGCGATACAGGGGCTGGAGGGCGCGGAAGACTCGTTTAAACGGTTCAGCTATAAGTATCTGACTTTATTCTATTCCTAAACAGATACCACTGCTCAGAGTATAGTAACTAAAAACTTCTTCAACTACAGTCTAGAAGAACAATGCTAAAATTATCCAAAATGGTTGACGTTATGCATTAACTTTGTCTGTCAAAACCTGTAAGTAGAAATAGCCTAGCGCTCACCCTATGGATAGTCTCTTCAAAGGTGTTTGGTTGGGCGGCACTCAATTGCAAGAAGCGGAGGCGGTCATAGTCCCGTGGGTCTACCATGGACCTCAAGGCCGTATCTGGGCCTGGTCCTAGACCCAGGCCACTTTGCAGCACGCTGTCCGGTGTGTCCACCTGGGGAAATGTCTATGCTTAAAACGCTGAAACAAGCAATGGAAAAGCCACGCTAATTGGGGCTTACATGGATAACATTGTAGGTTCCACTCTATGTATACGTTCATGACTTTCCTACTAACATCGTTAACTAATGAAATGAGAGCTAGGTGAATGATTATATTCGAGAAAACTTTTAGTATTAGAGACACCAAAGCAATAAAACTTGATAAGCTTTGAATATTTGAAAATTACAAGGTCTGTATGAAGTTAAACGGAAGTAAGAAGAAAAGTGCTTTATAATAAAATCAACATTAAAACTGAACGCGACTATAGAAATGATCATTTATCACGTCGTCTGCTAGTCATTTTTCTTAAACAGGATTCTCTAATACACAGGCAACTTTCTTGAGAGGATAAAACTTTTTTACAAATCACGCTCGTTCCGCTCGTATGATAAATTACATTGACCAAAATCTTTATCGGGTAAGCTTTTTGCTGGATTTTGTTTAATAATGTCATGTATAAATTATGTGTGTCAGAAAATTTTCATTTAATTATGTACTGTAGTAGTTAGTCTTGCTACAGCTACTATTTATTTTGCAATTTTAGTTTTTCCTGGAAAAACCTTTAGTTATAACAATAAAACGAAGTTTGTATTGTGAATATGTGACATAACAAAATATAGTAATCAAACCATTTCCATTTTTCAATTAACAGTGAGTGCATACATTATGTGCAAGTGCATTCGTGGAAACACAGACAATACAGACATATCGAGAAAACATAGATGAATAATACTATAATAACCACTCCACAGTCATTAGCATAGTCGTATGCCTCGATAGAATGAACTGATAGTGATGTGAATAAAAGTTTCATGTTTAGTTCTACTAATACGTAATAATTTAGTTTTTGTTTTTTGTTGTTGTTACTATTTTGTAAAAAAAAAAATTTAAATACATACCTTTAAAAATGTACGCTTTTTTATTTAAGACTTTTTTAAGCAGTTAGCATTACAACAAAGTAAAAACAGAACGGTAAACCATCTTCCAACAAAGGCACATCGTGTGGCTTGCATGTGCGCGCGTCTTGTAGGTACGTGCCACGTGCAAATATATGACGAACAATAAGCTGGTCCATCCATTGCCTGTGACACGTACTACATACAAGGAGCGCACACATACAATCAGCGTGATGTAACTTTGTCGGAAAATGATTTGTTGTTCTGCATTTACCTTCACTTTAATATGCATTTATGACATTTCTTTTTTTCTGTTTGCTGTCGGATACATGTTTACGTTATCATATATATCATTTTTAGAGTTCCGTAGTCAACTAGGAACCCTTATAGTTTCGCCATGTCTGTCCGTCTGTCTGTCTGTCTGTCTGTCTGTCTGTCCGCGGCTAAGCTCAGAGACTGTTAGTACTAGAAAGCTGTAATTTGGCATCAATATATATATCAGTCACGCCGACAAAGTGATTGAATAAAAAAAAGTAAAAAAAATTTTTTTAGGGTACCTCCCATAGACGTAAAGTGGGGGTGATTTTTTTTTTCTCGGCTAACCCTACAGTGTGGGGTATCGTTGGATAGGTCTTTTAAAATAATTGCGGGGTTGCTAACATGATTTTTCTATTCAGTGATATGTTTGCGAAATATTCAACTTTAAAGTGAAAATTTTCATTAAAATCGGCCGTCCCCTCCCCTCTAAAATCTAAACTGTTGGGTGGAAAAATTTGAAAAAATTCAGAAGGGTAGTAAATATATCAAATTTACTAGGAAAATTATAGCGGCTAAGATTGCTTGGAAATTATTTGTAGTTTAAGAGTAAATAGTAGCTTAAGGTATAAAACATACCTAAACTTGGATGATTCCGTACACATACGAAATCCTTAGAAAAATATTACTTGATTTTTTCGTAATGGCTACGGAACCCTACCTTGGGCGTGTACGACACGCTCTTGGCCGGTTTTTTTATTTTTTAATGTCAATCGATGGCATCGATATCATCGGTGACAACAGGTTCAAAACTACTGCGTCGACTCGGTACATCTCTATAAACAAGACCAAATACAGTCGCATAAACAAAAAGCATTTCATTTATCATCCCACTTAAGCGTGGAACAGGCTAAGAATATCTACATCACAATGAGGCTATGTATGGACGAATCAATTTATCATACAAGGCACAAAGCTCGCCCATTAACTTCGCGTTTGATAAGGGCATAATGTGAATAGCCGACAATAGGCGCTGTAAGGCGACAACCCTACGGTGCCTAAATTCGAACCTTTCTAAATTTATTGCCCCTTATCAAATTCACACACTCTTAAATTTAAAATTTTCATTTTTTGTCATAGCTTTCCCTTTTGTGTTCTGAAATTGTAAATGTCTAGTCAATAAATCTTGTTGGTTATTCAATCTCAATAAAATTAGCCTGCTAACCAAATTTTGCTAACGTGTATTAAAATCAAGCGATAATTAAAGATTGAATGGCTTTCATGTTAAAGTGCTCTCATTTATAATTAATAATAATTAACGAAATAGTAGCTAAACTAATATTAACGCTGACAACGCAGAGGTAGAGCTGTCTAATGGCTCTTTAAAAGTCACACAATATAGTCACATAACCCAGTTCAAAGCAAAGCGAATTGAAATGTTAACCATAATATAATTTAATTTTCATCAATACACCAGCTCATCAATATCCTATAGTATCCAGGGACTTGGATTGACATTGTGATTGGTAACAAGCTTGAGAGACAGCCAAATTGTCAACCATTCGGGTTCAACAGACATTTACGCAGATGATGTGTATTGTAACAAATTTAGACAGCAATATTCCAAAATAATTGCTAAAATCTTCAAAGGCTTGTTGTGATTTAGACGCTTGCCTAAGCAAATTCAGTAAGGTGTGCATTGTTTCGTCGAATTTCAAAAGAATACCTTTTCTTTAATTAAATAAAAACGTTCGGTTCAATATCAGTGGTATCATCGTGATCTTTCATTTCATGATTGTTATTTTGCGTGCCTTGGTCGTTTCAATTAGTATCGCTATACAAATCGACATAACCATTTTTTATTGTATCTCCCTCTACAATGAAATATCTTTATTCGTTTTCGTTTAATTTAAGTTATTTATCAGTGTAGCTAGTAAATAAAGATTTAAAAATGAAAAATATAAGCGAAGATTAGTGGATAAGAGAAAAACCAGTGTGTAATTTAATTTATCGGTTTTTTTATTTAAAATAAAGTAGTGAAATCGCCCAAAAATTTGTTATTGCAAATTTTTAGTAAATATATATACATGGCACCAATAATAATTTGAATAACATCGAATTTTGCCGCAAAGCTATCTAAATTATTTCACATGTCCCAGATGAAACAAACGTTGCTTAATTTGGCTATATTATTCACATCAACGATAATTCTAGCAAAAATCATGCAATAAAACGCATCCAAATTAATCCATATTCTAAATCATTAGAAGGTACAAAACTGTTTCAACGTTATCTAATACTGCAACATGCAACCTAATCTTAACGATACATTTGTAAATATTTATGAGCTACGTAATACTACCAAAAGCTAGCATAGATTCCGGCAATAACATTTTATAGCCGATATTCGGAGTCAGCAGTAACATAATGTATACTAGTGGTGCAATAATGCCCGTAAGGATACGTTTATGCGGCAAGGTGCCAACATTGCGGTGGTATATAAGTCAAATAGCTTCGTCATGGCTGTAAATGTAAGGTTTTCCTTTATTTCGCAAAATAGATTTTGCTGTGGCAAATTCTCAATCTGTTGTTTGTTCAGGTTGATTGAGATATGCGCATAAAAAAGGTGTATTGACACTACTAGCTAGAGTAGCTTATTAATGTGCGCCATCGACAAAACAAATGGCTAGTTTTGTTCTATGCAAGGATGTGATATCAATTAGATCGATTATTCGATCGATATTGATCCTTACGAAAAGTATAGAAGGTCAAAAACACACTTTTCATGACCATCCTCATCTTTGTAAACGAAATACTCAATTTAACGTATTCACCTAACGTAGAGCGAACAAGCGAAGTAATTCTAAGTCACGCAACTCATCTCGCCCGAATTAAGTGCTACATTTTTCCACGTCCACGTCATATTTATTAATCTCTAGCGAGTACGTCACCGCATGGCTTTTGAGAAATGACGGCTGCCAAAGTTAAGTCGGTTGAGCCAAGGCGAGGTTGAGTTATGGTAGTTTGTACAGGGATAAAGGCCATTAGGGTGCGGGGTCTAATCCTTATCGGGCAAGTTGCACTTAGGATTAGTGCTGTCAGGAGTTTTTTCAAGCATCGGCAGTGTCCAGCTCTGATTGAGGGTCAGAGTTTTTGTTGGTGTTGATGCATAGGTTTATGTTGCAAATTTTGGTTGCTCTCAATCTTCATTCTTTTGGTCTTTGTTGTCTTTCTTTATTCACAAATGTATTTGTTACAATATGTTTGTTAATAATTATGTAAGACGTATTTTGTACGGGATATTGTGATGCTTTTTCTGATCACGGGAAATGTCCAATGTAAAGTAAATCATTTCATTAACGATTGGGTGGTATGTATATTGAAAATTTATGAAGAATATCTTAGCTTAGCATTAAATACTCCAAATTTCACGTCTTGTTTTTTTATTGTTATAATTTTAGTAATAATTTCTAAATTTGATCTGATTCTGGCAAACCCTCAATAATAATCTAAACGTTAAGAAATGTTTTGAAATATCTGCGAACTGTAAACTTAGAATTAATTGCGAAATCACAAAGCCGGTATTAAATGTCAAAAGCTTACTTTTACAGTGTTTTGTTACCTAAAATTTCTCGAGCCGCAGCTATTTTCTGGTTGTAAAAAGTTTTGAGTTAGATTCGCGAGTAGCATATTTCATGCCATTCTAATATCAAATCTTGTCAAGAAACCTGTTTTTATCTTTTTTGCAACAAAGTATTTCAGTTGTAGAAAGGGATACAGCAAATATGTTTTTAAAGCAATCTTAAAAGACGATGCTTTACCCGCTACCGAAAAAGTTAGTACAACTACAATTTCTTACTCATAAGTAGAAAATACGATTATGAAGTTTATAGTTTAGTTTAGGTTTAAAAAGTCATTTATATTTTCACATTTTATTTTTATTTTTGGTTAGTACTAATGAGATATATAATGAACAAAATGCGCCTTTCCACGATATTCGTCGAAATCCATCCAATATCAACAATAATTGTTTCAAAAAGTTATATCTGTAATACTAAGGATGGGTATAAAAATTTTGTAGTAAAAGAGCCAGAGAGTATAACGATTTAAGTAGAACTCTACCGACACTAGTACCGCAAAAATTTACCACGGCGCAAAAAAACACAGGCATGCATTATTTAAGCACGCATTTCATTCACACGAGACGTGCGCTAAGGAGTGTTCCGGTGCAGCCCGACAAAAGTCTGGAGACGATATTCCTTTTTTTTTATCTGTATTTTCCTCACAATTTTGCATTTCTGTTATATGATTATGCCTTAATGACGCACAAGGCAACTGTTTGATTTTTGCATCATTTCTATCAGTTGCTTTAGTTGTAAATTTTGTAGCCAACTTTTTTTTATTGTGTGAGGGAGGCAAACGAGCAGGCGGGTCATCTGATGGGAATGATCACCACCGCCCATAAATATCATCAACTCAAAGAGAGTCACTAATCTGTTGCCGACCTTTAAAGGAAGTATAAACCAAAAAATAAATCAATGTCGGTTTAATAACAAACTCCTCACATCGATAATATAATACTACTAACCTAACCTGTCACTTTTCTGAAATACCCCAATCGCTTTATTCTTTTCAATTTAATTCCTGGCCATCACGAAATCTTGTTACTGTGACATTTTACCTTATTCGATAAGCATTGTTCCAGAGAAATAAACTCATTTATCAAGCTAAGGTTTTTCGGCGATGAAGAAATCAAATTGGTTTATTGCATGCCAATTTTTAAGATCAACTGTAGGCATTCAAACTTTTCGCGTCTCGATTTAGCAGGCTCGCCGGGACAACGCCCGTGCGTCATACTAATTGCTGGCAGTACATGTCAAAGGGCGACCGGCGTCGGCCGGATGCACACAATGGCGGATGGGGGTATGTACTATGTGAAAATAGGGGGAAAGACGGTACATGTCTGGAGGTTGGTTGTTAATGAGTGTCTAAATTCACGACGTTTTCGGTTGTTTTTTCGGTTGGTTGAATTGAAATAAGCGGAAAGACGGCTTCATCAATTCAAGTACGCCTTGGAAGATACTGCTGCGACATCTAATTGAAAAATAAGGTGTCTCAATTATAATGTAGACTTTTGAATACCTCGGTAGTTGCTATCTTTAATTTTATGTCATTACCAATTAAATAGAGGTGACGGCAGAATGCCATCTATTGGGCATCTATTGCAGCAACTCCTAGCGCTATCTAGTCATCAAATGAGGAACTAGCTACTACACCCTGCATCGCGCTATCGAAGTTTCTCAACTCAGCTGCATAAATACAACTTCCAACTATCTTCCTTCGAACTTCGGTCCCCAGGCATAATATCCGCCTGGAGACAGATCTCTCTTTTGTAGCTTATTCCCACAAATACGTCAAACACTAGGATATTTACTTTTTATTTTTTGAGGCAGTACGCCGTGTTCAATTTGCAACCGCAATAACACACTCTATCTTTAGCCTCCGTGCTGTCTATTTTGGTAATAATATTGGTGAGTCTCGTGTTATTGTAAATAGATGTATTTTCTTTCTTCCTTTCTTTTACATTGTAACAATTAAAAGTGTAAGAAAGGATGCGAAAAGTTTACACAGTTCCTATCGCAATGGAGCATAGCCAGTTTGAATCCAACTTGAAGTTTGGTGGGTTGTGGAAGTTGTGGCATATTAGGTATACGACGCAGTACGCATAAAGATGGCAATTAAAACACAAAAAAAACTTTTGTTATTGAAGAACGGAGTGGTTATTTTTATGATAGAGGGATAATAAAACTTTTTATTTGGAGTAAAATGGTAAGTAAGTGATTAGATCAAGCCTTATTTTTATGGGTGCAAAGTATCTTTTTTATGAAAACGGTAAGATTACTGAACTTACCCGCTGTGGCGGTAAGATTTGTCGTGGACTGTGCGTATGCTTCGGAGAACAGGAGCCATGCTTTTCTTTCCTATGGGACTTGAGACCGCGCAGCAAACGCGAAAATGTTGTCACCTTCTTCTTAGCAGTGCCCAAGCAGTTATCTGCAGAGGAAACTGTTTCTTAATTAATATGATCTTTTACAGTCATTGCAATACTGACTCTTTGCTAAACACCATAGGGATAATTTTGAAAGAAAGCAACACATGGGATTATTATAATAGAGTGAATTCTTCTTAGCAACATTTTTTTTTCTTCATTAGTCAACTTCTTAACTTACTAGCATTTTCTTGACGTTTGGCTATAGTGCATCAATAACTCATGGTGATTTTTAGACAATATGGGCCCTCAGCTGATTATTTAATTTAATTTTCGAAATACTCACCACTAGGAGGGAATTCGTAGAAATAAGCAGACCTCGGACTCAGGCAACTGTAACAAAAGAAGTGACTTATTTATCTAAAGTATCTAATTTCTGTAAAGCGTACGTCCTAGGCAGGAGTCGAGCAAAGGAATGCACTTTACTGAGCAATAATGGGACACGAAAAATATGTAATAAACAATGTATTTATGTTATACGAATACGAATTTTCCAGTGAAGGAGAGCATGGTGCGGAACACTGTAAACACACACCTTTTCAGTGGTGTGCATGAAGTCTGGAATCCACTATATTATAGGAACCGCAGCACAAGGCCTCATTGTGAGAGAAGAAGAAGAAGAAAGAAGAGAAGGTTCATTAGCGAGACGTATATGGGCCGTGATGATAAAGTTTCAAAATCTAGATTATTTCGGCAGGTGGTCGGACAGTTTGACGGAACACCTCTATAAAAGTTTTAATCGGAATTTCCAATTCGAAATGTATGTAGTGACGCTCTTGACGTGGTACACTTTGTACATCGACCATAATCTATGGAAGCAACCGTAACTAAAAATAATCTGAAATTTGTTTATAAAGGTGTGCAGAAACATTCTGAACCAATTTTAAACGTTCATAATAAATAATTACGGTTAAAACGAGTCACATAACAAAACAGAGATGCCACCAAACTAAAACAAAACAAACTATCTAATAATTAAAGAGTACCCGAATTAATTTAAACATGTACAAAATGCGAACTACGGTTGCCGAGTGGACAAAAATGGTTTTGCTGAAACTCGGACTTCATTAATCGGTAGTGGTAATTAACAAAGCGTCGCTAATGATGATTGTGGGGCGCTTGATGAAAACGATAATACTTCGTTCGACGGCGAGAAGAATTGGGGCCTAAATGATTGATGTCTTTTTTAATTTGAGGTACAACTGTTGATATTTTGTTTAAACGTGACACCTTCGTATTGATGCGTTTCAAATGTGATGTTAGAGTGCGGCTCCACTGGTGCGTTAATTGACGTTGCGACGTTTTATATATATTTTTCATGACATGCCCCATTGATGTGTTGCATCGCCGCACGTGACGTTTCAACGACGGATAAGAGACGAAGCCGGTGATGCCGCTGCGCTGTCTGTCTCTAAAGCCGAGTTTAGACCTGCAAGAAAAATCTTGCAAGTTGTATTAGATTGCGCGGCGGTAAAGCGAACGAGTTTGAAGTGGTCAACCGAACGCCGCAAGGTAATGCAAGATGTGGCATACAATGCGTTGATTCGTTGCGATGACGCGACGCAACGCAACGCACCAGTGGAGCCTCACCCTTAGAGGAGAATGCTCGAAATTCGCTAGACTGAGAGCATCGAACCAACGAATTTGTACTGGCTGAACTCAAAATAACGATGAGTCTCAAGAAGTCAACGTCAAAATAATGTCTGAAGGCACTTATGAATGTCGAAAAATTTACCAGCTATTCGGAAAACCCCAGTTGAGAAGAATCCGTCAATAAAGTCTACGAGTTATATCCTTTGATATACAACTGGGCAACATCTTCTTTTTTCTTTGGTCTTGAAAGCAAGACTGATCTACAATGTCATTCAATTTAAACTTAATTTTATTATAGATACAAAGTCTATTACAAACTAGGGATAATTGCACATTAGAAGATAAAATTGACTTAAGTATTCTATACTGACACTCTACATAATTCTCGTTTACTCTTTCGTCATATGTGCAAATGGAAAATAAAATAATTGTTTAAAACACATAACACTCCTACGACAGTTGTTGAAAAGTCCAGACATGTTTTCAAATCTTTTTTTTGTTTAAAAAACAACTATTAATGTAATCCGAAAATGTAAAAATGGGTGGATTTCACAATACTTCACCCAAGCCCGCAGAAAAAAACTTGTAAAATAAAAAAAAAACCACCAGCGAAACAGCGAATATCGTGCTAGTTGTTTAGGGAAAACTAATTCTTATTTTAATTGGAGCATGCGAGAGGTAAAATAATTCCAGTTCAAAATCAATACGCGTTGCATCGACGTTGCATGCCGACGTCATTGATTTATGGGTCTTTGTCGGGCACCTGGTTATACCTTCTAGCATTATTACCGGGAAATAATACACAGCTAATCATCATCATTTCAACCGAAAGACGACCACTGCTGAACATAGGCCTCTCCTAAGGCACGCCAAATAGATCGGTTGGGCGCCATCCGCATCCAACGCGTTCCCGTAACCTTAGCTAGGTCGTCGCTCCATTTTGTTGGAGGCCTACCTACACTGTGTCTTCCAGTCCGTGAACGCCACTCAAGAACCTTTCGGCCCCATCAGCCGTCAATTCTACGAGCGATGTGCCCTGCCCACTGCCACTCGAGTTTGGCGATTCTTTGAGCTATGTCGGTGACTTTACACGTGAATACACAGGTAGAGTAATCTACGATAACATGGCCCGCCCCTCCACAATTCAAGAAGTCTTCAATGTATTGTGAAAGTATTTATAAAGCACACCAAAACTTTCAACGCATGTGTGCGTGTTGAGACAGCCGTCAAACAAAAGCAGATACTAAGTACTATATAAAAATTCTTTCGTAAATATGTGACTAAACACATTGATATAGTAATGTGGAGGGGCGGGCCATGATATCGTATTTAGTTTATTTCTAAACGTGAATACACGGGTATCTAGTTGCAGTTCAAAATGTTACGTCTTAACGACGGTAGTTAAAAATTGTATGAAAGTTTTCCGTGATGAGTGATGACAAGCAAATGAACCGTAGAAGTGAGTGGGTAATTTTTGTATCACAACGGAACTTTTTCCAGTCAGTCATTTTGTAAGGCTAAGTACGATATTACGAGGACTCCAACTTTTTGGTCTCCACCCATTTACAAAGATGGCCTATGCCATCTTCAAACAACTAAGACTAGGTAACTAACTTTATTTGACTATCCAATTAGGAAGAATTCAAGATTATTTAAAAGCGTATAAGTTTATTGGGTGCGCCGGTGGGATTCGAACCCACGTCTCCTGGGTATACGCCCCAACCTGGGTGTTCTACCAATTGAACCACGTCGCTCCCTCGCTCGCTTTCAATTGTTAGAACTTTTTCGCTTTTAAATAATCTTAGATTCGGTGAGCAGCCGCATTGCTAAAAAAATAAATAATATGGGAAGAATTCGTTTCGATTTAATAATTGGCGAAACAAGTCTGTCTTTTAAAAATAGTATTATTTTAAGTTTTTTTTTGTTCAAGGTGATTTCAAATTAAGTCATTTGAAATGTTTTTAATTTTAACGCATAAGAGACTCATTGTTAATTTTTCCTTTGACAGTTAATTTCAATCAAGACGAGTAACCAATTCATAATTATTTGAAACTAGCAGTTGTCCGCTACTCCGCTTGTGTAGAATTCGTTTATCGCTATCCCGCGGCAATTTTCCTGGATAATAACATCCTATGTCCTTTTCCGGGACTCGAACTATCGCTATACGAAATTTCATCTCAATTGGTTCAGCGGTTTAAACTTGAAAAGGTAACAACAAACTGAAACTCTCGCATTTATAATATTAGTATGGATGGATGCAACAAGTCCTACCATGTCAACTTGCTTTATATCTTGAGTAATACAACTTTTATATCGATAGCAATTTTACCAGAAGCTACCTAGCCGTGCGACTAAACAAGAACATTTTATCATAATCAAAGCTTCGTCCCTCTTATCAACAATTCCCGACACTTAATAAGATGGTCCTTAGATCGATTAACTTCAAGAAACCAGTCATGAATCCTATCCGAGAACGAGAACAGACATAACGAGCCATTACGTTTATACAGCTCTACGAGAAATCTTGTAGAGTGAAATAATATGGTATAGTGCAAGTTAGGAACGGGGAACGTGTAATACGGACTCCTGTCAAGTTTTTTTTTAACAAATTGCGAAAATGGTTTTTTTGCCCAAACTCAATGGGGTTGTACGTTTTATAACGGAGTCCCACCTTCCAGCTTCATCATCAGATCAGCTCCGTGTCGTGATCATCATCATCATCCAAGCTTATATATGTCCCACTGCAGGGCACAGGACTCTCAGAATGAGAGGGTTTAGGCCGTAGTTCCCACACGGGCCCATTGCGGATTGTTAACTTCACACACAACATTCAATATCTTCGCATGTGTTTCCAGGTTTCCTTATTATGTTTTCCTTCACCAAAAAGTTCATGATAAATTTCAAATATAATTTCGCGCATAAATTCCTAAAACTCAAAGGCCATAGGTGACAAGGGGCTACCACGCACGCATGCACTAATATTTTAAATTATATTCCAAGAACGAAACTATGACAATCTTGTACAACATCATTACTAATACTGTAAATACGAAAGTGACTCTGTCTGTCTATTTGTCTATTATTACCTACCTCTTTACGCTTAAACCTCTGAATCTATTATTTAGTTCGAGATCCTGTGAAAGACATAAGTAGGATAGTTTTTAGGCCGTAAAATTTGCATACTTAGTTCCCGTCGCAGAAGGAGTCGCGGGCAACAGCTAGTAATACTATAAACGCACAAATTGATAGCAAATTTTGGCGTCACGCCACGTCTAAAAAACACCACGTCTAAAGTTTAGACCAGAAACTGACACAAGTTTTCACTTCTCATTAATTTAAAAATCGTAATTATGCAAATCGAATTTCCAAATACGTTAATAAATTTAATAAAACATGCTCTTTTCGTCAGCAGTTCTTGTTAATTGTTGAAAATACGATTTGTATAATTTGAAACGGAATTTACATACGTTAGCGGGGAAATTAAACTTGTTAAGGTTTAAAATTCATAGTGTTTAACTTCAGTGCTGAATCCGAAGCTGGTGCTTAATGAATCAGACGCACGCATTTCAAATTTCTAGTCGACTATTATAGAAAATGTTGACATATTTAGTGTACAACTTAATAATTTTAGTATTCACTAAGCAGCACCACAAGATGTTCTGCATGCAGTGTAAATAAATAAAGAGAGACTTTCCAAATTCACATCGCACTCTTTATTTAGATTGTATGCAGAACATCTTGTCAAAATTTCATGTCTCTAGAGTCTAGACTAAGTGTACATAACGTAAATATAAGTGTTTATTCCGATTATGTGAAAATATTGAAACAAAAAGTACCCTCTGTATTATGTTCAAGACCTACTAGCTATCTACATACCAAACTTCTTCCTAATCCGTATAGCCGTTTTATCGTGCAATAGTTATAAAACAAACGCACAGACATAAACTTTCACATTCACAATATTAGTAAGATAGTAGGAGAGATAAGAAACATAGTTAGATATTTTAAATTATACCAGAGACGAAATTAATGTAATACTCGGATAACGTTGAGTATAAATTAATAATCTCCGTGCTCATCATCACCATCATCGTTGCAGCCGTAGGACGTTCACTACTGAGCATAGTCCCTCCTCATTCATACCCAATCACTACGATTGGAAGCGGCTTGCACCTTGAACCTGCGGCCTTTACCAAATCGTCTGTCCACCTCGTTGGTAGACGGACGCGCTGAGCTTGGCAGTGCGTGGAGTGGAGACCATTCGAGAACCTTAATCAACGGCCTCTTTTTTGCGAGCTATATGGCCTGCCCATTGCCATTTCAGGTCCGTGGTACTCCCTGCCGTACTCACCAATGGACCAAAATATATAATTAATCAAAAAACGTTTAAATTTTTATGCAATGCGAAGTCTAGCCACATAAAAGAGTATCGTTCAAGTCCCCATCCAATTTCTTTACGTATGAAGGATGATAAGAACACAACATGCAAGAAAATATATCAGCGTATAAAGTTAACAAAACGGACGTAGAAGTTTTAGCGTTGCCAGATGTTCCCTTCACAATCTCCCAAGTTTTCCATCTAACGCCTCTGAGTAACTCTCCAACCTTATCACTGAACCATAACCAAGAAAATCACAAAGTTCACAGACGATAAACGGTTCACGCACGTTTTAAGGAAGCAATAGAAGCACAAATCGCTAGTATCGAAAATGTCGCTTAGTCTTGTTTCACCCGGGAGGTTTACTCTACTACGCGCGCGCACTCAGAATCGCATTCAACAATTTCTCTCTGTTAAAGTATTATAATAGTGGTAGAAAGGGATGGACAATGCGACTGCGATGACTAACACGTTGAAAGATGTGGCCTCGATTCCGTACTTTCGGGTTTGCATGAATCGTAATTTTTGTGTTAATACAGTGAGCACAGTGTTTCTGGAATATTATCGTGAGCCGAATGTTACGCAAAGATGAGCCCATATGCTATGGCGGAGTAAGGGTAATTTTATTTAAAGACTTTAGTCGAGTTTCTTCGGGATTCTACTTAAATACGAGTTGCGGAATGTTCCAGGCACTTTAAGAAAGTTAATTTGTTTCTTGAAATATTGTTTTATGTTTGTTTTGATGGTGAGATTCAGAATATAAGTAAAGGAACTTTAGAAATAAAAAATAGGTGTATACAAGGTGTTTTAAAATCAAGCCTGAATCTTTCCGCAGATGATTCGGTTCGTTTTCGACGCAGCACACTTTGAATATTGATCAATGTATATATATATATATATATATATAGCTATCCATGCCGTAATCGGCAACGGCGACCAATGTAAGTACATATCTAATATATAAAAATCTCGTGTCACGGTGTTTGTTATCAAACTCCTCCAAAACGGCTCGACCGATTTTTATTAAACTTTTTTCACTGTACTGGGAAGGTCTGAGAATAGGTTGTAGGCTATTTTTTATACCCCTATTCTTCGCAGACGGAGTCGCGGGCAACAGCTAGTATAAATATAAAAAGGATAGTCAAAAATACTGAAAAGTATTTACAGGGGTGTTCAGTGAAACTAACTGAACCATGTGGTGAAATAATTATTGCAAATTGATTTTAATTCACCTTGTATATTTATAGGCTTACATATACATATTTTTAAATTAAGTAAGTAACATAAAAATATCCATGTTTTCCCTCGTAAGTTTCTATCGTTGTAAAAAGAAAACATTTGAATAACAAATTCTCAAAATGTTTAAGTAACCGTAAACTTTACCATATTTAAGTCATTAAAACACATCATAAACTCTTTAATTGATAGTTAATCAAAACCACAGCCCACATGTTTCACCTACCAACCTCAACGGATAACTAAATAATATTTTACGAGCCACAAAACATCTATGTTCACCATCGCTGATTTTACGAGGTAATTCATTAGGGATAGCATGCTGAAGATCTAATTATCATTGGACAAGGCGACGTAGGCGGCATCGTGACATCACTTGCTGTAGATTTCCCCGCGAGCAAGTTTATGGGGTACAAACGACGTTAGAATAAACCAACATTTATTTCCAATGCTTGAGTTTGCATTTGGAATGTTTCGTTCAGAAAGGTTAAACAGCGGAGATGTTTTTTCACCTTACTAATTATCTATGCTAATAAAAACACTACGTGCTTTTTGTACGTACTACGTACATTTTGTATCGCTTTGCAGTTTTTTTTCAGGAATAGAAAACTTTTGTACAATATCTGGACGTGCACTTAAGCGATTGAAGTACCGGTAAACTGGGGGGTTACTTTAGGAAATTTTGGGGCTACTTTGATAGATTTAAAATGGTTATAACTAAAAACGCAAATATTCATAGCTCGATTGAGCAAATGACGTAAAAAGTTAGGTGATATATCAATGTACAAAAGATAAATATATTTATTAATAATTTATTGAATCAAGCGTTACTTTGCGGAGGTCCATATTAATGAACTAAAACAATTACTTTGCTCACCCGCGACCTTACAATAGTTACGTTTATGCAAGAAATGCCTGTTCATGCAGTTCCTCCACCTCCACACTGTACGAACACACACAAATCACATAAACCCAACCATCACCGCCACCAAGCTACACTGACGCGTTTCGAACTCAACCAGAGCTCATCTTCAGAATTACCACAACCGTATGCTATGCTACCAATTGTTAAACTAACAAACCAAAACAAATGTTTCAACTTGTCACTGTAACTTCTCAAGTACCCACTTTATTTTTCTTATTCTCAAACTACCCCACATAAATTAACTTTTATTGACATATATTATAAAAGTACCTTGATTTTTTGGTTATTTATTTATAAGGCATATTTTATTAATACTAACTGTTCAAATTAGACCCAAGCCGCAGTAAAGGAGAAGATACTAAATTTACCTGTTCATTAATAATAGACCCCATAGTGTTGTACCTAATTATTTCCATGCATTCCAGAGCATCCAGACGCAACCCCTTGCCGCAATAATGTAACACTTCATAAGAATCTGAATCTAACAATGAATGATTTGATTCCAACAAATGTTTTGCAAAATGCGATCTATCTGGATGCTCATTCCTATATGCCGAAACATGCTCTTTAAATCTAGTATTAAAACTTCGGCCTGTCTGTCCTACGTAAATCCCATTGCAGTCATTACAAGTAAGCTTGTATACCCCCGATCTAGTTCCCTTATCTACCTGTTCTTTGTGGTTACATAGCCTAGAGTACAGAGTTGTTAGTCTTACAGGCAACATTAATATTGTTTGATTTTAAAATGCCATAAATCTTATCAGACAAACCCCCAACGTAAGAGATGCTAGATCTATATTTGTTAGTAGACTGAGAAGGTAACGCAGCGTAAAGCGTGCTATTTACTAACCGTGCCTGCTTCTTTTGAACTAAACTATTAATTTCAATGTACTAGTTATTTCACTGCCACAGATGGTCTTATAAAGTAAGGATACGGCGTAAAAAACTGTTTTCTAGCCCCGCATTTCAAAGTTTACGGTAACGCCTTATTAAATAAATTATTGAATTAACAGTCGTGTTTTAATGTTTTTGAGCACCCAGACGAATAATATCGACAAAAACTTTAATATCGTTTTATAATTTTTAAACCCTCAATTAGTCATTTGGTGTTGAAACATTTCCCCTAATTGTAACTCTATTTCGTTTAATTTTAGGTACCTATGTACTTCTTTTTTTTACATATACATTTGTATTAAGCTTTTAACATCTTCTAATATATAAAATTTTCGTGTCACGGTGTTTGCTATCGAACTCCTCCGAAACGGCTTGACCGATTTTTATGAAACTTTTTTCACTATTTTCGGTAGGTCTGAGAATTAGGTCGTAGGCTATTTTGGTATACCTACCCTTACTCTTCGCAGACAGAGTCGCGGGCAACAGCTAGTAAACAACATAATCTTTTTCTTTGAGCAGTCTTCCAAAAATAAAACATTATTGTCTCCAATCATAATAAAGATTTGTCCTAGCAGGTGAAATTTGTCAACACCGAAGACTTTAGTTACGAAAAGACTTATCTTTTTCTCACATCTGCCATCACACGCCGCATGCGTTCCTTCTGTAACCGCTAAGTCTATCAACAACTCCGTGCTCCACTAAATATGATGCAAATATTAAGTCGCCCTTATATTATTTCTCGGTATTCTGCAGTATCCGTTAGTCTGCTAATTTAAATTTATTTAGTGAGTGTTAAATATTTGCAGTGACAGTGACGTTGAATATTTGGTTTAATTGTTGCGAACTAATAAATTAACGGTACTTAAAGTAAGGTAAATAACATTTTAGCAGTACCAGCAGAATTTTATGACGTAAAAGGTGGTAGTAGTCACTCTCTATAAAAATATATCCCACGACGATCTTCCACACAGTTTCAACGATTTCGACGACAGTGTAGGGTAGTTCCGGAAAAAATTAGTTATGCTGCTAATTAACTTTACAACTAAAAGACTTCTAGGTCACCATAGAACCTATACTAGTCACCATGACAATTACGTCATTCGGTAATAACATTATTATCTATGATAGGGTTCTATGGTTGCCCAGGAATCCAATTAATGATTGATTTATTGTAGGTAAAGCTCGACCAGGACAATAAAAACCTTCGCCATATTGCGGAAACTAATGGAACTAATTTCTTTAACTGGCAACAGTAACTTTGAAGACTTCATTAATGTCATCTGCCAATTGCTGTCTAAGTGAGGTGTCGATTGCTTGTAGTGCGTTTCTTGGGTATTGTGGGTTATTTATATATAGTTTATATAGTTTTATTTGGAGAACAAACAGAAATAGATGTACAAAATAGTTCTTATGTTCTAAATTTTTATAAATAACAGGCATCTACCTCCTCGACAGCTCTCACTCTCTCTATTTGTGCGTTAAATGCCGAAAACTATAAAAGCCATTGACGAAAAGTTATATTCAATATGACGAAGTATTTTTCGGAGAGAAAGTCTGAAGGATTTGAGTCTATTCCTTTAAATAACATCACCGACCTTGTTGTCAACATGACTGGTAGGTACAGTGTTGCTATATAATTATAGCTAATTTAACGCCCCCAGAGCAGGGTTTTTATTTTCCTGGTCGGGCTTTAATATTCATGATGTTGGTGGTGCCATCTTTTGCAGAATAGCTAAACTACCACAAAAACCTCGTCTTTTCCGGATTGCTGAACTATTTTGAACAAAAGACGCTGAACAAAATCCGGTCGCCCAAGCAATGAAATATAAACGTAAGTACAATCATTATCAAAAGTTATTCAAAAACTCGTTTTGAAACTTACGCACCGGTGTTACTAAACGCAAAACTTGGTTGGCTCATAAAAGCATGGATTTTACGTCTCTAATAGTTTTAAATGCATAATTTACTACTACTTCCCATAAAACAAAACGTATTCCCTCATAAATTGAAGACAATATAAAAAACAGGTACACAATGTTATAAAATAAATAGCTTCCAATATATCCTTAACATTATGACATCATATACTTTAAAAGTCTAGAAACCCGTTCCGCAAATGTAAATCACCAACAGTTTATCAACTTTGGAGCCAAGTTAAACTATTCAGGGTCCAGAGCTTCTGTCGCCAATCGAATGTCTGATTTCAATTTAGATTAGGATTTAAACATGCAGCGTAAAAGCTTATCTAACGAGTACACCTGTTAAAGTCAAAATAATTTATGACTACGCCCCATAGCATTCTCGTTAAATTGCGAATGGATATAATCTGACCGCTAAATTTCCATAGCTGTCCTATAGGGTCGTATAGCAAAGTTATCGTCAATTTCGTATTGTCATTTTATTTAGTTAAGATGTTTATTAAATGAAGACTACTTTTAACAGTCCGTTTGACAGTCGTATTAGGTATAAATGAACTAAAACAATTACTTTGCTCACCCGCGACCTTACAATAGTTACGTTTATGCAAGAAATGTGCGTTCATGCATAAACCTCCGCAAAGTAACGCCTGATTCAATAAAGTATTAGGTATAATATTTATGATATTTATCTTTAGACTCCTACTTTTGAATTTTATTTTAAGTATTTTAAATTTATAACTGGTATAAGCAAATAACCAAAACATGGTACTCTTTACGGCTATCAATTTTAAATTGGCGTTCATGTTTATTTATATCACATTTATTACACCCGATGCTTTTTAGACCAATGGCAACAGAAACTGAGTTTGGGAAATTTTTATAACAGAGGTCTAAAATGGGAAAAATTTACGTGTCAGTAATTCCAACAGCTGTCTCTCTTTCTCTCTCTCGCGTGAATACAGCAGCGCAAGCACAACTGGTTGGTCGAAGGATTTGCAACAAAATTGGTGGTAACGATCCACCCAGGCTTTGCATATAAGGCCTTATATGCCCGCAAAGCTAAAGCAAATCCTAGGCTTAAATGTTAAATAGAATTATATTTATATTCAACCAGCTTTTCTTCGCAGCTTCGTCTGCGAAGAATTTCTTTATCTCTATCCCGCGAGAATCATGCAATTGTCCGGGTCCGGGTTGTTAAATCAAATCTCCTGCAAAATTTCATTCAGATCAATTGTGTACTATGTGAAAGCGCAACAAACAAATAAACAAACTTATATTTGCATTCATGGGACAATTCACACCAATTGACCCAGTCCCAAAGTAAGCAAAGCTGGTGTTATGGGTACTAGGCAGCTGTATAATCAAACTTAACACATTCGCTGCCAGCTGTCAGATTCGAGACTTCTTCGGGTGCCACCAACGCACATGGTGCGTTCAAATGACTGCCAAACTGTGGCAGCGGCACTAAGTGAAAGTTACAAAAACGCATTTATGGTTCCCGGTAGTACCTAAATGCGTTAAATGCAAATTAAAATCCAAAACTCGAGAACAAACATTCGTATTTTTCATGCGTAATATCTGCCCCGAGCTAGGATCGTACCCAGGCCATCCAATTGTTAAGTTATTTAATATTAGTTAGTATTTTCGTCGTATTTGCATACCTCTGATAATTGTGTTGCTGGTTGTGTATCAAAGGTTGCGTGGGCTGAGCGAGCAACAACTGCTTCTGTTGCTGCTGCCGTTGCAGCATCTGTTTGCCGAACACGCCGTAGCCGAACCCGTAGATATCGTCCTCTTCTTTGTCCGTTAGGCAGCTGGAGGGCTGTTGAACACAATACTGCGTTGGTATGTTATAAAGGTCTAGGTTAGATGCATAGGATGAAATGGTTAGTGATGAAGAAAGGAGTACTACAAGGTTTTCTAATAGCACTACATTATAGATGAAAGATTTATCGGGCTCTAAGTTAGCACAAGAGTGTGGTGTATGGAGTAGTTGAATAACAAACAGCACGACAAACGTGTATATAAAAAAAAAAATATTGTAACTACAGTAGCAAATCAAAATTTTTCTAAAACTTTTTGTCGGATTTACATTGGAAAATAATAAATAGGCGGTTATAGTTATGTCACCACTATTTGCTATTTCAAGTTTGAGTTAATATCAATTCCTAAAGAATATTTTATAGATGGATATAGTTATAAAAAACGTTTCTGAAAGCGAAAATATACACTTATTTGTTTTTATTTTTTATTATGAGAGGGAGGAAAACGAGCAAGTGGGGCATCTGTTACAAAATAAGTAATCACCACCGCCCATAAATATCAACAACTCAAAGAGAGTCACCAATCATAACAAAACACACAAAATACACGTTCAAAATATACAACCTGTATAAATTTTCATATAAAAATCGTGCATATCAATGTATAGGAGCATAAATATTATGTGTACGTTACCAAATCGTCAAAAATATCTATACAACTCTATGTCTTTAACCATAAGGTTGATCTTACCATATTATTTGACACGATAGCTGGATATATATTTTGGCCCTCGTCTGTAGCTACTTCTCGTTGATAATAGAATCATAAAATTTCTGATACATGAAGCTACTGATATTCGTCTTCCTAAGGACATTTTTTGCGAGCCCAAAAATACTTAGTACGTAATACGTAAGCAATAAATAAGTTTTATTTATAATATTTTCCTTTTAAATTTGTAAGGAACCCTCAGTACGCGAGTCCAACGCACACTTAGCTAGTTGTTAAATTTATTATTACAATTAACAATTACCTTAACTAGACAACCGTTTACGAGTCATTATTTTTACGCTACATCGAAGCTACCGAACAACGACCAACCGATAGTGTCTTTTTCAACATCGACATTGGCAGAATGATCGATAGTATTGATGGAGCTGTATTTAAAAATTGAATTGAATTGAGTCATTATTTGAGCTTGTGTTATCTGGTGGAAGTACATGACTTCTAACAAACAATCGAAAATACCTTTATAGCCAGTTGGTGAAAATTTAGACTATGAAGGTGAGGCGGTTGAAACGCTTGAATAATGACCCTTATGACCTTTTGTTCAAATCAAATCAGTCAAAACACTTCGCGTCAAAACGGGTGTGTAATGATAGATATAACAACATTTGATATAACTGTAACATTTGGTATAGTGCTACATTTGACATAATTCGATTTACTCGAGAAGTAAATATTCTACGATTCTTTTATAAAATAAACTAACCTAACCTAACCTAATGCATATCAAATAGAATTAATATCAATCCTCCGAAGTTTACTTTTTGAGTAAATCGCATTATATCAAATGTAGCATTATACCAAATGTTACAGTTATATCAAATGTTGTTATATCTATCGAGGCGCACCCCGTCAAAACAACTCGCGCAGCCTTTTCTTTAATGTTAGCTAAGAATAACAAAATTGAACTCGTCTAAATATAGCATACTAAACAAAATCAAGGTTAAAACTTACCGAGTATTTTCCCGGGACGTAAATAGGTTGAGAATGAGACGTGGTCAGATTGTTTAATGCTAAGGACCCAGGGCTGACCCCCGGCGGGGTCTGAGGTGTCCCTGGGCCACCCAGAACCCTCATTCGTGGGGACATCTCCTCCCACTCATGGCGTCTTAGTTCTTCCAGGTGGTCTAGCACATCACCGTAGTGGGTTGAGAAGAGGTCAGCGTACCGCGAGGCTAAGCCTTCTAAGTAGCCTCGGTCGCCGTCCTAAAAAAAAAGAAACGTACTGTTAGTAATGTACGATACTAAAATATTTGAACTTATTATTAGTGTCCGACTGAAACTGGTTTTTACGACCGAAACCGAAACCGAAACCGAATTTCGGCAACGGTCTCAGTTTCGGCCGAAACCGAAACCGAAACCGAAACTTCCTTACAAGGATCATGTCATGTATGAGGGAAAAATAAACAAAACCGTTATTATAATCAGTCAGTCTTTAAATCACATAGTTATGCAATCTTCGATATTTTCACTTATTGATAATCAATATAACAACCCTGAATCCATAATATTATCACCACTAACTAATGCACTATACTTACCACCAAGTGCCAAGTGCCTGACTAATGTTTGTTTAGGTAAAGCAATAGCGAGAGAGTTAAATTAACCAAAAAAAAATTTAAAAGATAGGTTAAACTTGATTCTACTACATCTATGTACTAGCTTTTGCCCGCGACTTCATACGCGAAGACGTTGTTTGGACGAAATTTGGCAGACAGGTAGTTTATTACATGGATTAACACATAGAAAAATGCAAAGTTCCCGCGGAATATGAATAAGAAAGCTCTATAGCCGCTAAGCTGTGGTGGTCTAGTGGTTTGACCTATGGTCTCTTAAGCAGAGGGTCGTAGGTTTGATTTGAGCCCAAACTTGCACCTCTGAGTTTTTCCGAATTCATGTGCTAAATTAGGTTTGAAGTTTACCATGCATGAGCTTTACAGTGAACGAAAATATCACGAGGAAAGCTGCTGATTTACTTATTTCCATCCCGCGGGAATTTAGCATGTTTCCGGATAAAGCAGCCTAGTCAATCGGGGATAGTCATATCACATAATATGTAAGAATTTTTAAAATCTGCCCCGAAATTGAATTAATTTATTTTTATCCCGTCGAAATTTTGCATTTTACCGGTCAAAAACTAACCTATGTAGCTTTCTTTTGGTGAAGGAATTGTTTAAACCGGCTCAACAGTTTCAGAGATTCCGCTATAAATAAAGAAACAAAGAAAGTTTAGATATTTCCCTATCCCGTGGTAATTTCAAAAAATCCTTCTTTAGTGCACCTCTACAATACTCAAGGTCATGTATGCCAAATTTCAAGCCTCTAGCGCCAGTAGTTTAGGCTGTGCGTTGTCTGTCTGTCAATCACCAATCAGTCAGTCAGTCAGTCACGGTATTGTTCTATAGGTATAGATTAGTTTGTTATATTATTATATAGAATTATTTTTTGATGTTTACTACCTACTCTTATGCTACATGACGTGATAAAACTTACCGAATTCAAAATAAGTCACATGAAAACTCACAACAAACAAAACGAACTGCAAAGAAACACAAGCCAGTCACGACCATGATTAGGCACGTGTACGCGGCAAAATGTCTTCGTCGCTTGGAATTCATTGCGCCGAACTTGACCGATCGCAGCGCGAGAACTCCCGAATGCAGTTTCGGTTTCGGTCGTAGTTTCGGCAGGTTTGCCGCCGAAACCGAAACTAAACCGAAACCGAACTTTCGGTCGGACACTACTTATTATATAAAAAATGTTGGCTTGCTTAATTTATTTATTTTGTGTCATCTTAATATTCTTATTATATTCATAAGTAGTGGCATACCCAGGACTTAATCAAGACTTTGTTGTTGAGGTTATCTCGACGTTTCGGCCAACGTTTTCGACGTGCGGTGGCGGTGACGGTGTAATATTCTTATTTGTATGCTTGGTTGTTCGGTACCGTGCCGCGAACTCGTTCATGCAATTTAGAATATTACAACCGTCACAACCACCGCACCGCCACACCTCCGCTGTTTGTGCGTTTGGAGCTTTATGGCGTGATTGACTAACAAACATTCAAGCATCTTTACAACATCTCTCATATATAATATTAGTAGGATTTACAAAAAAATATTATTAGGCAATATAATGATAATATATATGATCATAAGAAATTATTTTGTAAAACTAAGTGCACGCTAATCCTCTCTTTCCACTTTAGCGCCCGACGGCGTGGGCAATAATTACAGACGCGGAGAAATTAACAAACTGTAAAAAGTCGGTAATTAGCAATACCTAGAGACCTATTTGGCCAAAATAATTCCTTCCTTCCACGCAATTTCCGTTGGCACCCGAAAAAAAGGGGAAAACGTCGAGGGAGGCAATTAAGGATCAAGGTCAGAATTATAGGCGGGATTTTAAAATTGGAAGTGTTTGACTGTTTTAAATTAACTCAACGGTTGTATTTACTAAACATTGTTTTTTTTTTGTACGTCATTATATTTGGATGCATTGAATTATTTGGGCATTTTTAATTTAAACTCTACCATTTACTTTTTTTAATTAGGAAATCTTGGTGTTTTCTAAATCAAAATAACGAGATGGTACTTTCATTAAGAAAAAGGTAAACTAATTTTTTGGGTCAGTTTTGCCTTTTTTAAATCATTACGCTCAGATTACGCTCTTGATTCTGAGTAAGAAAGCCCCAAAGGTACCTAATTCTTTTAAAAAAGTAGCAGGTTCATTTAAAATTGAAGTTTCCTATTTACGTCGTTTAATCGCCTAAATGATAGTATAATCTCACAAAACTTAAGAACTAATTAAAAGATAAACTTGTCACAATGCAATTGGGACAATATCATTTTTTGGTGTTTTTTGGACGTAATTACCGATATCCTTAGCGAAGTTAGTTCGATTCAATGCAACGAGCCTCACCCCGCGAGCACTAGATGGCGCTATTATCAAACTTACCGCTGCTATGATTTTTGGGCGTATCTATTTAATATAATTAAGTAAATACGGACAAAATCTGAGCTCTTGTCTTTCCTTAATATTTAATTAATTAAATAATGAGGAAAGCTAAATAAATTAAGTACATCGTTTTGTTGCGCAGTGTCTTCTCTGTGGCACGAACTGTCAAACCACATAACACAAATTACGGTTAGCGTTATCTCGAGGGGCGTGACTTAATTAAGCCTTTAAAACCCAGTGCCGCCAAAAATTCGGCACATTTTGAATCTGAACACAGCTATCTAAAAACAGTACATCTACCATATAATAATCCTGTGGATACTCTGCCCGTTTATTGGTAAGTTCTCTCCAAAAGCAAATATCAACATTTTACCTTGTCTAATTTTATTTGTTTATTTCTAGCTTTCTATCTACAAAATTATTCTATTACTATCTCCTGTTTCTTCACCTAGCTAACTCCAACGGTCTGCATTTATTGTAAATTATGTTTAAACTTCTTAGACCGTTAGGCAGTTTCAGTTAGTTCAAATTTAAATTTCAAAAAGAATAACAGTTTTCATTTTCAATAAATCATTTTATTCTTTTGTATTACATTTAGCTTCATCTTTCTCTTTTTGTAAATTCCGTATGATTGCTCTGCCACACAGCCAGCGTTTAAATTCGGACCTATGGTCAGGGACCGTTATGCGCTGCGCTGCGCTGTGACTGACTCAACCCGGTGTACGACTGTAAGTTCCGAGTATCTGGGACCCCCTCTGAGTGCTTAGTAGTACACTCATTTACCCTAATACTATATAAATATTTAGGGCAAATTTTGAAAGCGCGCCAAAAGTCAACCCCTAGAATGAGTGAGGTCTCGATCCCCGGAACCACGTGAAACCTAATTGAGTGAGTCACACGCTCAAAAGTTACGTCGAGATCAAAATAACCTACACTCCTCAAATGTTGACCGCCAGCCGCGACTATCTGTATAGAATCATCGTTTGACATACGATAGCCTAATTTAATTAGATTCGTATGGAAGTTTCTTCCCATCAATGTTACAGCCGATCCAGAGTCCAAGAGACCAGATACCTCTAAACCACCTAAAGATATAGTAGCATAAGGTCGTGAATCCGATAAGGAAGGAGGGGGCAAAATAGTAGCTAAGTTATAAGAGTTAAAAAAGTTTCTTATGAAGTCTACCCACTTTAGCCAGTCGTCATTTTTATTAAAGTGGCTAGTATTCCGCCCCGCTACTAGTTTTTTGAATTGGGGTTTGTAGTTGATTGCGGTTGAGTAGTTTTAAAACATTGCGGACAGTTAGATGCATTGTAACCTGTGCCACAACGGAAACACAGTAGTGTACGCGGAGCGCGACAAAGTCTTAAAGAATGCGTATTAGTGCGACAACGCGGACAGAATGGTTTATTATTATTATTATATTGTGAATTTAAAGCGCTGACGGGATAGTTAGATTTAAAATTGTGATGCGAACTCTTATTAGCGTTAATGTCGTGGGCTCGGTCCATGATACCTTAAGTTAAAAAAAGAGGGTGGCAGTAATTGTCGCGCTGCGCTAACTACCCTGTTTTATGTTCTCAATCGTATCGTCAAGTTTGTTTACCTTAAACAACGCTACTGCATAGCAAGGTCAACGACTTAACGTTACTTATAAATATTTTGCGCCTACTCGTAAAATACTCTTCTGTATGATTAAATCTAGTTTTAAGGATTAAATCTAGTTTTAAAATAAAAACGCATCGACTCGTTCGTGATCGTTGTGACTACCTTAGCGTCTACCTCGTCAGAGTGAGACGCACTAATTATAGTTAACTACTTAAATTTAACAAATACTAGCCGCGTGTTAGGAATAAACTATACACATGGTTTCCGTGCTTAATTCTATTTATCTCTAAGTTATAAAAATTCTAGTTGCTTTGTTTACGTACACTAGTTTCTTAGGTCGACACAATTACTTCACTACCAATGCTAGTCTTAATCCAAAGCCTTTGCCGGAGCGGTCTTTACTAATTTCAACTCCTTAAAAATGCCTAATGAAAGCTATACCTAGCGTTGCGCGGCTAGGCAGCTAAACCTTGCGCGTAGTGCTGGATAATCTTATAAGGGCGGTTGGCAACCCTTGTCTAGATTGGCGGCTGTGTCTCCTAATAACTACCTCTTTACCATCTCGCCATTTTCTCGTAGCGTAGGGTCTTGCAGTGTCTTAAACGGCAGACCTGCCTGTGTTAGGTTGAATGAATAAAGTATGTTAGGAAGTATGATAGGATTGATAGGTTATTTTGAATGTGTTACGTTAGGGATTTTTCTCAGGCGGATTTTTTCGCTAAGACGAAAAAATCCTCCGCGGAGAGGGAGGTACTGTCACAATGCAATTGGGACAATATCATTTTTTGGTGTTTTTTGGACGTAATTACCGATATCCTTAGCGAAGTTAGTTCGATTCAATGCAACGAGCCTCACCCCGCGAGCACTAGATGGCGCTATTATCAAACTTACCGCTGCTATGATTTTTGGGCGTATCTATTTAATATAATTAAGTAAATACGGACAAAATCTGAGCTCTTGTCTTTCCTTAATATTTAATTAATTAAATAATGAGGAAAGCTAAATAAATTAAGTACATCGTTTTGTTGCGCAGTGTCTTCTCTGTGGCACGAACTGTCAAACCACATAACACAAATTACGGTTAGCGTTATCTCGAGGGGCGTGACTTAATTAAGCCTTTAAAACCCAGTGCCGCCAAAAATTCGGCACATTTTGAATCTGAACACAGCTATCTAAAAACAGTACATCTACACTAATATTATAAAGAGGAAAGATTTGTACCTATTTTTGTATGTTTGTAATGAATAGGCTCAAAAAGTACTGGGCCGATTTAAAAAATTCTTTCACCAATAGAATGCTACATTCTTCCAATTTGACATAGGCTACATTTAATTTTGAAAAAAATTAGGGATCCTTGGTAAAATTTGAACAATGTAACCGAAGGTGTAGAAAAATGAGTCTTAAAATGTCTTTCGTCGAATGCGCTGCCGAAACTATTAGAGATAGAACAAAATAATGTACAACAATATTGAAGAACATCATAATGTCTACAAAAAACTCCGCGGTAGCATATGTCCAACTATTGTAGTTATGTCACTACAACAACTTTTTTCATTTTAAACATTAATGAAAATGCTAACCAAATTCAAACCATGCTATTTATGTGTTTATATTAATCCTTATCCAAATAAATTATTTAATGGTAAAGACCATTTAACTACCTATAAAATTGTTTTTAAATTATTTAAATTGGACTTTCCATTCAAAAGATATTACGAATTAAAAAATTCAAACAGTAAACAAAACCGCCATAGCGCCGTGGCCGTTGTTTGCGATGCAGTCTGAAAAGCGCGCCGGGCATCGCGGCGGGCGGGGTGGAGGGGGCACTGAAATACAGGAGTGGGGCGTGCACGTCTGTAATAATTAATAAATAATAAATAATATTTTTTTAATAAATAAAAATATTTGTGAAAAAAAGTGTTTTATATCCAAATTTCCAAAAATAAATAATTGTCTACCCCGTGCGAAGCCGGGACGGGCTGCTAGTCTACCATATAATAATCCTGTGGATACTCTGCCCGTTTATTGGTAAGTTCTCTCCAAAAGCAAATATCAACATTTTACCTTGTCTAATTTTATTTGTTTATTTCTAGCTTTCTATCTACAAAATTATTCTATTACTATCTCCTGTTTCTTCACCTAGCTAACTCCAACGGTCTGCATTTATTGTAAATTATGTTTAAACTTCTTAGACCGTTAGGCAGTTTCAGTTAGTTCAAATTTAAATTTCAAAAAAAAGAACAGTTTTCATTTTCAATAAATCATTTTATTCTTTTGTATTACATTTAGCTTCATCTTTCTCTTTTTGTAAATTCCGTATGATTGCTCTGCCACACAGCCAGCGTTTAAATTCGGACCTATGGTCAGGGACCGTTATGGACGTTGGGCCGGTGGACAGAGCAATTGTATGGGCCCTTGCTGACATTAACCAAATTCCAGGGCAACCAAGTCGGGGTTAAACCGCCGAACGGAACCGCAGTCTCCACCACTTGGCTCTACACCACCAGCACACTCTGAGCCCTGAAGCACCCTGGTCTCAGCCCTGCAAGTCAGCAGCGTCTCTGGAGATCCACCTGCAACGCCCGCAGCGCGTCCTACGGTCTCCTGAATCCAGGGCAGTGTCTGTCCGGAGAAAGCGAATCCCACTCAAGTGCTTAGAACCTACGACCCTCTAGTCTCTTGCTTGCTCACAGTTTAGCGTTCCTAATAAACGTCTGTACTTGTTGTTTATGGTTTAATTCCTCTCCGCAAGACCAATACCTATACTGTGACAAACTAAAACTGCTCCACTGAAACTGGACACCTGCGCCTGACCAATTAAAACAGCAATTAACGTACTCCCCGAAGTCGTAATAAGAAAACACAACACTATTCTTGGTACACAAATTAAAACAAATATGGATCGAGCGGATGAATTGACCGCACAAGGGCAACCCGCAAAGCAACAAAATAAACAGCACCCAAATTATCTCAGCGCAAACGAACTCTTTCATTAAGACCTGAAATCTAGAGTTGCCCAAAAGCGTTACTTTCCTTTCACTGTGACCGTTGTTACAGTGCCAAAAAAATCACAGTGAAAAATTATCATGACTGCGTGCTGGTCACTCACATAACGACTTAACGAAATACGTTTTGGTATATGTTAGACGTTACAAAATCACATTTTGCGAATCATTTCAATCGTACGGTCGGAGTGACAGACAGAGACAATTACATATCATCGGCATAATTATACTTATTAATCCATACTAATATCTATAAAAAAAAAATTAGACTGTTTATTTCATTAAAAATACAATATTGCATGCATTATCTTAACTACTACGACTATCCATACCAACTTAAAATTATAAATGCGAAAGTGTGTCTGTATGTCCGTCTGTCTGTTACCTCTTCACGCTCAAACCAAGCAACCAATTTAGATGAAATTTGGTATGGAGATTATGTAGTTTGAGACCTCGGGAAGGATATAGCATAGTTTTTATCGCGGTAAATTGCATATTTCCCGCGGGATAGCGATAAACGAATTCTTCGCAGACGGAGTCGCAGGTAACAGCAGGGTTTATTTATATACTATGAGATTATAAGTTGTTATTATGGATACCAAAACGATGCACGAGTCATTGCGTGAGTGACAGAGACAACTAAAAAATTAAAGAACGACCTACGTTATTTTGTAACTTTGTTCCTCCTTCGCATGTCACGGTGGATACTTTTAGACGGCGGGTCACTGTGATTTTTTTTATCTTGACGCTATTTTTCACACCTCTACTGAAAACCGAAGACGTGGTCCGCGGGCGAATAATTTCTCAGTCCCCTGGATAAACATTGCCACATTGCCGGCTTCCGTGGAAATATTTCGGTTTGCGCCTTTATCTGAGATGCTTGCGTAAATAAGCTGGGAAATATTAAAAATATTTAGGACGGCCGATTTTCATTTGGATGTTTAGCTATGGTTATAATGAGTTTGATGAAAGTGGAAACGAAAGTAACGTCAGCCATGAAATTTGTCTTATTTTAATAAAAGCCGTGGTAGCCTAGTGGTTTGACCTTTGGCCTCACAAGCAGATGGTCGTGGGTTCGAGCCCGAGCTCGCACCTCTAACTTTCTCGAAAATTACATTTTTAATTTACATTTACTATTAAGCTTATATCGTGACGGAATCTGCACACACCTGAGAAGAAATTCAAAAGTGTGTGTGAAGTTCCCTATCCGCACTGGGCTTGCGTAAGAACTATGGCCCAAGTCCTCTCATTCTGAGAGGAGGCCAGTGCTCTGCAGTGGGGCACTATGACGGGCTAATTAATATAAATGCAAGTATTTAAGTGAAAATTAAAAATTGTCTTATAATTATGTAAATAAAAAATATAAAAAATGAAATCGTTACTATACATTTCTCGTAAAGAGAATTTGTCTATTTTAGCATGTTAAAACAACAGCTTAAGTTCTAGTATAACTGCAATAAAATTTAAGCTTGTCTGCAAAAGGAAAAATAGAACTAATTCAATTAGACCCCACAAACTGGAGTGCATGAAAAAGATGGGTCTCACCTCATATCGTTTTATTGTCATTACGTTCATGGTACTGTTATTTCCGCGTTGTTCTCGGCGCGAGTCTGCGTCAAGTGAAAATAGAATTGCGAATGCATCAATGGAGAACCGCACTTAGAATTCAACCAGCGGCCGCGCATCGAGTCAAAGATGGCCGGGGGTTTATTTCCATTTTTAAATGAGAGCGGCTGAGAGCTTTGTCGGCTTGGAGTTTGTGCTCTGCGTTTTAAGTGGATTAAATCGCTCCACGCTCGTAAAACCGACAAGTGCTCCAGCTAAGAATTAAAGTAACGGTTCGACTTTTGCATGAGAAAGTGCTAGCGGGACCTACCTTCGCACTCACTCCGCGCAATTTGATGCGGTAAGGGCTTATTGTTTCGGTGGAAATCCAGTTTGATTGAAAGCTTAGCTGAGAGCAGTTGCTTTGTGAATACTCAATGAAAGAAGTTCGTCGGCACTTTGTTGGAATTTGCGTTTCAAAACGTTTAGCCCATAAAACTACAGGATAAATCTTTAAACCTATTTAAACATTAGCCTCGTGTGATAGCAATAAAATTAAATGGATAAAATAGATCGAAAAATTCTCGCTCAAGACATAGTAACTGTTCTTGAATTTTAATGGTATATTTAGACCACGTCCACTCGTACAGCGAATAGAAACGAGTTCATTGGATGGTCTGCCAACGACAGCTGGAATGCTTACGAAAAATAAACCGAAGAATAAAGGCAATTCAATCGAAACAATAAAACCCAATGTCGCCATTCGATTTCATATAAATAGTTCAAATGGATTTGAAATAGATGTGTCTGATGTCTGTTTGGTATTCGCGCGGAACCATTCCGTATAAAGCGAAGCAAGATGAATATTTTAACAATCTGTTAAAAAGTGCCATCCACAAAAAATAGCTCGCAACATTCACAATTCCGTCTGAAAATGATCGCGGGAAACGCGATACGCTTCAACAGCCCATTCCTCCAAATGGTTTTTAATTTACCATACCTTGTTGTAAATTGGACAATCTCCATTCGAAATTGACAGCTGTTTCGTGTTTCGTATTCAGTTTACGTCAGCAAATTATATTACAAACAAGGAAGACAATTTTCAGCGGTCCCGTAGAAAAGTCAGAGCTGCGAAATAATCGATTCTGCCGGCGATGGGCCCCCGAAACGTCCGTCTACGCTACGCCATCGAACTTTACTTTAAAATGAGTATAAATTGCAAAACTTGGGAATTATTTGCGTCTCGCTTCCATGGCAATTTACTCCGTTTTTCCTGAGTTTCATTATAACAAGTTTAATTGAAGACCGCGTCCGGTACATAAATTTAAACTTTTGCCGTGCATTTAAATCTGCTTACGGTAGTTAGTTGTTCACGAATTAATGGCGGGTAAATGAGTTTCCAGTCCACTTTAACTATTTAACGTTATTATTAAGACTAGTTCATAGGTAGTTAACTGTCTATATTTTTACCTCATTTCAGTGAAATAACGAGTCCAATTTCCTGGTCTTTGAAGACATTGATTTATTATAAACTATTAGTTACCCTCATCATCCCAGCCTATATACGTCCCCTGCAGGGCACAGGCCTCCTCTCTGAATGAGAGGGCTTGGGCCGTAGTTCCCACGCAGCGCATTAGTTAACCTAATATAGCGTATTCTAAACTTTAACAACTTAATAAAAATACATTAGGTATCACTCTTAGGGCAATTGAAAATTTCTTTGATCTTTGTGAAGTACTTGTTAATATGTCTAGCTTTAAATAAAAGCTCTCATCAAATATGATACCTGATTACGTTAAAATATATGAACGTACCAACAAGCAAGGAAGAATACTATAACTGAAAACATAATTACGGAATAGAAAGCAAGATCAAATGAAATAACAATAACAAACAAGCCATCCACAATTTAAAATAAATTGAAATCGAGATCTGAATATGAACTCTCATAAATTAAATGTGTATCCGCGTCTGCCTTTTCAATGGAATCGTTGTTATATATTTTTAAGACTAACAGTATGAGTGGGTTTGTATTATAATACCGAAGTACGAAAGACCGAATGTATTAAAATATCGAATAGGTCAAAATAACGAACAGTTTTTTTTTCTGACACCGTAAACTGCTCAAGATATAAATGGTGAATAGGCTGTTAGTGAACCAGTGAGATACTTTTTTGGCCTTATCTGCACTTTTCATCAAATGAGATAGGGATAAATTACGGCTCAGTTTGAGAAAAAAAATATTAAAACGACATTTTTATAGAACCCAGTTTACGTTTAAAAAAAATAAACTTTTCGGTATTTTGACCCAATTGATATTTTAGTACATTCGGTTTTTGTTCTTCCGTATTACACGCATGACTTGAGTGCATTTATTCCTTTTTGACTGTACGTACAGTCAGCCTCAGAAGTCGTTGAAGACGTTTACACTTAGTCACAATAACCAGTTATACCGTGAAGTTTGAAATATGTCACGTTAGTACTAACGTGTTCAGTTAAGAGCGTTTATACCTGGTGAGCTGGCAACGTTGCATTTTTGTTAGTTTTTCTCGATTATTCCATAAAAATTGAATGAAAATTAAAAATGTTTTGTATACAAATTGTTCTAATATATAAGTTAATGTGTCTACTGCAATAATAATTAATGATAGACTTTTATTTTCTTTAAAAACGAACAAATTATTACCTAACGATTTTTAGAGAAAATAAAAGTCTTATCACGAATTATTATTGCAATATATAGAACAATTTGTATACAAAACATTTTTAATTTTCATTCAATTTTTATGGAATAATCTAGAAAAACTAACAAAAATGCAACGTTGCCAGCTCAGCAGGTATAAACCCTCTTAAAAATACCAAAGTTTTCAGCGACTTCTGATGCCGACCGTACCTCCTTTATTCCCTCTGCAGTTTCCTAAAACGTTGATATATTAAGCATGATATAAAATTTATTACGCAGGTTCCCGCCTGCAGCACTAAGGTATGCGAAAGTACCTTTTATGTAGCAATTTAAATGTTAATAAGATTTAAGAGCAAGTCAGGAGGGTGTCAGTAAAAAGCAACAGCGCGAAGCATTCTTGTAGCATGATTATGATTAATGCAGATAGTCATGGTAATTTTGAAACAAAATACCAGCTTTCTTTGGCCAAGAAGTGTGTTGAATATGCAGTTGAAGGTTTAAAATTAAATCAAATTAAGGCAGCTTATTGCGTATCCTATTAATATTATAAATTACAAAATTTGTGAAGATGTGTGGATGCTTGAATGTTTAGTAGTCAATCACGCAATAACGGCTGAACGGATTTACTTAAATGGAAGTCGATAGGACATTAAATATGCCGATAATGCGTTCCCGTGGAACCAAATTTGAACTTAAAACAAGAATAGACGGCGCTGTCCAAGAACATTGAAGTACCTCGGCGTTCAAGATAACATGTTAACTTCGTCTGCGACCCATAGATGGCGTTTTCCGAGCAAATATTGTGCTTTAAAAACTTTACTGTAACCTTTTTAGGGTTCCGTAGTCAACTAGGAACCCTTATAGTTTCGCCATGTCTGTCCGTCTGTCTGTCTGTCTGTCTGTCCGCGGCTAAGCTCAGAGATCGTTAGTACTAGAAAGCTGTAATTTGGCATGAATATACATATCAGTCACGTCAACAAAGTGGTAAAATAAAAAATAAAAAAATGTTTTTTTTTAGGGTACCTCCCTTAGACGTAAAGGGGGGGTGATTTTTTTTTCTCGACTAATCTTATAGTGTGGGGTATCGTTGGATAGGTCTTTTAAAACCATTGCGGGGTTCCTAACATGATTTGTCTATTCAGTGATCTGTTTGCAAAATATTCAACTTTAAAGTGAAAATTTTCATTAAAATCGAGCGTCCCCCCCTCTAAAATCTAAACTGTTAGGTGGAAAAATTTGAAAAAATTCAGAATGGTAGTAAATATATCAAATTTACTAGGAAAATTATAGCGGCTAAGATTGCTTGGAAATTATTTGTAGTTTAAGAGTAAATAGTAGCCTAAGGTATAAAACATACCTAAACATGGATGATTCCGTACACATACGAAATCCTTAGAAAAATATTACTTGATTTTTTTGTAATGGCTACGGAACCCTACCTTGTGCGTGTCCGACACGCTCTTGGCCGGTTTTTTCATAGATTTCTAACATGAGCGAAGCACCGAGATGAAGCTAGTAATACGTATAATACGAAAAAAAAATGCGACACGGTTTTTACAATTATACCAGCAGATATTTTAAAATGTGTTTTCATGTTTTTTAATTAGGGTGAAGTACCCAGCAGTCGTCAGCCAAGCACCGGTAGTCGGCCTGTATTGTATATGAGTGCAAGGCGTACGAAAAATATCTCTCGTGCTCTTACCACTCATGCGAAAGATTGAAACATTGGCTAACTACTGGGTATTTTACCCTACAATACATTAGAAAATACTCAACCGGATAAGAATCGCATTTTGTAACTTTACCAATCTTTGTGTTTCGAGATTTTCCTAACGACAATACCGCGAGCCTTTTGTTTTGTGGTCATAAGAGAAGTTGATTGTCTTCCTAACTTAGTCTTTAACTTTGTTGGTCTATACTAGAGTCTCTCTAGACGCTAAGAACCTAGTGTTCTGGTACTTCACTTTTAGCTGCTTATTAAATTAATTTTCATTTTCGTATCAAATTCAATACCATGTGTCCGAAAACTCCGTCGCGTAGAACTATGGAAGACATTCAGGTAAGTAGTGCTTAAGCCGTACTTACGAGGCCATCTATATTAATAGCACAGGTACTTAACAATTTATGTTCATCACGAACAGATGCAACTATTAAGGCAACTATAAAACGGGTCCCGGATGCTTTGTAGTAAGTACATGGCACACGGTTACAAAGAAGCGTCAGTAAACGCGTAGTCTTAGGAGGCAAATTACTACCACCTTAACGTCTTAGCCACGAGAAATTCGCGACTGGCGTGAGACGAGCGTTTTCTTTGTTCATTGCGCCGTTGAGATACTCACTCCACCGTGGTTTCCTGCCAGCACACGCATTGAATAGTGAACATGTCTGTCACGTCGTCGGTTTCACGTAGTTTTATTCGAGCCGTAACGTTATGCACTTCAGCCTAACTGTTAGTGTTGTAGTAATAACAGTTGTATTTACTTGTCAGTGTACTTGTAATTTGCTTATATTTTAGTTATTAAGTATGAGGTTGGAGTTAGTTTTCTTTCGCTTGGATAAAATATTTAAGCATTGTTCTAACGGATACAGATCATAATTTCAAGATCTCTTCTGTTTTCATTTATTACTTTACTTTAA